>VDFB02270651.1:812688359-812763627 GCA_007258455.2 Sequoia sempervirens | reverse complement strand
TAAGCATCTTCATTCATAAAATATCAATCATCAAAATTGAACATTTTGCAGCGGTTTTGGAAATGCAGTCTTCAAACTAAGTAAAATTCGTTTGAATTTGATTTTGAAAAAATATCAAATGATATCCTGAAGCTCTAAAAATTGACATGGATGCACATTGAGATGGTTAGAATCAAGAGCACCAATTGATTTATCTTGAAATTTTTCCAATTGCTTAATATTATTCTTCAAAGTTGGTCACTTTAACAGATTTTACTGTGTAGATAGCAAACATTCGCAGAACCCTTCAACTTGGCCCTTTGAAATCTTGTCAAAACTGATTGCATGAAGCTAAAAATTGGCATGCACACTCATATATGTCAGATAAATATTTTTGCAAGGTGGTTTTGCATGGAACTGCTATGGCTTCAAATTATGATTTTTTAAAGCGGGTCTTTTGAGTAGATTTTTCAACTGTACTTTTGAGTGTTGAAATCAAATTTTTCACATGGGAACCTAAAATTTTGTATGAAATTTTAGGCTCCAACAAAAGGTTCCATTTAAATGATTTTAATTAAAGAGGGTTTGATCAAACCCCCTTGGATAGAACCCCATTAGTTTTAAACCATACCTATAATGGAGTCTCCTCTACATCTATCAAAATGCTTATAAAAAACCACTTTTGATTTACCTTTTGGGTGATCAAATGAATTCATTTAAAATTTATGTTTTTTAAGTATGTATCCATTATTATAAGCTTCCCAAAAAGTATAATTTTAAATATATTTAATTGGATTATTATATTTATTTTTTATTTCTTGTGAATATAGGTTTTTCAATGAACATCAAGTACTTTGTTTTAGACATACGAAAAAATAGGAACATAGGGAAAAAAATTCTAAAAAATACATGTGCACTAGGTATCGATGTCCTTATTCCAACAAAAAAAGAATAAGTTAATTCAAAATAATACAAAAAAAGTTATGCAACTTGAAGTACACCTCTATACAAATTATAATTACTCTAACTTGGAAAATTAATTAAAATATATGTGTAGTGCTGAAAAATGTCGTCGAGAATATTTTCACACTTGTTTAGGCCCTCGCAAAATTGAGCCTAATGGTGCCTTGACTTAGCATTGTAATGTGTTTAACATGCTCACATTAGGTCTTGGGCCCTTGTGAACTAATGAACATGAATGGTATCTTTCTAAAGTGTTGTGAAGTGTTGCAACACACTTTCAGGGCAGGTGCATGGAATTGGGTACCAATTTTCTGGCCACTTATAAAATTTCAAAAAAAAATGTGCTCGCGTTATAACACGCACGCGTTATTTCGCGTTAAAAACAAAGAAAAAAGTGAAATTATTTTCTTTGGAATACCAACCCAAAGGCTTGGAGGGCATTCCCAACAAGGCCAAAAACGTGTTTTTGCATATTCTACAATTTTTCACATAATCGGGTCCGTGCTCACCATCAAGATTGCATCTAGTTCAATATTCACAAAATCGAAAACATGGGTAATGTTAGGTTCTCTCTTAGCTATCCAACGATGTAACTTTTTTCACTTTTCGACAATGTTAAGCCTTTCATCCATAATTTCTTTTGTTTGTTGTTCTGTTTTTTGCCAAAAAGCAGTGTTTAGTGTTTTTTTTGTTATAAATTAACTATTCATTAAAATTTCAAATAAATTACATTTTTAGAAACTAGACTCCATTCTATAAATTTTAACAAAAAAAGAAAAAAAAATTAATTATTTTCAAAAATTTAGAGGGGGAGCATGGCCAAAATTTTTCTTTTCAGGAAGTGCCCACTTAGAAAATTAGTAAAAAATCAAATATTCGTTAAAAAATTATCAGAAAAATTGTGCACCAACTAGATGCTATTAGCTAACTTTTGACTATAGCGATTTTAAAAATACTACAAAAAAAGTTCACCATGCTTAGGTCGTACAAGAGTTCTATGTTATGTTTTTCTGACAAAAACAACACCAATTTCTATACATCCCTCTTTTGAACCCTTTAATCTCAACCATTTTCAAAATAAATTAGTAGTTTAGAAAGTATACTTGGAGCACTTCGATTCTTGTTTTTGTTCCATCTCAAAATTTTGAGTGTAACTATCCTCAATTTCACGTCCAAGGTCAGCATTTCCTGATTTCAGAAAAAAAGTGGCCACTTAAGCCCCCTTTTTGGGAACCATCTTGGTGCACTTACCCTTCACACTTTTCTAAAGTTTTATTAATTAAGTATACCTAATAAATCTCTTTCTAACCTTAATACTGCCTTATTTTAAGTGTTGTAAAGTGTTGTAACATATTTTCACACTTTTATAGGGTTTTCATTAATAATTGTTCTTTCTTATGCTTTAATTGGCCCTATTTTACATTCACAAGCCTCATTTAATGCATCTTTTTGAAGATAATCCTGACCCAAATAATTACCCAATCACAATTCAGGTGTTTCAGGCTTGAATTGCCCAGATTTAGTGATCTAGGACTCATTTTCCACCTTGGGCGAATGAGTCCCACCTAGATCTTTTGGTCCCAAACCTAGTTTCACACATTTCTAAGCATTTTTAAAATTGGTCCCAAAAATTAGGCCTGGTGGGACTCATTCACCACCTTGGGCAAATGAGTCTTGATGTTGGCTTGTAGTGTTGTAATTTCGGAAATTCTTGCATAATTGAGAATAAATACAAGGTTCATTCACTCATTTTCACCTAAGAATTTTGTGAGAGCATCCTTATAGCATAATTTTGTTCACAAGAGCATTCGAGTGTCTTCAAGGGTAGATTTGTTGGAAACTAGGAACACTGAGAGGGGGGGTGAATCAATTTTCTACAATATTTGAATTTCAAATTAAATCTTAAACCATCAACAACATATAAACTTTAATATCATCCAGAGCATATAAATAAAAGGAAACATGCAACCACATTAGAGAAATAATGTGAACACCATAACACCAATATTTTTACGTGGAAACCCTGTTAGGGGAAAAACCACAGTGGAAATTAATCCACAAAGTATACTCTGTTAAAAGTATGATCAAAAGGGAATGCACTTGCATTCAAGCACACTGCCTAGAGCTCACTGCACAAAATAAGGAAGGCTCACTGCCTTACAAAATATTTGGGAATACAACAAAAATGTTGAACTAAGAAAATAGCATCTCCAAATGCCTGGATTCAGTTCCAATGAGGCTCAATTAAAATGATCTTCAGCCCTACTAAATGACTTTGTTTTTACTTTGCTCTGCTTTGTTTTATGCCCTTCTGAAAACCCTTCTTATAATCGCACACACATCTATTTTGTCCCACACACATTCGCACACTTTCACACTTCTTCACTTCATACATTCTTCTTTTTTCTCATACAAAATGAATTACCAATCTCATTTTTATATTCGCTAACAAGGATTCCATTTCTATATGTTAGCTTTTAAACAAAATATAATATTCTTCCACATGCCGGCTCAAATCACCAATTAGAATTAATGCATACCCACACAAGTCAGCTAGACTATAGTAGGGACCCAAATCAAAATTCCCAACACAAGAAATAGTTGAAACAACTACTCCTTATACATCCGCAACATGCTATATACACCAAGTCGGCCATAATGAGAAAATAAACAAGTCATTCTACCGAATCTCCAAACTCATACACTGATCAATGCAACATTGTAAAACTTACCAATTAGGTAACTTACATGCTTGACAAGCTTCCCTAGGGATCCACACAAAAAAATAATGATCTAGTGAAGTATTCAGACCAACTTACCAATCAAATACTCGGTTCTTTCTACTTTCTACCGGTAGAATATTGTCTTCTACTTTTCCTGTCAGTATTAGCTACTTCTGAATTGCGGACCATACTAAAGATTCCAGTTGCCATCAATGAAAACAATAGCAACAAAAAATAATCTCCAAAGCCATATTCCAACAATCTCCCCCTTTGGAATTGATGGCAACACTTAGTGAAAAATTACTAAGTGTCAGAACCAAAATTCAAAGCTTCAAAACATAACAAAACACTGCTCCCCCTTTGGATGTCAAGGCATTTTTCACTGCATTCTCTCCCCCTTTGACATCAATGACAAAAACTTCCACTAATTTTCTCTCCCCCTTAGTATTTTTACTGGACTCTCTCTTGCTTCATTCTCTCCCCCAATTGATCAGAAAATTTCAACTATTGCTAAATTCAAAAAAATATTTTATACTTATCTTTCATCTCCGGAAGAAATTTCTTCCAAGAGTCCACTGCAATCCCAATAGTTATTATCAAACTATTGTTTTGTGATGTCCTATTGATGACTTGGACAAGGGATTTTGGAATGGTCATGGCTTCTTCTAACTTTTCTCATTTCTTCAAAACTTCAATCATTTGCTCTAATTTGCATTCAGTCTGATCCTTCACTTTCCAGAAAGTATACATAAGAGTGTTTCTGGAAAACTGAACCTTTGCATGCTCAAATTTCAACTCATGAACCTTCTTCTTAACTTCTCCATCCTTGCCCTAAAACATACTGTAATCCTGACCGATTCTGATCAACTCATTTTGAATTTGCTCCAACTTGTCCTTGTATTTGCCAACCACATGAGGCCACCTAAGACAATAATTATATATCTTGTTCACTGAGTCAATGCAATGTCTTAGTACATTCATTTTCTTCTTCAGTTTGGAAAGAGATAGCCTAAACTGCATCTTCAGATGTGAGATTATTTCCTCGTCTTTTCTATCCTTAGGCATAGAGGTCATAGCATCCCTAATGCATTCAAGCAATTCTTCAGGAAGTGCATTCTGCAAACTTTCCAATTCAATTTTATTTTCCACAAAGTATCTTCCTAGAGTGTCCTCAATGAATTCTTGTTCATATGATGGTCCATTTATCCATATGTCAATTATATTTTTCATTCCATCTTCTTCCTGAACAATCTGCAATATCTTTTCTTTAAATAAAGCACCTTCTTCATCACTTTCTTCTGCTATAATCACATCTTATTCAACTATTTTCAGTTCATCTCTTGGTGTGTATTCATCAGAATCTTCATCCACTATATCCACAACTATTTTCTCTTTACCTTTTCCCTCAACTTTTGTTGACTTAGGTTCTAGAGGAGTGTCACCAACCAACTCTCTTTCTCTCTTCTACTTTTTCACTGCCTTACCGAAGGATGATCCACCTTCAACTACTTTTACTAGGAGAGGAGTATCACTTACACCAAACTTTCCTAACAACTTTCTAAAGAAGTTTTCATAAACTAGTTCACCACTTTCAAAAGTATTGAAATGCTCAAAAAAATTCTTACAAACCGGTATATTTTCCTTCCATACCACATTATCATTCTGAGGTAAGCAATTCATGAAATACATCATAATGCATATAACTAGGGTACCAAACCTGAAAGAGTAATCTATATATCCTTCGTCAATTGCACATTCTCCATCAATTGATCCTTCAACAATCCACATAGATCAAAGTCTTCATCTTCCATTATCATTTTGTGTGCAATGTAGACTACACCTATAGAGGTTGCACCTTCCCTATTTCTGAAGAAAATCTTGTATGAAATTTCATATGCAATGTACCTTGTTAATGGATCTTTGATCGTTGAAATCATCAGAGCCCTCAAGTCTTGTTTTACATTGGTTAGGGCTCCGACCTCAACATTCCAAATCGATTTCTTTTTCGAGACATCTCCAACTTTGCACAATCCTGTTAGGTTTCTGATTACATCCTTAGAAATTTGATAGGGTTTATCTAGAGTTACTATTCCTTTGATTTGCTTAATTTTCCGTACCGAACAGGGTTCTACCAATCACCAAATATCTATGAAATTGACAAGCAGCTGAAATACCTAGAGAATTCGCCACTGATTTGACTTTCACTCCTTCAAAATTTTGCTAAAAATCTCTCCAACTATTCTCCTTCAACACACAGTGACAAATGAGGGTTCCAAATGCCCTTTTATAACTTTGCACACCTAACTTCCTTGTTGCATTAAATATTTTTCCCTAGGAGTTCCGGTTACTCTGCACTCTCAGACAACAAGAATAGAATCCATCTGCGAACCTTCAAGATTTCATCTTTCTAAACAAGCGATCACTGATACATCTGAGAATGAATAATACACCTACTAACAACTTCCTATGATCGGGTACCAACCACACACAGGGGGACAAAATATTTTCATGCAAATACCCCCAAGCCCAATGGCCTGAAGTCAGTTGCTAGATGAATTACTGGAGGGAGCTTCCGGTACAGCCTTATTACATTCATCAGATCCACTTTTCTTTACCCACGTTTTCTTCATCCGATCTCTTTTCTCTTCCACGGATGCTTTTCCTTTCCTTTTGTCACCTCTCTATGAGTTTCTTCCTTGATACACTGGACCTCTCCTATACTTGTTTTTGTTCCTGCAGAATCTTGCAATATGACCAAATTTGTTACAATTGTAGCACACCATATTTTTCTGTCTATACCATCCATTCCACTTATTTCCTCCTAATCTGCATTGATTAGCAACATGTCCAAATCTTCCACAGGTGTAGCATTTAGCATTCCTTATGTTGACAGACATACTTTTGCATTCTAATGACTTATGACCAAACTTTTTGCAATTAAAACACTGGCCAAAAAATGGTGGACTGCCAGAATTTTTCTTCTACACTAAGAAGCCATATGTCCAAATTTATTACAAACAAAGCAATATCCATTAAATTTATGAGTGTTGGGTTTCCTTACTAGATATCTTCTTCCTTTATTCTTCTGAGGGTTCTTTTCAAGGTCTTTTTGTTCAGATCTGGAGCTCTCATCCTTCACATAGCCAAGACATCACTTATCATTCACATCTTTTTGTCCTTTAGTCATCTCATCAAGCTTAGCAAAACTAATCCTAAAATTCTCCTTAAACTCATTTGTAGTAGCAAGCTCATCTCTGAGAATAACTATTTGTCTCTCAAGCTCTTGTTCATTGTTTCTGGATTGTTGCAGTTCAATGTCCTACTGGATGAATCCACTATTAACTCTATTATATTCCTCAGAATTTTCTTTCAAGGACTGGGCCATATTATCCTCATTCCTTTTTCTTTCTTCAATATCTTTGGTAAACTTCATCACCACAAATTCCATTTCAATCTTTAGAGCCGAATTGTCCTTAGCAAAATTTTCACATTCTTATGTTATTTCTTTTAGAGTTTGATTAAGATGAACATCTTTCAGGCCTATCCTTTCTTTTTGGTTCAACTATCCACATAGTTCCTTCCTCTTTTCCCTTGACTCATTTATTTTATCCTTCAATGATTGAATGAATTTTTTGGCAGCTACAAGATTTTCTTTTAATTCCATAACCTCATCTTTAGACTAATCAAGGTCATCAACTGCCACTATAAGTTGTTGTTGAAGACTGCCAACATCCATTATAATCCTAGATCCACCTCAAGCTATTAAACTTCAGAAGAGGAACCTGCTCTGATACCAATTGTTGGACACTGGGAACACTGAAAGGGGGGGTGAATCAATGTTCTACAATATTTGAATTTCAAATTAAATCTTAAACTATCAACAAAATATAAAATTTAATATCATCCAGAGCATATAAATAGAAGGAAACATGAAACCCCATTAAAGAGATAATGTGAACACCATAACACAAATATTTTTATGTGGAAACCCTATTAGGGGAAAAACCACGGTGGAGATTAATCCACAAAGTATACTTTGTTAAAAGTATGATCAAAAGGGAATGCACTTGCATTCAGGCACACTGCCTAGAGCTCACTACTCAAAATAAAGAAGGCTCACTACCTTACAAAATATTTGGGAATACAACAAAAATTTTGAACTGAGAAAATAGCATCTCCAAATACTTGGATTCAATTCCAGTGAGGCTCAGTTTAAATGATCTTCAGCCCTTCTGTATGACTCTATTTTTACTCTACTCTACTCTACTCTATTTTTTTCCCTTCTAAAAACCCTTCTTATACTCGCACACACATCTATTCTTTCCCACACACGTTCACACTTTTTCACTTCATACATTCTTATTTTCTCTCATACAAAATAAATTACCGATCTCATTTTTATATTCGCTAACAAGGATTTCATTTCTATATGTCAGCTTTTAAACAAAATATAATATTCTTCCACATGTCGGCCCAAATCACTAATTAGAATTAATGTGTACCCACACAAGTCAGCTAGACTATAGTAGGGACCCAAATCAAAATTCCCAACACAAGAAATAGTTGAAACAACTACTCCTTATACATCTACAACACGTTATATACACTAGGTCAGCCATAATGAGAAAATAAACAAGTCATTCTACCAAATCTCCAAACTCGTACACCAATCAATGCAACATTGTAAAAATTACCAATCAAGTAACATACATGCTTGACAAGATTCCCTGGGGATCCACACAACAAAATAATGATTTGATGAAGTATTCATACCAACTTACCAACTGGATACTCTGTTCTTTCTGCTTTCCACTGGTAGAATATTGTCTTCTACTTTTCTTGTCAGTATGAGCTACTTTTGAACTATAGACCATACTAAAGACTCCAGTTGCCATCAATGACAAAACTAGAAACCAAAAAAAATCTCCAAAGCCATATTCCAACAAGATTATCAAGAATTTTAGAGCATTCTTCAAGCATCGTGTCAAGGATTTCATGCTCATGTTTGTTTTGGAGCAAACAATTGTTATGTAGGGTTTCATGATTCAAGATAGAATTTGATTCAAGATCTATTCCATTCAAGAAAGATTCAAGATCCACATCCATTGGAGCCACTTCATACATTTTTGTAGCCTTTATTGCTAGATTTTTGTGAGCTGCAACATATCATTTTGTTCATTCATCATTCCTCCTTTTTATTTCATTCTATTTCAAGGTTTAATTACCAATACGGGGTTTGACCAAGGAAAACCCCTATCCACTAACCCCACAACATTTTTCCCTCTCTTTAGTATGTTATTTGTAGGTTTAGGTTGAAGCAACATTTAAGAGAAAGATTGGAGAAAAGTTGTCAAATCATTCAAAGTTGTCAAAGTTTTCATCAAGCATTGAAGATACTTAAAGAACACCTACAGGTTGCAAATCAGGATTTCGGATCCGAGAATCAGTTGGGAAGCACAAAGCAAACCTGGAGGACTAGATTCAAACCTGAAACTTTCAAAAAACCCTAATTGGATTGATTCGTCACCCCTAGCGAATGAGTCACAGTTCCAGTCAAAATTTATATTTTTGCATATTCAAATACCCATTTGGTAGATTCGTGTTCTTGTGTTGTTTTCCAGATTTTGGATTGTTCATCTAGCTTGGCGAATGAGTCCCACTCAGCATTAAAAATAGATTTTTTAGTGTTTCAGACCTCCATTCAATCATCTACAGATTCCTAGGTGCACACCTTCTATCTTGCACCTCTCTTTTTTGTTTTACTTCCAATTCTAGGTCATTTAAATCAAGTTTGCATCATATTAGGGTTTTGCATTCTCATCTTGCATTTCATTGTCTTTTCCAAGTTCATACTTGATGGTGAACCCATCATTAGTCTATATTCAGCCCCTAGGATATCCCTATTACAAGATCTCTTTCTCCTTTGCATTGAGATATCTAGGGTTACCCTTGAATGAAATTGGAGAAGTGGGTGTGCTCTATGTCCTAAAACCATATGATAGCACCATACCACTTTTTCTTCATTTCATTTTGGTGAACCTGCATTTAGAACATCATAATTGTGATTTGGATTGCATCATCATCCTAGATCTAGGTTGCATTAAAATTTCATTAGGGTTTTCATTAGTTAATTGGAATTCTAAGGTTTTCAATTCTTGCATTTGTGAAAGTGCAAATAGGTTGCATTTTTTCATCTCAAATCATTTGAAAACTACATTTTCACTTAGGTTACACATCATAAAAACTAAAAAGTATAAAAATCAGTCAAAAATCTTTGAAAATTTTGAAAAAAAAACTCACTGGGACTCAATCGCCCCTATGGGAAAATTAGTCCCAGTGCACATCTAAAACTGCCCTTTACAACATTGAAAATGTTGTTTTTACACTTCTTTTTGCTACCATTGGTTAGATGTTTTAGTTGGTTGAGTTTTTGTTATATGCATTTCACTAAATATAGCTTAAATTGGTCCATTTCATGCATTGCTCCATTCCAAATTTTCATTCACAACATTTCATTTTCAGATCATTGCATAGTGTAATCAATAAATTACCTTGTTTGACATCTGAAAATTGCATTACATTTTAGGCCTTTACATTGCATTTTGACTTTGCATAGATTATTGTTAAAAAATGCTTGTTTCTATGTTTTCCAAGTTGGCAAAGAAAAATTTAGTCAATAAGCATGTTAGTCATTCATTCAATACATTCCTTAGCTATGAGAGTCTCTTAGTGCAAGACAGTGAAAATTTTAACTCTCACCTTAAACCTACACCCCCTCCTATCTCTCCTATTTGTGGGAATGATGTGATAGGAGATGATAGAAGCATGGACATTCATGACAATCATACTTGTTCTTCTCCCAATACTTATCCTTTTAGTGTTGAAGGTATCTTGGAGAGAGAAGATACAATCATTGAGAATCATGAAGATCTTGCTTGTCCTTATCCTCATCCCCTTTGGGAAGATGTTATAGCACAAGAGAATGAAATCATAGACACATTTCTAAGCATTACCTTACCTAATCTTCATTACCCTCTTTCTTGTGAGAATGATTTAGTCGAAGATGAGATCGTAAATGAGGAATTTCGATGTCAGATGATCAAATCATTAAGGTCTATAACAACCCTTTTTATGATCCTTCCCCTACTTTGGAAGACATTAGGGAACAAAGGAATTAAATCATAAATGATCATGAAAATCATACTTGTTCTTCTCCTAGTGTCTCCTAGTTGTGAAGAAGATACTTTGATGTTAGAAAACACAACCAATGAAATTCATGAGAAACTTATGGAACAAGACAATTAAACCATTGATCATTCTCCTACCTAAGATGGACTCATTTTAGAAGAATCAACCTTTGAATGTCATGAACATTTAGTTTTTAGCTCTCCTAAAAACTCTCCTCCTAGGGAGGATATCATGGTGCAAATAAATATGAACATTGACACATGTAATGGGGCTTCCGTAGATGAAGATGATAAAGTGACATTCGACTCCTCTTCACTAAGATATCATGCAAACAAGCACAAACTTATTGAGGTCATGATGACACAAATTGGATCTCATTTAATTAGTGAGCTTCCTAAGTCACCTCCCATTAGTGAATCACATAAGAAAATAAGAGATTTATTGAAATCTGTGATGCAATCTAACAATGTTTTGCAGCAACCAAGATATAACACAGTTGCTCAAACATGTAGGGGACCACAAATTGCTCCCACAACATCACCATTTCCTCAACTTATTGTGCCTAGTGTTGAAGATCTTAAAAAGAATCCCGCTAACATATTTGTATGGAAACTCATTCAACTATCACCTACATACAAGTTTCTATTTCAAGAATTATTGCAAATAAAGAAAGAGGAAATATAATCTAATATGAAATAAAAAAATGTAACATCCTCCTTTGATCATATGCAAGTTACACAGTCAGAAATTACATTCCCTAAACATGAATTTCCCTCACTTGAGACTCAAAAAAAGAATGAAGCCTTGATGATAAAGGTGATCATTAATGAAATTGTAGTTAGGCGCACTCTTATAGAAAATGGAGTATAAATTAATGTTTGTAGCATTGACCTCCTAGAAAAAATTGGCATAGACAAGAGGCTTATTCAACTTAATGATATTCATATTCGTGGCTTTGATAATGTCAATAGGCAACCACTAGGAATGATCACATTACCTATTGAGGTCGGACCTCTAGTGTTTCCTACCCCTATCCATATCATGGAAGGACCCCCTCCATACAATATTCTCCTAGGGAGACCATGGATTCATGCTATGAAAGGAGTCCCATCTACTCTCCACCATACAATGAAATTTGAATACAATAACAAGATATACACAGTTGAAGCAAATGAATGAAGCTATGAATCACATTATCACAATACTTCCAACTCCCCTAATACTTTCATTCCAAGATCAAAAGTTAAACCTATACAAGTTGATGCTAATCCTTCACCTACAACAAAATTCTTTAGTGATAATTAGGGGTCAATATATTTTACACCTCATTTCAATAAAGAATCCAAAATCTCTCCCTCAAATTCCAAAGAGTCATATACAAATGATTCCTTTTCATATACAAGTTCTACTGACGATTGGGATTTTACACCTTCCTTTATAGGAGAGTGAAAAATATCACAATCTAAACCAGAACAAACTTGTGTTTCATTTTCCCAACTTAATTCTACAACATTACCCCATGGTGGTGATGGGGGCTATATAACTCCCATCCCTCATGAGGGGATGATGCATAACTTTAAAGAGGATTTTTGTTCTCGTGAAGAAGCCAATCCTTCTCAGAAACATAAACCCCCTTCATCTAACTTGGAAGATTGTTATGGTATCATATACGGTATCCCTCCTACACACAATGAACACACAAAGAAAATTGATATACCATACTCTTTCAAGAAAGATCTAGGTTTACCACCCTTATCTCCATTTTCATCTAAAGCTTTATCATTTAGTGTGTGTATGATATCTTGCGCAACTAAAGGAACATATTCTACTATTGATGAAGAGAGTATCTTGCTGAGACTCCTCTAGGATCACTCGATATCTCTCCCTCCAAGAACATGAAAGAAATTTTATTACAAGAATTCATTTTGTGCATAGCATAGAGTTCATGGTCATTCTACTAATGAATGTAAGGCTCTGCATAACAAAATTCAACATCTTAAGGATTGTGGTGCTCTCCCTTGTGTTGAAGCACCTATTTCCTCCAACTGATACTTATTTTGGCTCATCCTTGTCCTACACTAAGTGGGGCCAAGGGGTTAAGTAGCCTTTTCCTTATATGTCACTTTTTGTTGTCTCTTTTGGCTAGTTGATCACTTTTCATGTATATATAAGAGCAAGCTTAGGATGTGGAAAACATGCCTTAAGTTGGCTTAGATGTGACATACTTATTCATGATGTAGTTTTACTTGGAAACATATGACTTGGCATAGGGATTTCCAAGTTGGATCTCATGCCCTCTTTATTGTTTACATTTATCATTTGCTACTTTAAAGTAATTTCTCATAGTATGGTGCTTAGAAATTTCTTTAAAGTGGAGGCATGCATTGCCATTATTCTTTTTCATTTTTCTTTTCATGCTTCATGGTGTAGTCTTCTTACTTCATACGATGCATTTTTCACTTTGTGGTGACATTGGGTGTGATGTCCTTCAAGAGCATGATATCTCTTAGCATATTACATTCCTCTTAGTGGCTTGATGTGACACACTGCATCCCCTAAGTTGCAAATGTTTTATTCTTTGATGGTACCCTCTTGGTGATATTAGGCACATTGTCCCATAAATTAAGACCTCACATGAACTAAGAAAGACTCCCTTGAACGTTCCTTATTTTTGCATTTGCATTTTCAATTATATGGCCACCTTGCATAACACAGTTTGCATGCCTATGGAGCCATCTTGTTTGTTCATGAGTTCCAAGCATATGAAGCTTTATTTTCCTCATGAAGCTCGAAGTTCATTTTTGTGTGGCACCTTATCAAATTTATCAATAGGTATAACTTTTGGTATGGTTTGAGCGGGAAGCCGAACGAGGGAATGACTTTCCCCATAGCCACTTGCATGTGTGTGAGAGTACATAATGGTTATGTGTATGTGTCTCACCTTCTTGGATCTCTCACCCAGCGAACAGCCAGGAGTTCTATTGCCTTAAAGTGAGTGTGCATTTTTTGGACAAACAGCTTTAGATTTGATCCACATCATGATGGAAAAATGGTCGAAGCTTGATCTGAATCTTTTATTTTTTTTTACCTTTTATTTTCATCTTTGGAAGTGTATGGTTGTGCCTTCTTGTTGCTCTTTATATCACTTTCAAGCGTGTTCTTTTGTACCTATGTTGGTTTGTCATGGGATCTTGATCCTAGGGGCTTGATCACCCCTCTTAATCATTGTCTTCCCATCTTACTGGTATTGGTGCATTTGAACCCCTCTTGATGTGTGTTTGTCTACTTTAGTGTGAGTTTGAAGCAAGTTCATCTTCTCACTAAAGTGGGGGCTAAATGTAGTGTCAAAAAGTGTCGCCAACAACATTTTCACACTTGTTTGGGCCCTACTTGCAAAATTGAGCATAATTGTGCCTTGACTTACTGTTGTAATGTGTTTAACATGCCTGCATTAGGTCTTGGGCCCTTGTGAACTAATGAACATGAATGGTACCTTGCTAAAGTGTTGTGAAGTGTTGCAACACACTTTCACACTTTTCTAAGGTTTTATTAATTAAGTACACTTAATAAATCTATTTCTAACCTTAATCCTGCCTTATTTTAAGTGTTGTAAAGTGTTGTAACACGCTTTCACACTTTGCTAGGGTTGTCATTAATAATTGGGCTTTCTTATGCTTTAATTGGCCCTATTTTACATCCACAAGCCCCATTTAATGCATCTTTTCAAGGATAATCCTGACACAAATCATTACCCAATCATAATTCAGGTGCTTCAGGCTTGAATGACCCAGATTTAGTGATCTAGGACTCATTCACCACCTTGGGCGAATGAGTCCCACCTCGATCTTCTGGTCCAAACCTAGTTTCACACATTTGTAAGCATTTTTAAAATTGGTCCCAAAAATTAGGCCTGGTGGGATTCATTCCCCACCTTGGGTGAATGAGTCTCGTGTGGTCCAAAATCAAAATTAATTCAAATTTTTGGCAATATTTTATTCTCCTAGATTTGATGTTGGCTTGTAGTGTTGTAATTTTGAGAATTCTTGCATAATTGATGTAGATCAGGGAGGAAAAATCTTCAACAATTACAATTAGATAATTTCTAAACAGTCTTCAATCACAAAAACCTCAATTCAATGCTCAACTCACCAGTTCACCTTCACTTCCTTATAGTATTCCCAATAGAGAAAATTGTTCACAAATTTTCAAAGACAACTCAAAACCACATGAGGGTTAAAATTTTAGATACCCATTTTTACATAATTGAACATATCTCAACCACACATACCTTTTTTTGGAGCATATCATCTAAACAATTGTTGTTGTCCTGCCCTCATAGACCAATTAGGCCACATTTACAAAGCAACACACCTCCAAACTCTCTTCCAAACTTAAAAATAAATTGCATAACCACATATAGGTTCCAAATACACAAAATCAACAAATTTCATCAAGGTAAAATCCACAAAACCAACCAAACTACAAAACCCTTGTTCTAGGCTTCACTATGCTTGAACCAATGAGGGTTTATTGAAAATGCCCCTTCTAGACCTCTTCTCTACCAAAAAATAAATTGAACCTTTCAAAATAGGTCTAAACATGCTATACAAACCTTCACACAACCTTAAATCATTCATTTCTTGCAAATTTCAACTTGGAACCATCACTTTCAAGACAAAAAACTTAGGAAATTCATCTAGGGCATCCTTCAAAACTTTTCAATCATTACCCCCTACTCCAAATTCCTACTCTACCATCTAAACCTATATTAATAGTACCCATTCCACCAGGTTTCTAACTATTCTATCGGTGGAATGGGTATTAATGCATTTTAGAAGCCTTTAAACACTTGAAACAGGGTTCTTAACCTGCCTATAGTAAAAAGCCAATAAAATTCTTAAAACTCTATGAAAAACCCTCACTCCATAACAAAATTGAAGCTAACACCTATCTCTACCAATTCCAACAGCTTTTAGAACATTATACTCTTGTACAAAACCATACAAATTTGGAGAGCAGTGGATTTACAAAAAATACACATAAAAGTGAGTGTATTTTTATTGCTTTTTTCAATGAAATCTCCAAAAGAATCCATACTCAACCCATAAAACATGAATTTAAACCTTATGAATCAAGGAGAAACTTTCCAACTGACTCAAACCAACTTTTGAACTCCCATGACCGTTGGACTTCTCTAAAGTTGCATTTTTTGCACTTTTCACTTTGACAACTTTACAAGTTTTTGCAATTTTTGCACAATAAACTCTAAACTGGACCCAAATTCCCATTACATTATGAAATGGTCTATTATGACCTTATTTAATCAACAAAAATCAAAACATACCTACAACCTATCATTAGACTTTATTTACAAGACTTGCAAATTTGAACTATCATGGTGCCCCTACACCAATAATTGAGTATAAATACAAGGTTCTTTCACTCATTTTAACCTAAGACTTTTATGAGAGCATCCTTATAGCATAATTGTATTCACAAGAGAATTCAAGTGTCTTCAAGGGAAAATCATAAAGAATTTTAGAACATTCTTCAAGCATCAAGCATCATGTCAAGGATTTCATGCATCATGTTTGTTTTGGAGCTAACAATTGTGATGTAGGGTTTCATAATTCAAGCTAGCATTTCATTCAAAATATATCCCATTCAAGCAAGAGCCAAGATCCACATCCATTTTAGCCACTTCATACATGTTTGCAGCCTTTATTTCTATATTTTTGTGAGATACAACATATAATTTTGTTTATTCATCATTCCTCCTTTCTATTTCATTCTATTTCAAGGTTTTAAGTACCAAAATGGGGTTTGACCAAGGAAAACCCCTATCCACTAACTCCAAAACATTTTTCCCTCTCTTTAGTGTGTGATTTGTAGGTTTAGGTTGAAGTAAAATTGAAGAGCAAGATTGGAGAAAATTTGTCAAATCATTCAAAGTTGTCAAAGTTGTCATCGAGCATTGAAGATACTTGGAGAACACCTACAAGTTGTAAATCAAGGTTTCAGATCCCGAAATCAGTTGGGAAGCATAGAGAAGACCTGGAGGACCAGATTTAGACCTAAAACTTTCAAAAAACCCTAACTAGACTGATTCGCCACCCCTGGCGAATGAGTCTGGCAAATGAGTCTCAGTTCCAGTCAAAATTCATTTTTTTGCAGATTTGGATACCCATTTGGCAGATTCTTGTTCCTGTGTTATTTTCCAAATTTTGGACTGACTCACTCAACTTAACAAATGAGTCCCAGTTAGCATTAAAAACATATTTTTTAGTGTTTCAAACCTCAATTCAATCATCTATAGATTCCCATATGCACACCTTCTATCTTGCACCTCTTTGTTTTGCTTTACTTGCATTTCTAGGTCATTTAAATCAATTTTTCATCATATTAGGGCTTTGCATTCTCATCTTGCATTTCATTGTATTTTCCAAGTTCATACTTGGTGGTGAACCCACATTAGTCTATATTTAGCCCCTAGGACAACCCTATTGCAAGATCTCTTTCTCCTTTACATTGAGATCTCTAGGGTTAACCTTGAATGAAATTGGAGAAGTGGGTGTACTCTATGTCCTAAAACCATATGATAGCACCATACCACTTTTTCTTTATTTCAATATGTAACAAAAAATTATGAAAAAATATCCATGCACTAGATATTAGTGTGAAAAATCTATATTTTAAAAAATAGAATTGTATCCTTTCTATAAAAAAAGTTATGTGGTCCAAAGTAAACATCACTTTTTAAAAATGTTTTTTAGTAGAAAAAATAGGTTATTAAAAATTACATAAAAGGATTCACAATTTACTTTTTTAATTTTTAATTTTTTTAAATAATTAGAATCTACACACAAAATCTCGCAAATCACTAGTTTGATTCATCTTCAAATTTTTAATGGTTTGGCTACTATAGGTGTAAGAAAGTGAAGATCTAGTGAAAAAATCCAATTTCAATGTTAAGTTTGGCCAAAAAGTGTAACCCATTATTGTGGGATCATCTGCTGCATATGAGGCTGAAAATTGCTTTGTTATCAAAGATGTATTGGCAGAAAAAAAAAACGTTTCTTGCAAGAAATAAAGACTTTCATCCATTCACCATGAGCATAAAACAAAAGGCTATAAGTAGTTAACATAAAAGAAAACAAATATTTCCAAGGAACTTCCATAACATGGAGCATTTTGAAATTCAAAAAGATAGATATATTTATATATTTATTGATAAAGAGGGATTTCACAACACAGGAGGTTTAGACATAGAGAGTGAGCATGAGGACTCTGATAGCCTTGATTACTTCTTGCATACACTCTATCTAGATAGGGAAGAAGAGGCTCTCATTAAACTTGATAAAGTGGGAAAACATCTCCATATTGTTGCTCTCTAGACCAACACATAGCAGATGAATGGCTTGACCAACCCATTCATTATGCAACAAAAAAGTGATGCAAATTTCATTGCCGACTAAGTCCACACATGGATGAACAGAGAGTCCTCTCAAAGCGTCTTCAACATACAATAGATATCATGGACCAACTAGAAACTCAACAGCTGACAACCCCCATCTTAAACTCCTAGAGTTGTGCGCGTTTTTATACAGGAAGCGCTCAAGCAGACTGGAATTATAGATGTGCACCTTGGACATGAAGTTCTTGCCAATAATTTTACATATCACTTCCTCCTCCACATTGCTATGGATCAGGAAAATTTCCCTAAGTTGGTCTATCACCAAACTACAAATGGCACTACACTCAATATCCTCCATGACCAGGAAATCAATCTCCACAACCACTTCATTTGATGAGCTTGACATACTGGAAGTAGAAATTAGCAAGTGCAGATGAACAATGGTGAAGTTAATTTATAGAATAGTAAATAAAAATTGGTGGAGCTTACTTGGAAGAAATTAATGTTGAATTTACATTCAAATTGCTTCGAACTCAATTAACTTAAAAAATGCAATGTGATGGAAATATAGTAAATTGGATTTAGATAGCGATGAAATCCTCTATATTTAAAGAAGATGCACAAAAATGATCTTAGGCGGCATGCCAACAGTTACCAAAAATTGAAGGTGGTGGATGTTTCACACGAGGGTAAGACACTTGGTCTACATACAATAAGTGACAATTCATCCTCATGTCTTATCAATCAAGAGATGGGATGTAATCATAACCATCCTTGAAAATAGCAATTAGTGTAGGTTTTTTCATAATCTGAAAAGGGTTAATCAGTTTCCATCCAACCTTTTATATGGCCAGGTGACAGTTAGTGTCCAAGAATCAGTTTTCAAGAAATCCTAACCATTTCAATGTAAAATTTTAAATATCTCATAGTTGGATATTGCAAGGGTCTGACATTTTGATCCCCCTTGCACTGTGATGCATGAGTGAGAATGTTTATTGTATGTGTGCAATAAATTGTGAATTAGATACTAATGTTTATGAATAATTTTGTGAGCTTAGATGAACATTTGGATATTCCTTCTCTGTGAGGATGTTTTTTTATTAGATTATAACGGGAAGGTCTCATACCCTATGAGGATGTGTTTGTTTCATGGTGTTTAATTCATTTATTTGTAGTGAATGATTAAGATTGTGTTAAGTCAAGTCAACAAGCATTGATGGTCTGGTCTGTGAACTACGATATTAAATATTTTCCAATTAGCATTGAAGTAGTTTTTTTAGTTTTAAATCATTTCTTCTTCGCATCTATTTCATAGCTATGAATATGTGTTAGTTTTCCTTTCCTTCTTTCTGGTTAAAAGCACACCCACATTTTATATATTTTCACAAAATCAAAATTACATCAGAAGAGGGAGTTGTACCTCATTTAAAATTTAGAGGAAGATTACCAATGCAATGGTAATCTCTCCAACTGTTGTGAATTGATTAGTCCTTCTTAGGCATTATAGAGTCATTTTTTATTTAATCTTATATTTAGGACAAATCTATTCACCAATAGGTACAAATCATATTTAATATCACATGTTTTATATATTAAAAGATTTTTATTAAAAACTTTTTTTTGATTGTCAACCAAATTTTTTATAAAAATTGACCCATCATTTGGAGTGCCATGGTCATAGGGGCTGAATTCCTCAAGCCTACCTTAGCGAGGGGCTAAGCCCTGAGTAATGCAGCCTCTGACCCACTGCCTCCCCAACTTCCCCACCCTAGTGGTGGTGGGTTTTTGTAAAACCTATAGTTTAGCATGCGATCACTTGGTGGACCACCTCCTATCCCTTGAGGGCTGAATTTTTACACTTAATTAGTCTGCCTATGTCCTCTTTTAGGCCCTTTTCATTTTTCTAGAGCTTGCAATCTAGGAGGCAAAATTTGAACAAGATATTGTTGAAAAGTTGGTTTCATCAATTTTAAGTAGTGTGGGTTATTTTAAATATATTTTTTGCTTTGTGGAATTTATTACTAGTTGAATTCGTATATTTTTATGGCTCCTGAGCTCATAAATTTTTTCCATGGTCTCTAATTTTCATGATTCTTGCTCTGTTAGAAAGGTAATTAGGAGCTCTACATTACCACCCATGCACTTTTTCTTGTATCTATCCCAAGTTTATCGTTATTTCAATTTTTTTCCAAAGGGTTTTTTGGAGATTACTTGGATATTTTGATAGTTGGGAGGGTGCAATTTGATCTTTGCACTTCATTTCAGTTCCAAATAATTTTTCAATCAACTATTACTTCATAGATTCCAAGGTTGTGTCAATTTGAGAGTTTTCTAGTGTTCCTTGGCATCAGGTCTATTATTTATTTATTATGATTCCAACTTGAGTCCTTGAGTGACTCTAATATGGTTTGTATCATCAAATTTATATTTTCTTGCTTTCCAGATTAAGGATTCCATTTTTACTCCACAAGTGTGCTTTGAGTGCTTCTTTACAACAGGTTATCTCATTATGGGGGGTTGTATGGTCCCTATTTTCACCCTTTGTGTGGACAAAATTGATTGGTTTTGTGATGGATATTTTCATTGGGGGGCTTGAATTGTCTCTTCTTCATCTCTCATATGGGGAGGTCTTTTTCTTGAATGGGGTTGTGTCCTCTCATTTTTTATGGAGAGCATTATTGTATCTTATCTATCTTTTGGGGAAGAATTTTGTCTCACTAATTTTTCTCCTTTTCCCCATTTTTGAGAGATTGTATTTTAATTTGTACATGGGTACCTAGCATGGCCTCATAGTCAGGACCCATCTTTGTGTCATTTGCATAACTTATGTTTGAGTATAGGAGCACTCAGAGGGGGGTGAATCAATGGTCAAATAAAACTAATTTCAAAAATTAATACACTTGATTACACAAAGACTTTAGATATTATATGTCATGAAAATAACAAAGATTTAAAAATCATAACACCACATTTGAATCAAGGATAATCAACCATGCACATAGCAACACACCATCAAGAAGAAACAAGAAACAAGATTTATGAGCTTGGAAAAACCTTAAAAATGGTGAAAAAACCACTCTAAACAATTGCTTTATTAAGCCACATTGGCTAAAATCATGTTTACAAATTGTATGCCTCATTGGCAATATAACAAGCCTCACTAGAAATTAATCAAGCTTCACTATCAATTGCTCAAGCCTCACTAGAAAATTCCATGTCTTGCTAACAATCTTCAAAAGGAAAATAAAAGAATACATAGGGTTTCCTTGTTTCACTTCAAATCACTGCACAATCAAAGTAGATTTTCACACTTACCAAAACCTTTTAACACCATTATGATAAAGAATACAACTTTTCAATCTCCCATACTATCATCATGTCATCATGCTCTGATAAATATGAGCATCATCTTGATTTGTAGGAAAAAATACAATCATATATGCCCCTATCATCATCTTTTCAATCAAAACATTACATACCCCTTTGTCAAAACCCTATCCAATCTTATCACAACATATCTCAACCATTTGGACAATACAATTCAAAATTCATTTACTCTTTCTGCAATCATCATCTTCTATTCATAAAAATTGTATCATCTTAAATAGCTGGAAAAATTACAGTTACTTTTGTTTATCATATTTCAACCACGAGTGTTCTTTTTCATTCTCACCAAACTCATTCCCTCTTCTAAACTATATCACCTCACGCCTTGAATGCTAAGAAATTTTCAAAACTCAAAAATGTTTTCTTCAAATTTGCACCAACAAAAATAGATCCAAAACTATTCATTTTTAATCAACAAAACTAAGCAAAGACATATGACGTTCAGACTCCTGTCAAAGAAGTAACTTCTGGAAATATTTGTTGGAATATTTTAATCTACACCTTTTATCTTTAATTACCACCATAGCCAACTTCAAATAGCATCCATTGATATCCATTTGAATATTATACACCAAGATTATGACTTGCTCGACCGGTTAGAAAAAAATGAGTGGTCAATTTATGAATGTTTTAAAACCCTTAATCAAGTTACTTAAAATATATTTAACTTGCTATAGCAAGTCACCTTCCAAATATAACAAAAGATGGTTTTTCTATTAAATTTTCACATTGACCTCCATTTATGGTTTTAAAAAAAAAGTGCTAATCAACAAACGAACCCTAAACCAATTCAAAAACCTAATAAACTTGCACCTGTGATTGTTCATGATCTCTATTGTTTATCATATTCCCTTGATGAAAAATATTGTCATTTCTATTTGATAAGAAAAATAGGCTTTGATGCTTTTAGGGTTTTGAACTTTTGGCTATCAACTCATGACAAGTACCTATCAACACTGAACTACCATTGAACTGTATGAGCTTTGTATGAGTTTTGTATGAATACCACCGAACTATCAACACAATCATCAACATTAACAAACACCATCAATAATGCAATACCTTGAAGCAAGCATGAAATGGCATCACAACAAGAACAACTAAACTTCAACTTATGACATCAATGAAAAAACAATGCCAATGCAACAAATTACTCCCTAATTTATACTTATGGGGGGTGTTGGTGTAAATAGGTGTTTTACCTATCTAGGTCCTATTTACATGTTAAGTCCACTTAGTTCCTAGGAATGAATCTTTCTAGTTAAGCATTAGTAGTCACTTATCTTATCTAGTTGGCATTTGTTAATGCTTTTAACCTAGGTTGTTATGACTTAGTTGTCTCATGTGATAGGATTAAAGCACTTGTCATTATCTTGTCTAATCCTATTCCCCACCTTGCCTATATAAGAAAGGAAACATATGTATATTTCCATATTCATTTTATCTATCATTTTTGTATTATTGATTCCTTAATCATAGAGTATTTACACCAAAAACCTCCAACATGATTTGAGCACTAATTACATGGCCAAATTATTGAATCTATGTGACCCAATCTTATATATAGATTCCTTTATAGATAGATCTTGTTTCTATATAATTTCAAGGATCAAATCTAGGTGTCTCATAAGATCCTTCCATTCTTTTATACTTATCAAAACATATTATCTTAACTATCCACTAAATATCTAATTCAACAAAAATTGGAAAATGGCTAGTGCATCAACCAAGACACATTGTACATGACAAATAAATCAAAGTGTCCAAAGTGGTATCTAAAAATATCTTATACAAATCCTCCTTGTGGACACATATTTTATGGTAGATTAATCTCAAATTACTCTATGCTTAATATACCACCCCATGCAAGACATGAATGAGATCATCAATATTAAAAATTAAATATATAAATTTCTTATAGTTCAATTCTCTATAGTAAATGAACATAAGCATGGTTCCATCTTCTTCCTCATCAAAAACCACTAATGTATAAAATGGCCTATAAGCGGTGTGACCCATCTTAAGAAACTTCTTAATAAATTTCTCCTCTCTATATGTCTATGAGTGGTGGTAAAGAGTGCTCATGACACTCTATTTATTCAAAATGGTATGAATGTAAAATTGGTAACCATCTTTCTTACCAAAAATGAAATGGTGTGCATTTCATACATCACTAAGAAACCTAATACATGTAAACAACTTATCCTATGTAAAAATTCCTTATTTTTGACTATTCTCATAGATCTATTAAATACACCTAGAAGTACCATATATTTTCCTTTGAATATTAAATTTAGCTCCCTATTCTAATGATTTCTTGAAATTCACTAATGAGATGCAAAAATTTCATTTCCATAATCATGTAAATTCTCATAACATGTAATATATTGCATACATTATGCTAATCCATGGATAAATTAATTTGTTAGTGGAGTCACTGAAAAAGTAACCCTTCTACTTTTTCTAACTTTTTTGGGCCCTCCTTGTGGTTTTGGCTTAATTTTGCCTTGATTTAATGTTATAATGTGGATAACATATTCACATTAGGTCTTGGGCCCTTGTAAACTAATGGAATTTTAATGGTACCTTGAAAAAGTGTTGTGAACTGTTGTAACACACTTTCACACTTTTCTAGGGTTTTGTCAAATAACTAAGCATAATAAACATAATCAACCTTAATCTTTCCTTATTTGGAGTGTTGTAAAGTGTTGTAAAGTGTTGTAAAGTGTTGTAACACACTTTCACATTTTTGTAGGCTTTTCATTAACAATTGGGCTTTCTTATGCTTTAATTGGCCCTATTTTGTATCCACAAGCCTCATTTATATTGCATCTTTTCATGAATAATCCCAACACCAATCATTGACCAATCATAATTCAGGTGTTCCTAGCTTGTGTGGCCTAGATTTAGGGATCTATCACTCATTCACCACCTTGGGAAAATGGGTCCCACCTGAATCTTTTGGGCCCCAAACCAATTCTTACACATTTCTAAGCACTTTTCATTTTTTTCCATACATTATGCCTAATGGGACTCATTTTCCACCTTGGGCGAATGAGTCCCCTATGAGCCAAATTCAAATTTAATTCAATTTCCTGCTGGTATTTTATTCTCCTAGATCTGATGTCGGCTTGTAGTGTTGTAATTTTAGGAATTCTTGCATAATTGAGTACAAATACAAGGTTATTTCACTCATATCAACACCTAGCATTCAAGAGAGTTCACAAGAGAATTTGAGCATTGACAAGAGCATTCAAGGGAAAATTATCAAGAATTTTAGAGCATTCTTCAAGTGTCAAGTATCATGTCAAAGATTTCATTCTACATGTTTGTTATTGTGCTAACAATTGTGATGTAGAGTTTATGATTCAAGCAAGTGTTTAAGCAAGATCAACATCATTCAAGCAAGAGTCAATAACCACCTCCATTGCAGCCATTTCAAGCATATTTGCAACACTTTATTGCTATGGTTTGGTGAGTTGCAACATTGTTATTTGTTCAATCATCATTCTCCTTTCATATTTTCTTTCATTTCAAGGTTTAATTACCAACAAGGGGTTTGACCAACACAAACCCCTATTCACTAACCCCACAACATTTTTCCCTCTTCTTGTGTGTGATTTGTAAGGCTAGGTTGCAAATTTGTCAAAGAGAAAAGTTGGAGAAAAGTTGTCAAATCCCTAAAGTTGTCATCAAGCCTTGGAGAAGCTTGGAGAAGGTCTACAAGTGCCAATTTATAGTTTCGAATCTGGAAACCAGTGAAGAAGAGAAAAGAAAACTGAGAGGAACAAAATCAAGTCCCGAACTTCCAAAAAAGTAGAAGTGGACTGATTCACCACAAGTGGCAAATGAGTCCCATTGTACATGTCTGACATATATTTTTACAAATTTGGATACCCTTTTGGTTGAAACCTGTATCTACACATTTTCCCAGAAGCAGGACTAATTCACCCATCTTGGTAAATGAGTCCCAATTAGCATTGACAATAGATTTTCTAGAATTCCATACCTCCATTCTTCCTTCTTCAGTCTCCTAGGTGCACACTTTCTATTTCGTAACTTTATGTTGCATTTTGTTTTCCTTTATAGGTAATTTAGAGTCAGTTTGCATTCAACTATGGTTTTGTCTTACAACTTGCATTGAATTGTCTTTTCCAAGTCTAAACTTGGTGGTGAGCCCCTCATTAAATCATATGCATTTCCTAGGACATCTCTATTGCAAGATTTCAATCTCCTTTGCATTGAGATCTCTACAGTTATCCTTGAGCAGAATATCTTTGAAAGTGGGTGCGAATACATCATCATCCATCACCACATTTTAAAAGGTTCCATTTTGGTGAACCTTCATTTAGGACATCATAATTCTGACTCGGAGTGCACTTACATCCTAGATTTATATTGCATTAGGTTTTTCATTGGTTAATTTGCATTCTATGGTTTCAAATTTTGCATTAGTGAAAATATCATTTAGCTTGCATTATTGCATTTAATTTCATTGAAAATTAATCAAATTCTACATTTGCATCTCATACATAGCTTAGAAAACATAAAAAACATAAAATTCAATTCAAAAATTTTGAAACTTTTTAAAAAAATCATCACTAGGACTCATTTGCCACCCTGGGAAAAACAGTCCCTCTACACATTTTGCACTGCATTTTCTAGCATTTCAACTTCATCTTCTGAGTTTCCAATTGTTTCTGTTACCTTTCTTTTTCAGTTTGCATACTTTTTGTTTCATTCAATTCATTACATTTAGCTTAAATTCATTCATCTTGTGTATTGCTTACAATCAAAACTGCATTTACAACATTGTTACATAGTTTAGAATCTGAAATTTGCATCATGGAGATGTGCTTTAGAAATATTTGTGTTGGAAGAATAGAATCACTAAGAGGGGGGTGAATCAGTGATTCATGTAAGTCACAAAAAAATTACAAATCCAAGGGTTTAATTTACTTTTGAACCAAAAGATCAAATGACAGTTTTAAGAATAAATTTGACTTGTGCATGAACAGTATTGTGTTTGCATTAACAATGAATTAAAATTATAGACATAACATTAACATAGGTTGAACTTAAGATGTTTTACACTTTCATATGTATCAGAGCCCACATTAATAACAAAACCTTTTATGCATGATATTTTGACATAAACATTGGAAGAGATGAAAGACTGATAATTACCAACCATTCAATGTATTTGATGACACATTGAGATCAAACATATAAGAAAAATGACACACATAAAATCATCACATAACACAGTATATGTCCTGAGTGGAAAACCCTCTTGGGGAATAAAAACCACTCAAAAAATATTTCTCTTTATTCACTTAGAGCACCAACTCTTCAAAGTTTAGGAGCACCAACTCCACAAAGTTCAATAGCACCAACTTCACAAAGTTCAGAAGCACCAACTTCACAAGATATAGGACGACCAACTCCTTTACAATACATAACAATTATATTATATTATCAATACCCTATAAGTGCAATTTGCAATCCTAGTGTCTCAATAGAAGACTATGAATATTTTCCATAAGCACATTGAAGAATGTTGTATGAGAATGACAACATCTTCCTTAAATACAATAATCTGAGAATCACTGATATAAATATTTTCAATGCAATACAACTTTTGTACAATGTCTATTAAGGATAAGCCTGAAGTCTCATATTCTTCTTCCAGGTAACCCAGAAAAATGTTGAAAGGTTATCTTTTAAAGTCATTGCATGAAATAACCTCTGTATGCAATTTCAATAACTGTAAACCAACTCGGGTTAGGGTTACAGGTCAGAAACCCTAAAGAGTCTTTTTAACAAACTCTTTAACAAGTTTAAGCAGGTACTTTAACTTCATAGAAAATAAGAGTATTTATGTTACAGCCCGAGAAGAATCATCCAGAAACCCTAAAGGGTTTTAATCATAATCAACAAAAGTTAAGCCCTTCAAAAACCTTAACAATAATATTTCAAAACCAAATATTTTACTCACAAAACCCGTACAGATTTGATCATAACCAAAACCATTCTTAACATCTTCCTTAACAAATTTTTTCAAGGCTCGTAAGCATCAAGATGGTTTTTGAATTACCTAATTACAGTGGAAGAAAGCTGAACAAATACCATAAAGATTTGTCAAGAAGTTCCATAACTACCTAGCTGAAAGGTGCCAACAATTCTTCTTTGTCCAACTAGTGTATTCGAGCTTTGTCACTTCAAGCTGCTGATAACATTCCACCTAATCATTGCAAACCCTTGACATATTCTCCATGTGATTTTCTTCTTATTGTTCCCTAATAAGTGTTAGAAACCAAGATCTAAAATGCAAACCAGAAAAGTCTTCCATAGAAGAGAAAAATAGAAAAAGCAGAGCTATTGCAAAAAGATGTGCAACATAATATTATTTAGGAATTCTTAATTACAAGATATGATTTTCTTTATAAAAGCAAGGATGCATAACCCTAATCTTATCTTGAGCAACAAGATAGCTCAATAAGATAATGATGAGAATTAATTAACCTAGGAATTAAATATTACCTAAGTAAAGTTATGCAAGTGTAATTAAATATTAATTACACTAACACCCCCCCATAAGTGCAACTTAGGGAGACTAAAAAAGTATGCACAGGTCTAAAACTAAGATGAATGCAAGAAAGCATGAATGGGTCCCGGCAACAAGGCATGATCAGGTACCCAAGTACAAATGCAATAATGAGGTAGAGAAGGAAAACGCAGTGGGACAAAACCCCCCTACAATGAGATGATTGTTGCAAAGAAGCACTGGAAGAACACTATGGAGTAACACTAGAACCGCAATCTGACAAGAAAGGAAAGATACTTTTGTCTATAACTAAAACCAAAAATGGAATCATAATAATGTGACAGCAAACCCGATGCCATAGAACACTGGAAAACTCACAAATTGGAACAACCCTAGAATCTGTGAAGCAACAGTAGATGAGATGATGACAGAATTTGGAAACCATATATCTTGATGCCGATGCCAAACTATAACTAAAAATCTTCCATGGGAAGGAGTTCCATG
Source organism: Sequoia sempervirens (assembly GCA_007258455.2). Taxonomy (NCBI): domain Eukaryota; kingdom Viridiplantae; phylum Streptophyta; class Pinopsida; order Cupressales; family Cupressaceae; genus Sequoia; species Sequoia sempervirens. The sequence goes on along the minus strand of VDFB02270651.1, from coordinate 812,734,922 downwards.
AAGACTTTGGAACATTAACCATAAAAACATGGCCCTCAAACTGAGAAGGATCTGAACCAATGCGGATCAAGAAACATAATCTCTCAACTGAAGTGTCAACCGATGAATTTGATATGTGTCAAGTAATTGAAAAAATGTGTCCAAAATAAACTAGGAAACTAGATAACCCATACGAGTTGCCAACAAATCAAGATGGAGATCAAAGTGCATGCACACTCTAATCAGATTATTATGCAAGAAACCCCCCTAATGGAACTTTATCTCAGTTCATTTATTACAATAACCCAATGATTGTAAAAGGAGATAATGCAAACATACATAAACATAAAATGAAAATAGACCTCATATATGTGTAGAGGACTAAACTAGCTTTCCAACGCCACAAGAATGACGAAAAAAGGATCATCGAGTTAAAAGATATTCCCTCTGAAGCGAAATCTGAACATTTGACTTCAACTGGAAAAAACTCCCATAAAATAGAAAATTTTATAAGAACAAACTGCACCATCAGAAAATTGGGCTCGCCAGCTTTTCGGTGATATCTTGTTTGAAAACATTTTCCTACGGGATCAAAAGTTATGACGAAATGAAAAAAAGGGCTATATTGAGGCAAATTAGGGTCTTCAAAGGCTAACCGGGTGCAAAAATTAGGCTCATTCTAATTTAGCCCTTTGTCCGCCATATGACTGCGGGAAGGGCTGTGGAAAAAAAAGAGCCCACCGCTGGTGGTGGCAGCGGAGTTGAGAGCTGGTGGCGGCCGGGGCGGTGCCACCCCCATGAGTGAAGCCCCCAGTCGCCCAAAGAACCGCAGGCAAAGGAAGAGGAGCTGGCAGGAGCAAACACCGGAGGCCGCCAGTGGTTTGGCCGGTGGTGGGAAGCAAAGGCCGGTGAAGAGAATGTCGACGGCCAGCGGGAAACAGAACAACTGACAGTGAAGGATGGTCGACGGGGTGGGAAACCCAACACAATCGGTTGGATGGGGCCGACAGGGGTACGACCCCTGCAAAAAGACTTTCACCATAAATTTTTCCACATATTTTATTTAAAAAAAAAAAATCAAACCCCAATAAAAATTAAAAGGCCCATGAAAAATATTTTGCAGAACATATAAAATTTTATTTTTTTCTGCAGGTCAACAAGATAAGGATGAGAATAATAAACCTAGGAATTAAATAATTACCTAAGTAAAGTTATGCAAGTGTAATTAAATATTAATTACACTAACACCCCCCCATAAGTGCAACTTAGGGAGACTAAAAAAGCATGCAACTAAAAACTAAGATGAATGCAAGTAAGCATGAATAGGTCCCGACAACAAGACTTGATCAGGTACCCATGTACAAATGCAATAATGAGGTAGAGAAGGAAAACCCAGTGGGACAAAACCCCCCTACAATGAGATGACTGCTGCAAAGAAGCACTGGAAGAACACTATGGAGTAACACTGGAACCACAATCTGACAAGCAAGGAAAGATACTTTTGTCTACAACCAAAACCAAAAACAGAATAATGCGACATCAGACCCGATGCCACGGAACACTAGAAAACTCACAAACTGGAACAACCCTAGAATATGTGAAGCAACAATAGATGAAATGATGATAGAATCTGGAAACCATGTATCTCGATGTCAATGCCAAACTATGACTAAAATTCTTCCATGGGAAGGAGTACCATGAAGACTCGGGAACATTAACCATAAAAATATGGCCCTCAAACTAAGAAGGATCTAAACCAATGCAGATCAAGAAACATAATCTCTCAACTGAAGTGTGAACCAATGAATCCAATATGTGTCAAGCAATAGCAAAAAATTGGCCAAAAGAAACTAGGAAACCAGATATAACCCATGCAAGTTGCTATCAAAACAAGATGGAGATCAAAGTGAAAACTACACTCTAATCAAATTTACTATGCAAGAAACCCCCCTGATGGAACTTTATCTCAATTCATTTATTACAATAACCCAATGATTGTAAAAGGATATCATTAGAACATGCACAAATAGAAAATAAAAATAAACCTCAGATCTGTGTAGAGGACTGAACCAGGTTTCCAATGCTGCAAGAATGACGAAAAAAGGATCGCCGAGTCAAAAGATATGCCCTCCGGAGTGAAAACAACAACATCTGAGTTCAAGGACCTGAAAAATAAATTTGGAGAAAAATCTGGTAAAAACACTTGCACCACTAGATCGGTGTTAGAATCAGCTTTCCAACGGTATCTCGTTTGCAAAAAACGGACATCATATGCAAAAAATACACCTGATTTAGTGAAAGTTAATCCAAAAGGCCCAATAAGGCCTGCAGGGTGCCCAGGGGGCTAAAAAAAAGATAGCCCCTAGTCGCATGTAGGACCAAGGGGTTGGAAGATAGGGGCTGGGGCGAAGCCCCTAGTCATCCATATGACCTGCACTGGGGCTGGGCGGCCGGGCGGGGGTTCAGCGCATAGTGACCGGTCCCCCCACATGACCGGTAACGAAGATATGAAAGCCCTCAGGGGGTTGGGGAAGGCCCCCCGGTTCAACATATGACCGGGGCCGCCTATGCTGGAGCCCACGGGGGCTAAAAACGACCCGACGGTGGAATGGCTAAGCGTCACTCGGTGGTCACCACTCCTGGTGGCCACTGGGTGGCGCTTTGGTGGTAGACCAAAATTGCACTGTGAGCGCTGACAAAGAGGAAAAAATCATTTTTTTTTACATTTTTTTCAATATTCGTGCCTTGGAATGAGTGCAGGGGAGGCCGTACGGCCTCCTTGGCAAAAAAAATTTCCTCAGAAACAACTTTCTCCAAAATCAATGAAACAAAAGGCGATCTTAGGGTTTTTGGCCGCTGCAAACGCGATGGTGACCTCTGTTTGTGCCCAAAGTGCCTCGAAAAATCAGCTACCCCTAGAGCTTGCAAAAAATCTCCAAACTTGAAACCCTCACAGATCTGGAAAATGATGACCAAAATCTACAAAACAAAAGCCAATCCTAACTTTTTCTAGCGCTCTGAATCCAATGGTGAAGCTCGATCTGATCCAAAATGCCTCATAAATGAACTCAAGGCATGATACCCTCGAGGAATCCTGAACAAACCCTGTGATGATTTTCTCAAAAAATCTGAGAAGGGGTTGCAAATCAAGGCTCTAATACCATGTTAGAAACCAAGATCTAAAATGCAAACCAGAAAATAACCTTCCACAGAAGAGAAAAACAAAAAAGCGGGGCTATTGCAATGTATTTCTCAAAAAATCTGAGAAGGGGTTGCAAATCAAGGCTCTCACACCATGTTAGAAACCAAGATCTGAAATGCAAACCAGAAAAGCCTTCCACATAAGAGAAAAACAGAAAAAGTAGAGCTATTGCAAAAAGATGTGCAACATAATATTATTCAGGAATTCTTAACTACAAGATATTGTTTGCTTTAATAAAAGCAAAGATGCATAACCCTAATCCTATCTTGAGCAACAAGATAGCTCAATAAGATAATGATGAGAATTAATTAACCTAGGAATTAAATATTACCTAAGTAAAGTTATGCAAGTGTAATTAAATATTAATTACACTAACAATAAGGGCTTTGAAATAATGAAATAACAAATGCATTTTACCAAGCTTCGAAAACAAGCTTTTAACCTTTAGTATACCCGACAGCCTCGGGCTAGGATAAACTTTATTACATATTTTAGCATGCCCAACTTTCCAATAGAAATTTATTTTATGTCACTTTTAGTGCCTGATACCTTTATCACTTTACAAGGTGATTGCTAGCAATGCCATAACTTATAAACTATAAACCATATAGTAAATCAAAGATCTCATAACCATCTAAGATGACGATTACCTTAGAAAAACTATGGAAGTATGTATTGACAATGCCATAAAGAAATGTGAGTATCAACATGAATATACTTGAATCACTTTATTTGATCAAACTGAAATACTTCAAGTGCAAAGACCACAATGATGTCAATGATGCCAATGCAACCAAACTTAGCCAAAAGTCATCTCAAGAAGCTAGATATAAACACCATTATACAAATCAAGTATAAATATCATGAATACCTTAAAGAAATACAGTAGTGCAATAATATGAGACTAATAATGCACTAATATATCATTCAAAGACAAACTGATAATAACCAACTGAATATACTTGTGACTTGTAACCTTGAAGGATCAAACTAAAAATCAACCTGTCAAAATGATAAACATTGTCAGCATCATCATATATCAAAATCCTGTAACTGCATATCATGTAACAACAACATGTCATTCACCAACCACATGTGAATAAACCAATATAACTGCATATCATATCATACATGTAACTGCAAATCAGAGAACTAGTTTTTTCATTCAAAGAAACTAGTTTTTTCATCAAGGAAAAACCAATATCATAAACAACTGAAAGCCAACAAACTCCCCCTTTGTCCTTGATAGAAAAACACATATCATCTCTCCCCCTTTTTATCTCAATGACAAAGAATGAAAGAAGAGAATGTGAGATTCCATGAAGATAAATAACTGAGAAGCCAATCAATTATCCAACACAATAAGCAGCTGCAAGTTGAGCAATATAGCAGCAAACTAAATATGCAAGAGAGTTGTGAATGAAAAGATATAGAAACAAGCTCCCCCTATCAAGAAATAATCAACACTGAAAGCATATGTTACTCTACATAATAGAGTAGACAAATTCCTTCTTACTCCAGTACTTGAAAATCACTTTTGTCATTTTCTACTATTTTGCACCAAGAACCAATAGAGCTTTATCACATCTTTGTCCAAGAACACCAATCTCACATCCAGATCCTTTGTCCATGCACACTGTGAAGAATGTTGTTACTGCCCAAAAAAAAGGAGTGCATGTTCACAAGGCTGAGTGTTGAAGCTTTCTAAAAGTCAAATGTTGTTCACTAAATACACTCTAAGTAATCAATGTTTGGCATCAACCATGAATAAAACTATCAAACATTTATACTGCAATCTATAATAACTGGCCATTGGAAATCTTGGCATCGTTATGATGTCACAAGATAGGAATCATAGTAGATAAAGGTATTGTATGAAAAATAGGCAGAGGCATAACATTGTGACTACTATAATACCTAGTCCAAGTTTCTCTTGAAAAAAATTATATCACTTTTAGCATGAAACAAACATCATCAACACTGACAATAATGGATGAGATACTGAGTTAAAGAAATCATAACATAAATAAGAAAACTTTCGCTTGCATAACATCATGAAGTTTTCACTTGCTGATTTGATCATTTGATCATTTGATACAAGCACCACCACTAGATCATATGACTATCATAAATCACCAATAATCCTAGCAACTATCCTTAGACTTCACTATCCTTGTACTAGTCAAAGTCTATTTACCCACATTTCCTTGAAACACTACTCCCTTTTTGATATAGCATAGTTTTGTCTGAGATACATAAACTACTGAGGTGTGAATGAATGTGAATCACCTTATGCAAATTAAGATCAACTACCTCACATTTATTACAGTCACATGTGAATGACACTATGTAAATTGTCACCTTGCATTTCCATAGCCTTGTGTCCTCTTTTGTATATAAAAATGACTTGTCTTTAACTCACCGTCCTCTATCTTTGAACAATCACTTTTTTCATACAATGAAAGTCTTATAAGGTCTATCACACCATAAGAATTTGCACCATAAAAGGCGAAAGACTGCACCACACATAATTAAAGGTTTGTTGTTGTACTTTACATATCAACTGCAACAAACAATCATGAAAACTAATGAAATTCACTGCTATCCTTGGTGAAAATCACTATTAAGATTCACTATCAAAGTCAACATAGATATATTTCCCTTTCCTAAAAATGCATACAAGTCACTTTTCTAAAGAAGGTTTGTCTGAAACAAGAGGTCTACCAGATCATTAAACAACAAAAGTTTGCATCAAATCACAATCACATATGTTGCTTCTCTACTAAAGGACTACTACTTACAACAACACTATAATGCTACTCTGAGTTTTCTACTCAAACATGTTCCTTTCTTTTTAAGTGCTACACTCTTCAATCTTACTTTTTGGAGAATAATAAAAAAATTGTAATGTTCAAACAACAATAAACAGTACTATCATAAAGCACTTTTATTACCTCTACATCACTGTTAGAATAGATTAAGGTTACCAATGTCAGTAGAAAACAGACAAATGATCACTTGTTCACTGAAGGAGCACTACATAAACATCTGCAAATTGTCAAATAGCGTAAGATAGTGTCTTGAGGAGAAGTTGACATTCACTAAAATGATTCACTACTGCCAACTGTCAAAGATCAGTATCAACAAACCTTATTCATGCATAGCACTATGCCCTAATAATTCTACAAACTTGTTATCTTTAAGAAGCATCATTCATTTGAATCAAATAGAGTGCATTACCACTATCAAAATGCCATAACACTGCCACTATATACAAGCACTTCTCAAAGCCACTGTCCTTTTCAAATCTTTCTCCTATTCACAAAGTGTGAATCTTGACACTTTCAAGATCTTTATTTAGAGCAATTACCTCTCCTTCCAATTTTTCACATTCAATCTTTTTAACTTCCAAATCAAAATTTGCTACACCTGCTATCCTTTTATACTGTTGGATTTCTAACTTTAGACGAATGATTAATTTGTTTGATTCTTCTTGTCTTTTTATTAGCAAATTGTTCTCCTCCTTCATCTTGTTTCCTTCTTCAAGTTGATACTTACAATCTATAACCAGTTTTTCTGCATTTTTCAGATTTGTAAGAGTTATAACCTTAACCTCACTTTCTTCTTGGAGTTGCTTCCCTAATTTCTGATTTACCTTCCTAAGCCTCTTAATCTCGTCTAGAGCGGAAATAAGTTATCCCTCAAAATAAATTACTTCCTCAGAGTCACTAACACACTCTTCTATATCTGATTCATTCATATTTACTATGTATTCATCAAGTTCTATATTAGAAATATTTTCTTCTACAAGATTTTCCTTATTAACACTTATAGAGTCAACTGGCAAAGACTTTTCTTGAGACAATACTTCACTATACTTGACACTAGTGTTTTTCTTTTGACTTATGTTTCTTTTGTACTTACCCATAGTAAGTCCTCCACAACCAGGAACCCCTTACATTGGTTAGAATTATGCAAGGGTCTAGCTCTGATACCACTTGTTGGAATACATGAATCACTAAGAGGGGGGTGAATCAGTGATTCATGTAAGTCACAAAAAATTTACAAATCCAATGGTTTAATTGACTTTTGAACCAAAAGATCAAATGACAATTTTTAGAACAGATTTGACTTGTGCATGAACAGTATTATGTTTGCATTAACCATGAATTAAACATATAGACATAACATTAACATAGGTTGAACTTAAGATGTTTTACACTTTCATATGTATCAGAGCCCACATTAATAACAAAACTTTTTATGCATGATATTTTGACATAAACATTGCTAGAGATGAAAGACTGATAATTAACAACCATTCAATGCATTTGATGACACATTGAGATTAGATAGATAAGAAAAATCACACACATAAAATCATTACATAACACAATATATGTCCTGAGTGGAAAACCCTCTTGGGGAATAAAAACCACTCAAAAAATATTTCTCTTTATTCACTTAGAGCACCAACTCTTCAAATTTCAGGAGCACCAGCTCCACAAAGTTCAGGAGCACCAACTCCACAAAGTTCAGAAGCACCAACTTCACAAGATATAGGAGCACCAACTCCTTTAAAATACATAACAATTATAGTATACTATCAATATCCTAGAAGTGAAATTTGCAGTCCTAGTGTCTCATTAGAAGACTATGAATATTTTCCATAAGCACATTGAAGAATGTTGTATGAGAATGACAACATCTTCCTTAAATACAATAATCTGATAATCACTATTATAAATATTTTCAATGCAATACAACTTCTATACAATGTTTATTAAGGATAAGCCTGAAGTCTCATATTCTTCTTCCAGGTAACCCAGAAAAATGTCTGAAGATTATCTTTTAACATCATTGCATGAAATAACATCTATATGGAGTTTCAATAACTTTAAACCAACTCGGGTTAAGGTTATAGGTTAGAAACCCTAAAGATTCTTTTTAACAAACTCTTTAACAAGTTTAAGTAGGTACTTTAACTTCATATCAAATGAGAGTATTTATGTTACAGCCTGAGAAGAATCATCCAGAAAACCTAAAGGGTTTTAATCATAATCCTTAACTATAATATTTCAAAACCAAATATTTTTCTCACAAAACTCGTATTGATTTGATCTTAACCAAAACCATTCTTAACAACTTCCTTAACAAATTGTCTCAAGGCCCGTAAGCATCAAGAGAGTTTTTGGATTACTTGATTATGGTGGAAGAAAAATGAACAAATACCATAAAGATCTGTCGAGAAGTTCCATAACTTACTAGCTAAAAGGCGCCAACAATTCTTATCTGTCCAACCAGTGTATTTGAGCTTTGTCACTTCAAGCTACCAACAACATTCCACCTGATCATTGCAAACCCTCGACATATTCTCCATGTGATTTTCTACCTATCGTGCCCTAATAAGGGCTTTGAAATAATGAAATAACAAATGCATTTTACCAAGCTTCGAAAACAATCTTTTAACCTTTAGTATACCTGACAGCCTCGGGCTAGGATAAAATTCATTACATATTTTAGCATGCCTGACTTTCCAATAAAAAACTTTTTATGTCACTTTTAGTGCCCAATACCTTTATCACTTTACAAGGTGATTGTTAGCAATGCCATAACTTATAAACTATAAACCATATAGTAAATCAAAGATCTCATAACCATATAAGATGTCGATTACCTTAGAAAAACCATGGAAGTATGTATTGACAATGCCACAAAGAAATGTGAGTATCAACATGAATATACTTGAATCACTTTATTCGATCAATCTGAAATACTTCAAGTGTAAAGACAACAGTGTTGTTAATGATGCCAATGCAACCAAACTGAGCCAAAAGTCATCTCAAGAAGACAGATGTAAACACCATTATACAAATCAAGGATAAATATCATGAATTCCTTAAAACAATACAATAGTGCAATAATATGAGATTAATAATGCACTAATATATCATTCAAAGAAAAATTGATAATAAGCAACTGAATATACCTATGACTTGTAACCTTGAAGGATCAAACTGAAAATAAACCTGTCAAAATGATAAACACTATCAGCATCATCACATATCAAAATTTTGAATCAAAATCCTATAACTGCATATCATGTAACTACAGCATATCATTCACCAAGCACATGTTAATAAACCAATATAACTTCATATCGTATCATGCATGTAACTACATATCAGAGAACCATTTTTTTCATTTAGAGAAACTATTTTTGTCATCAAGGACAAACCAATATCATAAACAACTGAAAGCCAACACTTTGGATGTCATTAAATTCCTTAGTGGATGTGTCAAGTCATGTCTTTGGAAATGACCATAAAGAAATCAAACTCACTCATGATCACTCAACTCCTAATGCATATCCTCATAATGTTGACATCATTAGAGAAGATGATCATAGCATGATTAAGTTCCTAGATGATTTCCTTAATAACCTTGAAGCTAATGCATCTTTTTACCCATCCATGACACAACCAAATCCTCCTACAATACCACCTCTTGAGATGTTTGGTTACTTACATCCTATAAAAAAAGTTGAACCTAAGTTCCTTACAACAGGTCAATCTAGTTCCTTTAGACAAGAAAACACTCAACCCTTTTATGACAACAAAGTAACAAACACTCCCATCAATCTTGAAGAAACATGTGGAAAAGGCTTCACAATCTTGAGTAAACAAGGATCTGTGATATAACAAGTGAACATGAAATTCATCAACTCCTAGAGAAAATACCAACTGATGAAAACACAAATGGATTAGGATATCAAGATCCCTCTCATAACATAAATCCTCCTAGAGAATATCTAAGGCTTTGAAGTGATGGTGTGGTGATCTTGGATTCCCTTCCCAATTTGAATGTCCTTCTTCCTAAAGAACAACCAATGACTTATAACAATGACAAGGATGATATGATCACCTTAGGTCATCCTCCTCCACATTCAATTCAAGAATTGGGTGAATCTATCAAATGCAAGAGGCCTTACAAGTTATAAAAACTAAAGTTTCGTTGTCCACCACCCGAAAGTGAAAGGAAACTACAATTTCTTTTGAAAAAATAACTAATGACATTACCACCTATGGATAGGTTAGTAATATATCCTAAAGATGCAAAAGTCCCAAATTGTGCGTATCATCAAACTCTCAGACACCGTATCAATGAGTTTCATGTATTCTAGTTAGTATTGAAAAACTTTCACTTTGATGGAAATGATTGCCATTGTGTGATTGCCTAGCTTAATATTGTTTCACCCCATTTCATGTAATAGTTGTATAATATTCTATTCTCACTATTACATAACCTTTCCCATCACCTACCTCGGCTCATTCTTGTCTCAAACTCAATGGGGGAAAGTATTTGATAGCCTTGTCCTAGTAATGCATTTGTCATTGTCGCTTAGATTCATTGTTCACCTTCCACTTATACATACTAAGATTGGGAGGCAGATGACTATCTCATAGGTTGACTCGCATGTTCCTTACTGGTCTTTTATTTTTCATTTTCTTTTGTGTGATTGCATGTGCATAATGTGATTCCCCCATGATTTTATGTTTCATGTTTTCTCTCTCTTTGTGACATTCATCTATGTGTACCTTCATTCTTCTCTATGTTGTGCATCTCTGTCGCCTTCCATCGTTATATTTTCTTTACATTTGTCTTGTGTTTTCCTTTTGGGGATAATGCAAGGTGTCGAGACATTCATGTCTCTTCCATGTTGAACCAGAATATTTTTCTTTATATCTTTTTTATTTGTCTTGTGTTTTCCTTTTGGGGATGACACAAGGCATCGAGATATTCATGACTCTTCCATGTTGACCCAAAAGGATTTTCTTTTTCTTTTTCCTTTTAGTTTATCTTTTTCATTTGTCTTGTGTTTTCCTTGTGGGGATGATGCAAGGCATCGAGACATTCATGTCTCTTCCATGTTGACCCAAAAGGATTTTCTTTTTCCTTTTAGTTTATCTTTTTCATTTGTCTTGTGTTTTCCTTTTTGGGATGAAACAAGGCATCAAGACACCCTATGTCTCTTCCATGTTGACCCAAAATATTTTTCTTTGTTTTCACTCTCTTTGTGTCATTCTTCTAGTTCTATGTGTATTTGGGGGATGATGACAGTTCCAAGGTCTCTAAAAACATTGCAAAAAAGAACATACTGACCCCAAATCCATAGATCCCTTATGTGTTTGGTGTTTTCATTTTGGGGGAAACCCCTATCTTTTCTTTTTCTCTTACATGACGCAAATTTACTTGGAATAGGACTTTCCAAGTTGGCTCTCATGTCTTCCTTCTTATTTGTATTTTTCATTTGCTACTTTAATGTAATTGCTCACAGTATGGTGTTTAGCAATTTCCTTAAAGTGGGGACATACAATGGCATTATTCTTTTGCATTTTCTTGGTTCTTAGTGCAGCCTTCTTACTTCATACGATGCATTTTTTTCTTTGTGGATGGAATTGGGTGTAATGTCCTTTAGGAGCATGATCTCTCTTAGCATATTGCATTCCTCTTAGTGTTTTGATGCGACACACTGCATCACCTAAGTTGTGAATTTTCTATTCTTTTATTGGTCCTCTCTTAGATACATTAGGCACAATGTTCCCTAAGTTAAAGACCTTGCATGAACTAAGAAAGACTCCTTTGAACATTTCCTATTTTTGCATTTGTAAGTATATGGCTACCTTACATAACACAACTTGCATGCCTATGGAGCCATCTTGTTTGTTCATGTGCTCCAAGCATACAAAGTTTTTTTTGTCTCATGAAGCTCGAAAATAATTTTCGTGGTGCCTTATTAAAGTTATCAGGGGGTTTAACTTTGGTATGGTTTGAGTGGGAAGCCCAATATGAGGCATGACTTTCCCCATAGCCACTTGCATGTGTGTGTTTTTACTAGCCATGAGTGTATGTGTTTCACCCATTAGGATTTCTCACCCGGTAGATAGCCAGGAGTTCCGTCGCCTCAGAGTAAGTATGGATTTTTTGGGCAAACAACCTAGATTTGATCCACATCGTGATGGAAAAATGGTGAAAGTTTGATTTGATTTTTTTTTTTTACCATTTTCTCTTTTTCATCTTTGGTAGTGCATAATTGGGCCTTGTCATTATATCATTATCATGTGTGTTCCTTTGTGCCTATGTTGGTTTGCCATGGGATCTTGATCCTGGGGGCTTTATCACCCCTCTTGATCGTTATCTCATCTTATTAGAATTGGTACATTTGAACCCCTCTTAATGTGTTACTTTCTACTTTAGTGTGAGTTTGAAGAAAGTTCATCCTCTCACTAAAGTGGGGACTAGATGGAGTCACTGAAAAGTAACCCTTCTACTTTTTTCTAACTTGTTTGGGACCTCCTTGTGGTTTTGGCTTAATTTTTCCTTGATTTAATGTTGTAATATGGATAACACATTCACATTAGGTCTCAGGCCCTTATGAACTAATGGAATTTTAATGGTGCCTTGCAAAAGTGTTGTGAAAGTGTTGTAACACACTTTCACACTTTTCTAGGGTTTTATCAAATAACTAAGCATAATAAACATAATCAACATTAATCTTTCCTTATTTGGAGTGTTCTAAAGTGTTGTAACATACTTTCACATTTCTCTAGGATTTTCATTAATAATTGGGCTTTCTTATGCTTTCATTGGCCCTATTTTGCATTCACAAGCCTCATTTATTGCATATTTTCAAGAATAATCCCAACACCAATCATTGAACAATCATAATTTAGGTGTTCCTAGCTTGTATGGCCTAGATTTAGGGATCTGGGACTCATTCACCACCTTGGTCGAATGGGTCCCACCTAGATCTTTTGGCCCTGAACTAGTTTTTACACATTTCTAAGCACTTTTCATTTTTGGTCCCATACATTATACCTCATGGGACTCCTTCAACACCTTGGGAAAATGAGTCCCATGTGGCCCAAATTCAAATTTAATTCAAATTTTCATTGGGATTTTATTCTCCTAGATCTGATTTTGGCTTGTAGTGTTATAATTTTGGGAATTCTTGTATAATTGAGTATAAATACAAGGTTCTTTCACTCATATCAACACCTAGCATTAAAGAGAGTTCACAAGAGAATTCAAGAGCATTTAAGCGTAGATTATCAAGCATTTTAGAACATTTTTCAAGTGTCAATCATCATGTAAAAGGTTGCATTCTTCATGTTTGTTATTGTGCTAACAATTGTGAGGTAGAGTTTATGATTCAAGCAAGTGTTTCAAGCAAGATCAACATCATTCAAGCAAGAGTCAAGAACCACATCCATTGCAACCATTTCAAACATATTTGTAGCACCTTATTGCTAAGGTTTGGTGAGTTGCAACATTGATATTAGTTCATTCATCATTCTTCTTTCATGTTTTCTTTCATTTCAAGGTTTAATTACCAACAAGGGGTTTCACCAAGGAAAACCCCTATTCACTAACCCCACAACATTTTTCCCTCTTCTTGCGTGTGATTTTCAAGGCTACATTGCAAATTTGTCAAGGAGAAAAGATGGAGAAAATTTGTCAAATCCCTAAAGTTGTCATCAACCCTTGGAGAAGCTTAGAGAAGGTCTACATGTGTCAATTTGTAGTTTTGGATCTGAAAACTAGTCAAGAAGAATAGAGCAGACTGAGAGGAGCAGAATTAGGTCCCGAACTTCTGAAAATTTAGAAGTGGATTGATTTTCCACAAGCGGTGAATGAGTCCCACTATATAGGCCTGAAAAATATTTTTGTAGATCTGGATACCCTTTTGGCTGAAACCTGTATCTGCACATTTTCTCAAAAGCAGGATTGATTCGCTTAGCTTGGAAAATGAGTCCCAATCAACATTGACAACAGATTTTCAAGAATTCTAGACCTCCATTCTGCCTTCTTCACTCTCACGGGTGCACACTTTCTATTTCATAACTTTCTATTGCATTTTGTTCACCTTTCTAGGTCATTTAGAGTTAGTTTGCATTCAATTAGGTTTTTTTCTTACAACTTGCATTACATTGTCTTTTCCAAGTCTAAACTTGGCGGTGAACCCTCATTAAATCATATTCATTTCCTAGGATAGCCCTATTGCAAGATTTCAATCTCCTTTGCATTGAGATATCTAGGGTTATCCTTAGTGGAATCTCTTTGAAAGTGTGTGTGAATAGATATCTGGGGTCAATAAAAACTTGTAATTTTTTATAGATCTTCAGATAACTATTTTCAAGGTCATGGTCTTTGGATGATTCTAGATGTAAGATAGTTGCAAATTTACATACATGATTCATGCATGGTTTTAGGATATATTAGATCTTATCTATATGGAGATGTTGGTATGTAACTAGTCACTAATCATTTTTGTACTGGTGATTGCTTGGAGGGTTCCTAGACTATGCTGCTCGTGTTGTGGTTTTGTTTGGAAAATTAGATCTATTGGTGATCTAGTGTTTGAGTCATGAAAAGCTACATGATATCTTATTTGATATCTTAGTTTTCTATTTACTAGTATTATGATGGGTTTGCATGTAATAGTGATTGGATCTATGAGTTATGCAATCATGTGGCTATTCTACCTTTTCTATTGTAGTGGGAGAACTTGGATGTGGACTATCTATATCCACGAGGCTGTTTTAGTGTGTTTGGAAACTATATCAATTAACCTTGTATATGGTCATTTGTGCACTATCTTTTTGCTTTCGGATAAGAGGATGGATGATTTTGAGTATCTAGATAGTCAACTTTGGATACTTGTAGCATGTTTTATCATGATGTCATGGATAGCTTGGTTACAATGTTTTGTCTAAGTTGTTGTGATAGTGATGGTGTATTTCCTTGCCTTGGAGATCTTGGTGCCACTTGATATTATTGTCAAATGGACATGTGGGAATGTGGACCTAGAGTATCTTCAAATTAGGAGATGGATGAGTCATGATGCTTGGAGATCTTGGTATCACTATTCAGTGTGATCTTTAGCAGTGACTATGGATTCATCACTAGATGATGGATGATCTTATTTAGTGTTGCAGATGTTACCAGGAGGATCTCTTAGATCTTGTTACTACAAAAGGGTTCTTTTGCATTTACATGGACACTATTTGGAGATAGTCATTTTCATGAGGTTAAAGATGTGTGACACCTTAGATCCATGGAGAACTCTTGGAGTTTTTGATTAGGGTGTCAGTAATGCTCTGATAGGTGATGTTGGTTTAGAGTATGTTTCTAGTATATTATGGTATACTCTTGATTTTGCATTATATTTTTGGCATAGTACATTTCTCTTGAGACCATGGTCTATTCACTTGGAGCATGTGATCTCAGTGGAGAAGATGGTGATCCTCTATTAAGAGGATGTGTTATATTGTTGTGCCATGATGGAATGTTGATTACACAGTAAAGTGTTGGCATGATACTATTTAGATCATGATGTCATGATAGGTTCTTGACTACAATTGTAACTTTAAAAGTGATTTGGAAAGTTCTATGATTTGAGTACATTGGTCATGTTCTTGAGAGCTTCATGAGAGTGCACTATTGGAATTTGGAGCTTAGCACGAGTCGATTGGTTGTTAGATATCATGGATGCATGGACATGTGGGTGAGGCTTTATTTCTCTTCAGATGAGAGAATATGTTGAGATCTCAGTATGAAGTCTCAGGAGCTTTTCACTTGGACCTGGACATGATTTCATGATAGACCTATGAGGAGATTTCTCTTGGATGAGTCATGATGAATTGGATATATTGGAGAAGCATTCTCATTCCCCACTCTTGGTCTACTTGATAATTTGTCACTTGAGAGGCATAGCCCTTTGCTCCTCTCAAGTGTTATACTTAGCTTTCATAGATATGGATCTTGAGCTACAATCATATGATTCTAAAGGATTCATTATGAGAGACTTCCAACATGGTTATCTCCTTAAGCATATGAGTTGACATTGTGATTTCATTTGTGAGGATTTTAGGAGATGGTAGATAGTTGATTTCCTAATATGTGAAATGGATCTAGTTTTATCTTTGTTGATCATCAAAGCTTACGCTTCTCTAACAGTCTTATGGGAAATTCAACGAGTGGGGGACAAATTGAATCTCAGTGAATACCTTTGGGTTTTTTTATAGAAATTCGGCTCTTCTTTGGGGTTTTGAGATAAGGGGAGACAAGAAATGTAAATATAAAACATAAAAGGTGATGCACCAAAGCTTTTACAACATTTCAAACCCAAATTATTCCTACGATTGATATAAATAGAAACAGAATGCCACAACCCCTCATTGTTGGAAAGAGAATGAACAACAAATGCTAACTTCAAGCACAGTGCAAATTTTTAGATCTTTCCACAGGTAGTGTTCATTGAGGTCTGATCAAACATAAAGATTTCTTATGATTAAAAGAATAATATTCCAAAAATTACAAGAACTCTATCTCCTAATACAACATAGCATAAAAAATTAACAACTTTAAGAAAAAAATAAAATCCCAATGACATAGTCCAATTCTCCTAAGCCACTATCCCACCATACAAGCATAAAGCATAAAAATCCACTACTTAAACTATCTGAATATAGCTTGCAAGACATAATGTTTCATTTAAAACAAAAATATAAAGAAAGAAAGTTTGAAAAAGGCCATACATGCACAGTCTCAACAAATTCTCCTCAATAGTTCATGCTTTAATTATAAGATGAACTTTAAAGCAAAGGTTGGATTCCAATCCGACAATAGTTTAAGCCTTAATAGATATAATATGCCATAATAAAGTAGTTTTATAACTTGCTTCTGAAAATAATTCTAATAACCTTAAGAAAACTAAAGAAAACACTTCTTTTGACAAAGAAACAGTTCCTTGAAAAATCTCTTTTTTGTGTCGTCGCCGTCCTTATATAGTCGTCAAAAGAAAGAAACACCACCTCAGTCTAGATTAATTTCCTCTAGGTGTTGATAGTTGATAGAACATGATTCGATCATAGACCCTTGGTTAGACTACAAAAGATATTTTCTCATTAACTCTCAGCTACTGCATTAATACCCTTTAGATATTTAGCAAAAATAGAAGCTCATATGTGATTGGATCCTAAGAACAATAGCCTGGAAAAGGACCCTGTTGATTGATCACATCACTCCAAGGTACAGTCTCAAAATTTTCATCCCAAAGACTAAGAAAAGAAAAGAAAATTTGTGCTAGCTTAGAAAAAATCCTCAATTAGATAACTTTATAGGTGGTGTAGATAGCCCACAGTGAGGAGATGACGTGTCAATAGGGTGGAAACTCCCGATCTTACAAATATATCTCCCAAGAAAATGTACGACAAGCAAACACGCGTCTCGAACCTTCTCCCGAAAGGAAGATGAAAAGGTAAAATCTATGCAACTGCCACGTGGCATATTGTGCACCTTTCTAATAATTTTATTCAAGCACAGGTGCACTCAATACTAAAGACATTTATGCAAACCAAAAAATAAAATGATTGAGGAAAAAAGTACTTCATAGTTTTGGCGACTCACGGGGGTCTTTGCTTCTGTGAAGATTTGAACCTAGACCTCTAGTTGTTCCAAGAGTTTGATGAAAGTGATGCATTAAGCCTCCCAATCTACATCAGTTGGTAGAACAAGGGTCCGGATTTTCCTGTATGCTTGTTCGAGATCAAAAATCTCCTTCAAAGAGACAATGCCCCATCTCGAAGAAATTGTACCCAGGTAATAATAGAGCTGAGAAAGAGGGTAGATTTCGTGCTCAACATCATCCACCATGGGTACAATACTCGAGCTTGGAAGTTTGAGTGATGGTTTGGATCTTGTGTCAGATTACCTCATTGATTTGTTTCATTGTCAGTGCGTCTTCATCTAGGGAAAGAAGAGGAGGCAACCCCAAACCAACCAGGATGGTGAAGTTCTTTTTCATACCAATGACCCTTTTATTCAACACCATCTGGTGATCCTTGCATCTTGCCACAACCATGTGGCAGTTGATGTTCTCATTGGCTTTGCTGGAGGTGACCCGCTGATCGAGAATTCCCACTCTTCTAAGAACTCAGTCAGTGGGGATGCTCAATTTGGAGATAAAACTTTGGGGATCCACCAGTCAGGGTGAACATTTTTGTATGAAGTGATCAGCCATCGGACTGACCTTGGCATTCAGTTCCTGGACATCCCTTAAAAATTGTAAGGTGGGTCCCAACACACACACACACACACTAGTCACTATATGCTCCCAATGCATAGCTATCAGCCTCCTCACTATAGGGAGGGATCCAAATCCTCTTGCAGTAATTAACTCCTGGCTAAAATGAGCCTCTCTTACTCTGGTGTTTTCTTCTATTTGACCCTTCTCCCAAAGAGCATTTGTCAATTTAGAGCTTAGTCTTCTGAATTCTTGTCTTGACTCTTCTGCCTCAGTCTAGATTCTCTGAAGATCATTAGCATTTTTGGATCTAGCATCACTTAACTCTTTCTTTAAATTCTCATTTTTAGCATGAAGGTGAACTTTCTCATTCTGGGCATTTGCAAACAACCTGGACATGTATCCTTGTTGGCCTTGAATTTGTTTCACGCGGGTCACTTCAGCATCCTTGGCTCAAACTTCATTCTATAGTCTGTTCACTGTCCCTTTCATATTTTCCAATTCAACCTCACACTTCCTTAATTGCTTGTCCAATCATTCATAATGAACATATACCACCCTCTATGTGGCTTTGGCTAGGACCATTTTATCACGCAGGTAGGTTTCACTCAAATCTAGGCTCATAGCATGAATTTTGTAGTATTCCATCTACATTTGTCCTTTGGGCTTGGAAATGAGCGGCCTCATAGTGGTGATAAGCAAAGAGTTCCTCTCTTCATTAAAACAGGCTTCAATCCTCCTGGTGGCAGGCCTCTCGACACTTTTTGATAACATTTTCAGCTTCCTGGTCTTTCAGGACTATTTGGTGGTGTTGAAATGACCTTGGAGAGTCTGAGGGACATCGACACTTTGAGTTGCAATGGGAGCACCAGGGGCAGTCTGAGAAAGGTGATGATAGGGAAAACTTCAAATGTGTGAGCATGGAGAGACGTAAAAGGAATAATTCCAAATGGAGTAGGGGAAGAAATAATAGGGGTAAACGCAGAAAAAGGCTGATGGAGAGGTTCTTTCCCAAAAGTAGATGGGCTGGGAGTAATGGGAAAAGTAGTAGTTTCAGTAATTCTAATGGGGGCCTTTGAAAAGGAAACTAATGACACAACAACGGCTGCAACAGATGATGCTCCTTTGGTGCACGAAAAAGTTTCAGCAGGTTCATTGGAAATGGCAAGAGGTACATCCAACATTACCAATTCAGGAACCAAAGATGGAGGATTACTTTCATTAGGGGGAGGTAGGGGGTTTACCAAAGACACATAAATAGGAAGAAGAGGGGGAGAAAAACTTACCTGAGCTGCAGTTGATGAAATATTCTCTAGGGAAGACTCCACCTCTTCTTCCTGACAGACTAGTATATTAGGGGCACCTAGCTCTTGGATCCTCCTTCGCTTTGCACGACTAGGACTGGCACGTTCTGATCCCCTACCTGCAAAGTCCTCTAACATTTGGCCCTCAGCGGCCTTTGAGGATCCTCTTAGGGATCGTTGGGTCCCTTTTCCTTTGCTTTGGGCTCAGGATGCACATAGGGCTTGTGGACCCCCTGGCCTCTAATCTCTTCAATTTTCAGGTTCTTGAGGTCTAGGAATTAGGAGTGGAAATTGTTCCTCCTCAATCTCATGGCTTGTCTCAGGATTTCTATTGTCATAATTATCCTCCTTATCATATGCATCCTCAAACTCTTCATCAAGCTAGAAGTTGCCGAACAAAGCACCTGGATTTCTCATTTCTTGTCGGAACCTCCAAAAGTCTTCCTTCTTTCTTTTTGACCATCCCCTATGCCTCAGTTGCACATTGAGAGATTTTCTCATTGGGAGATTCCTCTGATATTGTGTCTGGGGCTCATAAAAAGTCATCCATTTTGGTCATTCTTCTGGAATGCGGGTCAAGTCGATGTATATCTTTGCACTCTCTCAAGCAGGATTTCTCCTCCTTTGGAAATACTCCCTAAATTCATGCCTTAAACTAAAATTCACATCCGGGTTGTAATTCCATTTTTCACAAATGAGGACTAAACTCAGAGCCACCATTAAATTCGTAATCTCATCCTCAACTTTCCGCTTACTCAATATCACTTGACTCTTTGCAATCATAAGGGGAAGATAAAAAATCTTTGCTTTATTCCTCCTGGCACCATAAATCATGTCAACAGTGGATACTTGTTGGCAAGCTTCTAATGCAAAATTTCGGTCTATCACAAATTTGGGGAGTCAGAAAACCTCCCCGAGGAAACCATAAAACCTGACAAATGTGAAATCCTTTCCTAAGAAGTAATCCACCAGGATAGGTAGATGCTCCATCCATTCTATAACCTCTTGAGAGAAACGACCAATGGGGTGACGCAGTAAATTATGCAGCACTGTTCTCAGAAAGTAATATGCAAATCTATAATAATCTCATGTTCTTGAAAACATAGGATTCCACATAGAAACTGGTTGGATATAGCCTCTCTCATCTATTCTAGATACTGGCACATTCCTCCCTAGCCACTCAAAATTTTGATGTAATAATAAATGAACCAAGACAGAAGAATACCTGAATTTAGACTCCACACTATACTTTCTCAACTATAGCTTCATATTCTTGACCATTAACTCAGCATTTAAGTCATAGCACCTCAACACCTTTTCTCTTTTGAGCACAAGGCCTGGGGAAAACTAGAAAGGGTTAACCTCTTCAGCATCATCGAGCCCCAAAACCTAGGCCAACATCAAGAAAGAGGCCAGCGAATCTTTCCTTTATGTGGCCTTTCCTTTGTCTCATCCTCATAGAAGCTTGTTTTCCTGAACATATCTTCTCCTAGGGCATCCATTTGTTCTTCATTGAAAAGGTTGGCACCCCAGCCCATAGGGATACACAACATATCTCGTATAGCTTTGGCCGAAATGGTGATATTGACCCTATGGCCCTTAATGGCCTCTATATTTTTCATGAACCTCTTTGCACACGCATCAACCAACTCTAGGCATGGTTGTATAGCAAGTAACACAAACTATGGTAGGCCACTATTCCAAAGCTGAAATGAAAAACCCTCTACCAACTCATGCCCTAGCATCCTCTGAAAAGCACCCTCCCTAAGAATTTTAGGGTTGGTGGATAACTAAGGGTCATAAACATTATCGGTGATATCTTGAACCGCCTCCTTCTAGATGCATTTGTTATATTGAACCTTCTTGCAGCATTCAAATGGTTATTCTTCTAGTGTTGGGGCATTGGCGAATGAGTAGTGCCCAAATATATTGGCATAACCAGGTCTTTTATTTGGAGCTTTGGCCTACCTACTAGAGGTATATGCTTCTGCCATGATTGTTTGAGAATGATACAGAGCTTCTCTAGTCACAACAATCATTTTCCTTTTTTCTTTTTTAGAAAAAATCTGCTTTTGAGTTCAATTAATTTCCTAGCGTGTGCATGCAGTTATGAGTTTTCTACTATCGATGACTCATTAAATGTTGCCATCAGGGTGATACGTGTGGATAGAAGATTTGTATCCCTTGGGAATGATGAGAAAGCCATGATAATGGAATTAGTACATTCCTTCCACCACCTCTTCTTCATTTTAATTCATTTCCTTGAAAAGCATGCTTGATGTCATATGGAATGTGCCAAGATGACACAAGGTACTCCTGAAAAGAAATCCTCATTAATTTTTCAAAGTCTTAGCATGTTAATCCATGTCTTTTCCCATTAGTAAACTAGTTGACACTAATGATGGTGAAGGATACACGTCAACTGTCAGCGTATGAGGGAATTTACTCTCAATGCCTGAATTTATTTCTCAAGGTATTCCATCAGATCCTCCATATGATTTGTTCACCTTACTCCATTTTGTCTCAAAATTTCTCATTGTCGTCTAGCCAAAAATAGACATCCCATTGGTCGAGTTCCCTAGTTGGCCTTTTCTATATATAGTTATACCACCTTTTGCAACATTCATTCAAACATATAGTCCTCTAACTTAGTTGTACTTTTGCCTACTCCCTTTTCACCGTAATTCACTGCTTTGTCATGATGTCTACTGGTTTGGGTACCCCTATTTGGCTCCTTCCATGAATACCACAAAAATGCTTTGTGGGAGAGGTCACTGATGACTGTATCAAGTGTCTGGTGAAGAATTACGACCCCCTAGTCATGACTGTGTTCAAGTGGGTTGTCAACGCGGACTATATTACCAACAAGAACTAGCTCTAGAGTAACTGCAACATGCTCTCCCACTTTGTGGCCTCACTGTTGGACCTAAATGTGGCCAAGCCCATGATAATTGTGTTGTGCCAGAAGATGTTCGAAACTATTGGCATATGGCTTCTAGTGTTGTCATTGATGGAAACTAAAGTCATCCCCATGGTCCACAGATCATTATCTAATCATACCAACAAGTAAAGTAAAATATTGTGTATTATCGACAGAATACTTGAGGAATAGGGTATCCGGCCAGATAGCTTCACCGAATCATTTTTTTTTGTTTTGGATCCCTATAATTGCTTGATGGGCATGTGGATTATCTTATTATTGAGTTTTTTGATGCTACATGAGTTGAAACACATGTTTGGAGGTCCGGTAGGATACTTTATGTCTATTTTTTTGTTGTAGCCGACTCAGTGAATGTGGTGTGCAGTGGATGTGTTAAGTGAAACAATCTAAGATGTTTTCAAGTTCAAATGTTTAATTATGGTTCCTAGCTATGGTCTAGCTGACTTGTTTGAATATGCATCAAAATTATTCATGATTTGGGCCGACAAGTTGCAAATATTCTTAAGTTTTATTGAGCCAACTTGTAGTGATTAAAATCCTTAGTCGCAAATATATTTAGATGATCGATTACATAATTTGAGTTAATGAAGAAGGTGTATTGGTGTATGTTGTGAACATCCAAGGTGTGTTTGGGTGATATCATGCATAGTTTCACTTGTGCATAAATATTTTGTGTGTGAACTTGAGCAGAGCATAACAGAAGTTTGATATTAGTCAAAAGGATAGAAGTTTGTCATTAGAGCTTAACCGAAACTATGATCAAGCATTAGTAGATGCTATCCATTTAGTTCATTTCATTTTGGATCTAATCCAAATCATTGTAAGGGAAATGAGCCCATCCTTTGAGCAATAAGCTCTAGGAAATGAGCCTAAATGCATGTGCATTCCCATTTTGTAATATCTCTTTTGGGTATACTCAGAACTTATTGTGGATTGGCCATCCACCGTGGTTTTACCCCTAACAGGGTTTCCACGTAAAAATCCTTGTGTTATGGTTGTGTGGTTTCTTTCTTCTTTTTTCTACATATTACTTTTGATTAAATGTTCTAAGTGGATTATAGGTCAAAATAATAAAATTATTTTTTGCAAAACACTGATTCACCCCTCCTCTCAGTGTTGCTTGTTTCCAACAATTGGTATCAGAGCATGTTCCTCGAAAGAATTCTAATAGCTTGGGGAGATCTCAGAAGATGTTCTCAATGGATACAAGTAGTCTTCAACAGTAACTTATGGTAACCTTGGATGATCTTGACCAGTCAAAATCTGAGATCCAAGAACTACAAGAAAATATTGAGAATGCTGAAAAATTCATCCAAACATTGAAAGAAAAGATCAATGAATCAAGGGAGAAAAGAAAGGAATTATATGGTCAGCTCAAATAGAAGAACAAAACCATGGAAGATGAACAACTCAATCAGGCTTTGAAAGAGAAAACAAAAGAATGTGAAAAGTTTTTCCAAGAGAATGCTACCTTGAAGCATGAGATGGAATCTATCATGATGAGAATGACCAAGGAGATTGAGGACAAAAAGAAGAATGAAGAAAATATTGCACAATATTTGAAAGAAAAGTCAGAACAATGCAGCCAACCAGATAATGAATTGGAGCAATCCAAGAATAATGAAGAGGAGCTTGAAAATTAGCTTGATGATCTCAGAAATGAACTTGCTACTGCAAATGAGTATAAAGAAAAATTCAAAGCAAGCTCAGCCAAACTTGATGAACTAATCAAGGGATAGAGGACTGATGGTGACAAACGAGGTCTTGGATATGAAGAAGGAGAAAGCTCCGGATCTGGACAAAGGAGTTCTGGACAAGGAAATTTTAGACAAATAAATCAGATGAATGGACCCAGAAGAAATCCAGTAAGGCAACCTAATGCTCAAAGATTTAATGGCTATTGTTATGCCTACAACAAATTTGGTCATATGACTTCTTAGTGTAGGAGTAGGGTGAACACAAGTAGACCATCATTCTCAGGTCAGTGCTTTAATTTCTATAAGTATGGTCATAAGTCAAGTGAATGCAGAATTGCAATGAACAAATTTCATAGAGATGTCAGATGTTATGCATGTAATAGATTTGGACATATTTCTAACCAATGCAGATTAGGACAAATTCAGTGGAAAAATTGGTCTGGACAAAGAAGTGTTGTGTGTTATAGCTGCAACAAATCTGGTCACACTTCTAGAATCTGTTGGAATAGAAGAGGTCAGGTTAAAAAAACAAGCAACCGGATGTTAAAGGAAAAGGGAAAGTCACTACTGATGAGATCAAGAAGAAAATGCAGAAGAAATGGGTAAAGAAGAATCCCTCTGTAGAAGGGAATGGATCCACAGCAGAAGACACTTCTAGTAATACCTCAAGAAATTAATTTTAGGTCTCTTCCATAGGGGGGGAGTTGTCAAGAAAAACTCCTAAACCCCCTAAAATTGATTGGTACTAGAATTCGGATGAGTCCAGTAGGAAATTTGATACTTCTCAGAGAAATTGTGAAATTAAATTAAGGAATTAGTGAAGACTATTAGAGATCTTCATAAAAATTATTTTCCCCGGAACATAAAAGACAAAAAACTGGTTGAATTAGGGCAAGGGAATTTATTGCAAAAGTAAGGAATTAGGTTCGAGGACAATAAAATAATGGATTCCACCCTAATATTTCATATTGCATTTGGAGGAAAGATTGAGAACTTTGACGTGATCATTTCCTAATTGAGAGAGATTCAAGCATAAAGGATAATCCATGATCAAATTTTGTTTCATCCCTGAAAGGTATTTATTGCAAAACCTATAAATTTGTGTGCTCACAATTATGTCTACTCCTCTTTTAGTCAAAATTAAGGATAGGCCACGTCCAAAATTCAAATGGCATCCATATAAGTCTGTAGATACAGAGCCCTTATGTGCATTTTCATTGGTGTCTTACGGAGTTTTGCATATTGAAGATATTAGGGCATATGTGCACTCAAATATTGAAGATTTGGGTAGTTCACAGTTATTGGAATTGTATTCTCATCACATAGTTCAAGAAGATGTTTTTGTGAAACTAGAATTCAAAACCCTAGAAGATAAGAAATTTGCACAATTCACGAAATTTACTATATTTGAAGAAGATGAGTGGGTTTGATATATACTAAGTCATGTCCATGATGAATTCATGTGGCTAGAAGTGTCATTCAAAATCTCCAAGGAAGCTATTTGTACAGTTACAGGTTTAAATTCCACCGGTAGACTTCTAGTTTTGAAGTTGGTGAAGAACGATGAGGTTACTAAAGTGACTGGCTTGCATTGGGGTAGAAGGGCAATGACAATAGATCATATTTCCAAAGTTGATGTAAAATTTTCATCTATAGTTATAGGCTACAAGATTTACCACTTGAGCCGGGAAAATTTTGTATCCGACACAACCATCTATACAACATATGAAATGATCAAACAAAATGCAGATTATGACCTATGTGAATTGCTTAGAGGTCAACTATTGGAGAATCTGAGAAAAATCAAGAAGGACAAGAAGAATGTATTCAAATTTGAAAACCTGTTAATCTATTTGTATTTCTACTTCTCGGGTGAGGTATCGGGATTTGGTAAAGTTCAATGATGTAATGATATGTCGGTAACTATGTAGATCTAGGATATGTTATGTGTACTTGGTGATTGACAGACCCACAACATAATCCTGTGGGGACATTTTTTAAAAATTCAAAATTTGATACACGCCATAGAGAGAATTCCTGCCACACTAGTGGAACAGTATAAAGACTTTATATGCTTCATGGTAGACATTGACTAGTGTCATATGGAAGTTGTTGAACCTATAATAGTTTGGATCATGCCTATGGGTTATGAAGTAGATGAAAACATACTAAGATGTACATAGAACATCTACTAAATTCACCACTAGATCAGGGTGAAGAAAGGTTTGGTACATATGTAGAGAAAACCTTACAAGTTCATTCAAAATTGAGAAATCCCATGTCAATCAGAAAGGTAAGAAAAGAGATAGAAGCTTTTGTAGAGATTATGGGTCTTCCAGTGAAAAAACTAAAAGAAATAAGAAGGAAAAGAGATGAAGCTGAAGCAACTAAGAAGAAAGAAAAAACTGAATCAGTTGGCCTGGGAACATATTATGCTAACACCAGATCTACTAGGAGTTCCCTGTAGGACAGTCCAAACAAGCCGAAGCCTCCGAAAGAAGGAAGAAAAATAAAAGCTCAAGAACTTACAAAGTTGTATCTGCAAATGAAGAGGAAGAAACTAACTCATAATAAGTAGTAAGGGAGATAAAGGCTACTGGGACTCATGTTGTCAATTTGAACAAGAGAAAACCTTCCGAAAAAGGTGAAGAAGCAAAGAAAAAGACCAAAGTTGACAAGCCCAACATGTTTGTTGAGGAAGTTGAGAATGCAGCACTAAAAGATGGAAATCTCATGCCACTCTGTGACCTGTATGAGACTTTTGATGAATCTGATAACAAGATTCTTGAAGAAGCTACAGTCAATCACTTGTATGTTTTAAATAAAACTGTTTTTGAAATCATGTTTGTCTTGCCTACAAGCTTGTATAATGCTTTGGAATCTAGGAGACAAAATGCCATAACAGAGGAGGAAAATCTGAGGAAAAGAGATCTTGTCGATTTGTACCCAGAAATGACAATTAAAGAAATGGATTTATTTCTCCAAAAAGTTAAAAAGGAATTGAAAAGCAAGTCAAGAGTAAATAAACTCATGATTGGTGACACTGATGTTCTTATTAGTGAAACTAAGGTAATTCTGGAAGAATTCTTGTCAAAGGAAAAGATAAATATTGAGGAGATCAATACTAAACATTTTCAAGGAAATGAGGAAGTAAATGTGAAGGAAAAATAATCAGAAGAAGGGAATGTGAATGAGGAATACATGAATGTGTCTAATCCTCCAGGACTTGAGGATATTCTGACTATTGGATGTTGTGGATATGGTTGCTGATATGTGGTTGTCATTGATGTCAACATTATTAGCATTTGGTGTATCAATTGTTGTATATGTCGAGGATATTGAGAAAATTGTAAAAGGAAGTTTTTTGTATTCCCAATGGAACTATGCAGGTCATGATGGCATCCTGTCATGGACGTTGAAGATTAGCTGATGTGGATTAAAGGGTTTATTGTTGAGTTTATCTAGATCATCTATTAGAAGTTTCAAAGGTCCGTGTGAAGTTTTGAGCATGTTGTAGTTTGAAAGTGTTTTGCTGGTCTTTGTTAATGGTTTGTGTAATTCTATTAATCTTAGTTGTTGTGGATGTTTCTCTATTGTTTCTTGGTGATCTTAGATGTCTCTAGATCATTCTCTATCTTATTGGTACATCCACATTAATCGATGAGCTCATGATTGAAGATATTTTCTTGCGCATGTTCATTTTTTCATGTTTTTGGCCGACATGTTGATGGTAGCATGTTGTGGATCTTCGAGGTGAAATTAATTAAGGTCTTGTCACATTGGAGATGTTAATTTGGGTCTCCACTATGTTGTGGCCGACCTTGGTGGATTCGCATTAAAACTTTCTTTGTAAATTTGGGTCGACATTGCAAATATATTTTATTTTCTTGGCCGACGAAGTAGTGATGGAATCTCATGTTGCAAATATATAAGGGCGATTATTTCATTAATGAAACATATGCTTCATGTGCTCCTATGTGTGTGTGTGCGAATATCATTCGATTGCAGAGCAGAGTGTGAAGAAGATTGTGCAAAGTGTGAAGAAGTGTTGAGCTTAATTGGAACTGTAATCAGGCTTGTGAAGAAGCTATTTTCTCAGTTCACATATTGGATGGTTTTAATCCAAACCCTATTGTTGGACAGTGAGTCCTCTTTTGTAATTGAGAAGTGAGCTCTAGGAAGTGTGCCTGAATGCATGTGCATTCCCCTTATTATTTCTTCTTATACTTCTAACAGAGTATAATCTTGTGAACTAACATCCACCGTGGTTTTTTTCCCTAACCGGGTTTCCACGAAAAAAATATTGGTGATATTTTTCTCTCTGATGTGTTAATTGTTCATGATTAATAGCTTATTCATCAAATTTGAGATGAAGTTAAGTTAAGTAAGAAAATTTCAAGTTTTTGTCACAATTGATTCACCCCCCCTCTCAGTTGTCTGTCCTTATTTTTCCAACACTAACTTCTCCCAATGTGGAAAATTTAGAGACACCTGTGGTGACTAAGGTCCAAATTGAGGTGGTTGCTAAAGAAAAAGAGGTGCATACTAAAGAATCTGAAATGCCTAAAGTCAATCTTGAAGTAGAATCCAAGATTGAAAAAGAAAAGCATCAAAAAATCAGAATAAAGGAGGTAAAAGAATCTCTATTGGAACAATAGGAAGAATCAAATCCTGAGTTAGATGAAAGTTCAATCAACCTATCTACTTTGTCTCCAATCTAGATGTTGAAGATCACCAAAATTGCTCAAGTTAAATCCAATGAGAAGATATTGAAATCTCACATTGAGGACAGCGAACTGCTAAAACTTGTATCTGGAGTCCTACATAAATTAATGTTGGGATAATGGATGCACAGTCCTTGAAGCTGCAGTCTTCGATGTAGGACCTTTAAGCCAGGAAAGATAATCAACCACCGAGAAAGTGTTGCAACTAGGCATGCACAATGGAGATTCAATATTGATATGATATTATTGATATCTTGATTGATTACAAATGTACAAGATGCCTGATTATATAGGCAATAGGTAAACCCTAATATGCATGAGATGTTGACATGTGTCTTGATCTAACAACATGTGACAACATGTGAACCCTAATGGTAACGATCATTAAATGAGGGGATAAGTCTAGAAGGACAACTCATCTTCTAGAGGGAATCTTATCTCCTACAAATAAGGAAGGGAATATTATCCCATTTATTAAATGATTTATCTAATAATGCAACCTAGGACTTAATGATTAAATGCAAGACCTAAGTAAACTTATGCTAGTGTAATAATTGATTAATTAATTACACCAACAATTAATGCCCACTTATGTATGGACCCATCAGGATCCTCCTCCAATGAGTTGAAGAAGTTAATAAACTTTGTAGATTCTCATTTTAAATTATCTTTTGAGAAATCAGCTCTATTTAAAGTGAAAAAAGAGTTCAAGGAGAAGAGAATTGGTAACCTAAATGAATTGATTGCCAAAGACAAAAATTTGTTAGGCTCTTGCATAAAGAATATTCAAGGTGCTATATCTGAAGGAGGAAAAGTGTACAAGTCCTGCTTAGTCTTGTCAAAATTTACTAAAGAAAATAAGAAGCAGGTGAAAGATATTGAGTGGCAGTTGGTTACTATTTACAACACTTTTGACCCATTAGCCAATAGTGTTTGTCATCAAGAAAGTCAGGTAATGTCTTTGCTAAACCAAATCAAGAATCCAAAGCTTGAAAATGAAAGGATTATTACAAGAGTAGGTGAGCTCAGGGGGCTAATAAGTCCAAATATTGACACAATGGTAAATGCTCTGAATGAAGCTAAAAGTGTTGAGACTGCTCCTGATCTGGTAAGTCTTGAAGCAACAGAAACCTTGTCATATCTTCTTTGTGGTCATATTACCATTTTGGAGAGTCTGAAAACTATGTGGAACTCAAACTTAACTGGACTGAAGAATGTCTTTGCAGACCTCTTCAAATATTTGTAAGTCTCCAGCTATGTTTGTACAATTTTGAAATTTTGTTTCCCCAATTTTTTCATTGATGTCAAATGGGGAGAGAGTGAAGTGAAAAATTCCTTGATATCCTTAGGGGGAGCAGCATTTTGTATTTTGGCAGTGTGCTTATCAGCTTCGACACTTAGTCATCTTTCACTAAGTGTTTCCATCAATGCCAAAGGGGGAGATTGTTGGCATATGGATTCTATTGTTGTCATTGATGGAAAATGAAGTCATCCCCATGGTCCACAGATCAATATCTAATCATACCGGAAAGTAAAGTAAAATATTGTGTATTACTAGCAGAATACTTGAGGAACTAGGTATCTGGTCAAACAGTTTCACCGAATCATTGTTTTGTGTTGTGGATTCATGGAATTGCTTGATGAGCATGTGGATTATCTTATTATTGAGTTTTGTGATGTTGCATGAGTTGTAGCACATGTTTGGAGGTCCGGTAGGATACTTTATGTCTATTTGTTTGTTGTAGCCAACTTGGTGAATGTGTTGCATAGTGGATGTGTTAAGTCAAACAATCTAAGATTTTTTCATGTTCAAATGTTTAATTATGGGTCCTAGCTATGGTCTAGCATACTTGTTTGAATACGCATCAAAATTATTCATGATTAGGGCCGACAAGTTGCAAATACTCTTAAGTTTTATTGAGCCAACTTGTAGCAATTAAAATCCTTAGTCACTGATATATTTAGATGATCAATTACATCATTTGAGTTAATGAAGAAGGTGTATTGGTCTATGTTGTGAACATCCAAGGTGTATTTTGGTGATATCATGGGCAGTTTCACTTGCACATAAAGATTTTGTGTGTGAACTTGAGCAGAGCAAAACAAAAGTTCGATATCAGTCAAAAGGAGAGAATTTTGTCATCAAAGCTTAACCAGAACTGTGATCAAGCATTATTAGATGTTATCCATTGAGTTCATTTTCTTTTATATCTAATCCAAATCATTGTAAGGGCAGTGAGCCCATCCTTTGAGTAGTGAGCTCTAGGAAATGAGCCTAAATGCATGTGCATTCCCATTTTGTAATATCTCTTTTGGGTATACTTAGAAATTATTGTGGATTGGCCATCCACCATGTTTTTTCCCCTAACAAGGTTTCCATGTAAAAATCCTTGTGTTATGGTTGTATGGTTTCTTGCTTTCTATTTCCGCATATTACTTTTGATTAAATTTTCTAAGTGGATTATAAGTCAAAATAATAAAATTATTTTTGTAGAACACTAATTCACCCCCCTCTCAGTGTTGCTTGTTTCCAACAGACACCTCTTTGATGGAAGGGCTTAGTGAGATAGTGCGAGTGGCCATCCCAAGCGCTATGCACCTCCGTAGGTATGTGGACTTTGGAGCAGACGTGCCCTATTTTCCCTTCCTTACCGAATTTTGCACCATGGACATGGAGACGTATCGATGTTCCTCTCAACCAGTGGCCACTTTCCTTCTACGAGAGTACGACGTGGAGAAGGTTTCGAGCATTTCCTTCAAAAATAAATTTAGTTTCCTAGTGCAAATTCACAATGAGTAGACCCTAGCTCTAGACTACATGGCCCACGTGTGTTGTGTATTTTTCCCCTACTTGCAACCCATCAAACGAAAAGAAGACGAAGAATAAGAAAAGGAGGAGAAGCGAAACTCGATTATGAGCCACTTTTTGCTTCGTCGTTGGAGGCTGAAAATTACTATTTATTTGCTCGTTTTCTCTCTTTTACAACTTTTTTCTTGCTTCCCTTATTGGGTTTTGCTCAAGAGAGCCTTATGTGATATTTTGAGCCTTGGTCCATACACTATATTATATTTTTTTTCGATAAACATAATATAGTATAGCTTTTATTTCCTCTGTGTTATTCTTGGGTTTATTCTCAAAACTTTGAAATAATTACAAAAAATTTACATAGGGTACATAACTGCAAAAAAATTTAAACGAATTGTGCATTTTAATGGAAAATCCTTAGATAAATACTGTTCACCTGTACATCTAAAACATTGTTCTCCATTTCTTTGAGTTCGTACGCATTCTTTCTTTTGCATGTATTGTTTTTGAAAGGTTCTCCCCATAGCACTTTGAACTTTGTAGGTCGCCCTGGTTTTGCAGCACGTCTGTCATACCTTGGCACTATTCCTTATTCTTTAAAGTTTGGGTAAAAAATATTTTCATCAAAAGGCCATTTGATTGTCCGATGATGGTTAATTGTGGCTCCATGAGCCTTTTCTCTATCCTTTTCTAGCCTTGGGGTTTTTTCAAATTTTTGTACATCAATTCATACGAAAAAACCTTCGGAGCCAACTTGAGGGTAACTTGGTTTATCAGCAAGGTAGCTCTTTTGTGATTGTATCAATCTCTTTGAGTCGCCAACCCAATACATTTGATTAACCTAGTTAGGTTCTTGTTGGTTGATTTTGTTAACCTGCCCCCTTGCAAATAACAATATGATGAAGTTTTTAGGAAAACCTTGTATCTGGTAACAAAATTTGACCCTTGTGGTTCCACTAGACCTTGGACATCGTTGGGTGTAATGGTCTCGAGTAGACTCAACCTGGATTTTAGCTTCTTTAGAAACTTTTTAGATTTTCCTCCTGTGATATGTTTCCACACATTGGCTCTCTTTTGCTTCCTTTTCCTTGAAGGAAATGTAATAGGATGCTCTTCATTTTCTTCCTCGTACTTTTGAATAAGCACATAAACTATACCATGTCGGTCATTTTATATATAGAGTAGAAAACTTTGGAAAACTTTGGGATAATTAATTTTGGGGCTTAGAGAGAGCCATCTCTAGCTACTTGATAACCGTTGTGCCCTTGGAAGTTTGTTGAAAAGATATGTTCTCTTTAATCATCAGGGTGACCAGGGTGGCAATGCTTGTGAAATCTAGCATGAATCCTCGAATAAGATTAGACTTATCCAAAAAATATCTTATGTTCAATTCTGAGCTTCGGACCTTCTCGAGACCTATTACTATTTCGTCTTGTGACACTATACAACTAAGAAGCTTTCTTTTGGATGCTCCAAGGAAATATTTTTTTGGATTAAGAAAAATCCCAGATTGTTGGTCTTTCAAAGAAAACCCCTTTAGATGATCGAGATGATCATCTTTTCCTGATGAATCACCCAAATATATGAAAATAATCTAGATGACCCATCTTTTTAAAATAATGCCCATTTCCCTTTGCAAAGTTGCATCTGTGTCAGAGAGCCCGAATGGTGGTTTTGAGCCTACAAACGTTTCCCATTAAAACAACCATGACTAAAGATATTTTCTTGCTACCAGAACCATGATGATGGAAAGAAATGTGTCTCAGATGTACTGGAGTGAAGTTGTAAGAACTATTGTGTATTCCTTGAATCGGGTAAATGTGAATGGCAATTTTAGTAAGACCCCCTATGAGTTATGATTTGGTCACAAACCTACTGCTAAGTACTTTAAGATCTTTGGAAGCAAGTGTTACATTAGGAGAGATGATGATATAGGAAAATTTGATGCAAGAAGTGATGAAGGGATCTTCCTAGGTTACTCCACTAAGAGAAAGGCATACTAGTGCTATAATAAAAGACTCAAAAAGATGGTTGAAAGTGAAAATGTCAGAGTTGATGAGGACTTTTTCAAATCATCCAAATGATGTAGCTATGATTTAGATGAAGACAACACAAGTCAAGTGAAGAACAATCAGACACCGAATCTACTTCAGATTATTCCATATGTTCCAATGAAGCAACCTCAATTTGTTATGATAAATCAAGTTAGTCAGACAAGTGCAAGTGTAGAAGAAAGATCAAAAGAGTCAGAAGTCCAAGAAAGTCCCAAAACTACAAGGTATGTAAATTTGAATCATTCTAAAATTCAAATCATAGGAGATAAGAGTAAAGGAGTGCAAACTAGAAGAAAAATTGTAGAAGAATATTGTTTGATTTCCAAGATTGAACCTAAGAGTGTCACTGAAGCCTGTCAAGATGAACATTGGTTGGAAGCTATGAAGGAAGAGCTAAAATAGATTGAGAAGAATGACACATGGCTACTGGTTCCAAGGCCTAAAGACAAAAATGTGATTGGTACCAAATGGGTATTTAGAAACAAGCTGAACGAAGAAGGTGAAGTGGTCTAAAATAAAGTAAGACTATCTACATTTCTGAATGGAGAACTAGAAGAAGAAGTGTGCATTGAACAACCAGATGGATTCCAACTAACAGACAAGGGAGATATGGTTTGCAGATTGAAGAAAGCTCTATATGGACTTAAGCAAGCCCCCAAAGCCCAGTACGCTAGATTGGGCAAATATCTACTAAATCTTGGATTCACTAAAGGTACTGTTGATAGAAAATTATACTTCAAGTTAGATCATGATAAGGAGTTGATTATAGAATTTTTTGTTGATGATATCATTTTTGGAGGAGATGATAATCTATGTATGAAGTTTGCTGATGAAATGAAGAGTGAATTTGAGATGAGCATGATTGGTGAGATGAAGTTCTTTCTGGGATTGCAAATTACACAGTTGGACCAAGGGATTTTCATATCTCAAACCAAATATGTGAAATAACTACTGAAGAAGTTTGGAATGGATGACTCCAAACCTGTTTGTACTCCCATGGTGACCAAATGTACGTTGACATAGAATGATGATTCTCCAAAGGAAAATCAAACTTGGTACAGGTCAATGATTAGTGAATTGCTCTACTTGACATAGACTAGACCAGACATTATGAATGTTGTATGTATGGTTGCTAGGTTTTAGGTTGATCCAAAGGAATCACATGTGACTACTGTCAAAATATTTTTTAGATATCTAAAAGGAATAGTTGACTTTGGAATTTGGTATCCAAAGGATGATGATCTCACTTTGTGTACATACACTGATGCGGATTGGGTTGGTGATGTAGATGACAGGAAAAGTACTAGTGGTGGTGCTTTCTTCCTAGGGAAGAAGCTAGTATCTTGGTTGAGTAAAAAGAAAAACTCAATTTCTCTATCTACTGCTAAAGCAAAATACATTGTTGCTGCCAATAATTGTACTCAAGTGATATGGATGAAACAGATGTTGAGAGGTATCAAGGTGATATATGAAGAGCCTATTACCATATACTGTGAAAATTCAAGCACAATAAATATTTCAAGGAATACGGTACTACACTTTAAGACTAAACATATATCAATCAGGTTTCATTTCTTAAGGGAAAAAGTGAATGAGTGTCATGGCCCTAAAATTGGAACACCGAGATGTAGAACATCGAAATAAAAACAAAATACATATTAAAATTTGGGCCACTTCAAATTATTATAATTATAATTATTAAATATAACATTTAAATTCTAAAATATAAATACTTAGCATAATATTATATAAATTACCTAGATCATATTGTAACTATGAAATAGATATCATAAATAAAATATATTGATCAAAATAAACTAAGCATACAAATAATTAAAAGTATATCAATAAAGTGTACATAAATATTATGGCATATAAACATAATAATCATAAATTCATAGAACGATGACCTTCATCTAATGTTCAATAAAGAAAAGGCAGCGATAATAATCTAGGAGTGAAGAGACATGAATTTTCAAACGCAGCAACCTCTAGTCAACGAATAACCATATGCAAGGGACGCGTTACTTGGGAGGGGTGAATAATACCTAGTGGATGTGAGAAGATATAAGGGGGTTGGCTTGAATCCCTATTGGCATCGACTCTTTTATGTTAGTGTAATTAATTAATTAATTAATTATTACACTAGCATAAGTTAACTTAGGTCTTGCATTTAATTAATTAAGTCTTAGGTTGCATTTTTAATAAATCATTTAATAAATAGGGAAATATTCCCTTCCTTGTTTGTAGGAGATAAGATTCTTTCTAGAAGATGAGTTTTCCTTCTAGAACTTATCTCAACATTTAATAATCATCTAGATAGGGTTCACATGTTGTCACATGTTAGATCACGACACATGGCAACATCTCATGCATCTTAGGTTTTCTCTTTTTCCTATATAATCAAGAATTTTGTTCATTTGTAACATATCAATATCAATCAATCATATCAATAGAACCTCTATTGTGCATTCCTAGTTGCAACACTTTCTGTGTGGTTAATTATCTTTCCTGGTAAGGGTCCTTCATTGAAGATTCTGGAGCTTTAGGGACTGTGCATCCATAATCTCAACATGGTATGATAGCATAATATTTTTTCCAAAAAAAAAAAATGCGAGATGGGAAGGATGGAGGACTCCCAAATTCCCCCCAAGTACACCATCCATCACATGAATATAATGCAATAGCCCCCCATCAGAGGGAAAGAGAGAGACTATATAGCTCCCCCAGAACATGTGCAAAAATGGATCATGTTCTGTCTTCAGACACTTGCCATTTCTACAAGTGATCACATGTTCTGGGGGGGCTATATAGTCTCTCTCTTTCCCTCTGATGGGAGACTATTGTATTGTATTCATCTGATGGATGGTGTACTTGGGGGGTATTTGGGAGTCCTCCATCCTTCCCATCTCACATTTTTTCTTTTTTTCATCTCCTTTTTGGAGAGGGGTTTTATTCCCATCGGGTTTTCCCCTTTTCTCTAGTTGCAGGAGATTTTCTGCATCTTCATGTACATGGGTACCTAACATGGCCTCATAGCTGAGGCCCATCATCATCAATCATCATCTTTGCATAATCATTGCATTTTTTCTCCCTAAGTTGCACTTATGGGGGGTGTTAGTGTAATTAATTAATTAATTATTACACTAGCATAAGTTAACTTAGGTCTTGCATTTAATTAATTAAGTCTTAGGTTGTATTTTTAATAAATCATTTAATAAATAGGGAAATATTCCCTTCCTTGTTTGTAGGAGATAAGATTCTTTCTAGAAGATGAGTTGTCCTTCTAGAACTTATCTCAACATTTAATAATCATATAGATAGGGTTCACATGTTGTCACATGTTGTTAGATCACGACACATGGCAACATCTCATGCATCTTAGGTTTTCTCTTTTTCCTATATAATCAGGCATTTTGTTCATTTGTAACATATCAATATCAATCAATCATATCAATAGAATCTCTATTGTGCATTCCTAGTTGCAAAAATTTCTATGTGGTTGATTATCTTTCTTGGCAAGGGTCCTTCATTGAAGATTCTAGAGCTTCAAGGACTGTGTATCCATAATCTCAACACTTTAACCACCTTGACAAGCTGCTCCCATGGATTGACCTATATGTTGAGTATACATTATCCGCTTCTAATGTTAAATCAATGCTCCTTCAAAAGACGGCTTCCACCCATGACGGTTGATAAAGTACCAAAAAGGGGAAATTTCGGTCCTTGAGAGTGACGATTATGGGAGCAGGACAGGGGCCTTGCGTGAAGGCTAAGCTAGGATAAAGAGAAATAAGAAAAACTGCATGGATTTTGAAGGAGGAGCATGCCGGCCAAGTAAGCATCAAGACCAATTCATTACAGTTGGGTAATGATTACTCACAGTAAAGACCATTAGGTGATGCATAGAATAGGAATGATATTAGATGCACTATATTAGGATATTGTTATTCCCATATTATTGACGACAATAGTCATATATGAGGCATCATATTATTTAGGATAGTATTACTATCATTACCGTTGGTCATATCAATATATGGTGTTTCCTATTGTCTATGGTATTATTATTATTATTATTATCATTAGTATGATTGTTCTGAGAGTGTCATATAATATATTCTATCATATATGGTATCATTATCATTTGCTATTATCATTACTAGTATACTTACCTACTTCACTCATGACTAGTCACTTATAATATTTTATTGAGATTATTTATTAATGTTCAAGGGAGTGGTATAATGGAACCCCAACTATGGGGTCTTGAAAGATGTTCTATATATCATAGGAGAACCATCCATAGTGAGTAATAAGGAGGAAAGGAATAATCCTTTGACAAGAATGAATCATTTGTATCATCTTTGATCCTATTAGATATTATCACTGGGAATTTATCGATCTCTAATGCTTCTAATGTCTCTTTGAGGAATACTTTGAATGCAAGATTCAGGTTTCAGTGCAACCTCTAGAATGGGGTCATTACAATGAGAAATAAGTCAGATTGGAGTATGTGCCTACCAAAGAACAGATTGAAAATATATTTAATAAGCCTTTGTTGAAGGATACTTTTGAGTATCTCATGGGAATGCTAGGGGTAATTACCCCTCCTGATATAAACTAAATGATGCATTTTCTTGTATCAATTTGTGAGCTTCATTGCTATATTATGATTTGGATTGATGTTTCCATGGTTACTACTCAAGGGGAGTAGTCAGATGTGCAGATATGTGGTTCAGAGTGTGTGCATGGAAAGGCCATTGTTACCTTTTCCATTGATGTCAAAGGGGGAGAAGTATAATGTGAAAAATATTTTCAAGAGGAGAAGTACAGGAGAAGTAAGTTGGTTGGGTTGATGGTATTTTTCACACCATGTGTTTCCATCAATGCCAGAGGGGGAGATTGTTCGATGTTGTGGATATGGTTGTTGATATGTGGTTGTCATCGATGTCAACACTATTAGCATTTGGTGTATCAATTGTTGTATATGTCGAGGATATTGAGAAAATTGTAAAAGGAAGTGTTTTGTGTTCCTAGTGGAAATGTGTAGGTCATGATGAAATCCTTTCATGTACGTTAAAGATTAGCTGATGTGGATTAAAGGGTTTATTGTTGAGTTTATCTAGATCATCTACTAGAATTTTTAGAGGTTCGTGTGAAGTTTTGAGCATATTGTGGTCTAATAGTGTTTTTTTGGTCTTTGTCAGTGGTTTGTGTAATTCTATTAATCTCAGTTGTTGTGGATGCTTCTCTATTGTTTCTTGTTTCTTGTTTCTCTCAGATGTCTCTAGATCATTCTCTATCTATGTGGTGCGTCCACATTAATCGGTGAGCTCGTGATTGAAGATCTTTTCTTGCACATGCTCAGTTTTTCATGTTTCTAGCTGACATGTTGATGGTAGCGTGTTGTGGATCTTCAAGGTGAAATTAATTAAATTCTTGTCGCATTGGAGATGTTAATTTGGGTCTCCACTATGTTGTGGCCGAGCTTGGTGGCTTCACCTTAAAATTTTCTTTGTAAATCTAGGCCAACATTGCAAATATATTTTATTTTCTTGGTCGACGAAGTAGTAATGGAGTCTCATGTAGTGGATATATAAGGGCAATTAGTTCATTAATGAAGCATATGCTTCATGTGCTCCTATGTGTGTATGTGTGAGTATCATTCGATTGCAGATCAGAGTGTGAAGAAGATTGTGCAAAGTGTGAAGAAGTTTTGAGCTTAATTAGAACTGTATTCAAGCTTGTGAAGAAGCTATTTTCTTAGTTCACATCTTGGATGGTTTTAATCCAAACCCTATTGTTGGATAGTGAGTCCTCTTTTGTAATTGAGTAGTAAGCTCTAGGCACTGTACCTGAATGCATGTGCATTCCCCTTATTATTTATTCTTATACTTCTAACAAAGTATAATCTTGTGGACTAACATCCACTGTGGTTTTTTCCCTAACTAGGTTTCCACGAAAAAAATCTTGGTGTTATTTGTCTCTCTGATGTGTTAATTTTTCATGATTAATTGCATATTCATCATATCTGAGATTAAGTTAAGTAAGAAAAGTTCAAGTTTTTGTCACAACTGATTTAGTCAGTAGTGTTTTTCATCAAGAAATTCAGGTAATGCCTTTGCTCAACCAAATAAAGAATCTGAAGCTTGAAAATGAAAAGATTATTAGAAGAGTAAGTGAACTCAGGGGGCTCATAAGTCCAAAGATTGAGATAATGGTAAATGCTCTGAACGAAGCTAAAAGTGTTGAGACCGCTCCTGATCCGGTAAGTCTTGAAGCAATAGAAACCTTGTCATATCTTCTTTGTGGTCATATTACCATTTTAGAGAGTCTAAAAAGTGTGTGGGACTCAAACTTGAGTGGACTGAAGAATTTATTTATAGATGTTTTCAAATATTTGTAAGTCTATGGATATGTTTGTACAGTTTTTCAATTTTGTTTCCCCAATTTTGTCACTGATGTCAAAGGGAGAGAGAGTGAAAGGAAAAATGCCTTGATATCATTAGGGGGAGCAGTATTTTGTATTTTGGAAGTGTGCTTATCAGCTTTGACACTTAGTCATCTTTCACTAAGTGTTTCCATCAATGCCAAAGGGGGAGATTGTTGGCATATGGCTTCTAATGTTGTCATTGATGGCAACTGAATTCATCCCCATGGTCCACAGATCAGTATCTAATCAAACCGGTAAGTAAAGTAAAATATTGTGTATTACCGGCAGAATACTTGAGGAACAAGGTATCCGATTAGATAGCTTCACCGGATCATTGTTTTGTGTTGTGGATCCCTGGAATTGCTTGATGAGCATGTGGATTATCTTATTATTGAGTTTTGTGATGTTGCATGAGTTTTAGCATGTGTTTGGAGGTCTAGTAGGATACTTTTTGTCTATTTGTTTGGTGTAGCCAACTCAGTGAATGTGACGCACAGTGGATGTGTTAAGCCAAACAATCTAATATTTTTTATTGTTCAAATGTTTAATTATGGGTCCTAGCTATGGTCTAGCTGACTTGTTTGAATACACATCAAAATTATTCATGATTTGGGTCGTCAAGTTGCAAATATTCTTAAGTTTTATTGAGTCGGCTTATAGAGATTAAAATCCTTAGTCACGGATATATTTAGATGATCGATTACATCATTTGAGTTAATGAAGAAGGTGTATTGGTGTATGTTGCGAACATCCAAGGTTTATTTGGGTGATATCATGCATAGTTTCACTTGCACATGAATATTTTTTGTGCGAAACTTGAGTAGAGAATAATAGAAGTTCATCATCAGAGCTTAACCGGAACTGTGATCAATCATTAGTAGATGTTATCCATTCAGTTCATTTTCTTTTGGATCTAATCCAAATCATTGTAAGGGTAGCGAGCCCATCCTTTGAGCAATGAGCTCTAGGCAGTGAGCCTAAATGAATGTGCATTCTCATTTTGTAATATCTCTTTTGGGTATACTCAGAACTTGTTGTAGATTGGCCATCCACTATGGTTTTTCCCCTAACAGGGTTTCCACGTAAAAATCCTTGTGTTATGGTTGTGTGGTTTCTTTCTTTCTTTTTCTGCATATTTCTTTTGATTAAATGTTCTAAGTGGATTATAGGTCAGAATAATAAAATTATTTTTTGCAAAACACTGATTCACCCCCCCTCTCAGTGTTGCTTGTTTCCAATAGACACCTCTCTGATGGAAGGGCTTAGTGAGATAGTGTGAGTGGCCATCCTTGGCGTCGGCATCCCAAGTGCCATGGACCTCTGCAGGCATGTGGAATTTGGAGTAGACATGCCCTGGTTGCCCTTCCTTACCAAATTTTGCACCATGGACATGGAGACGCACCGATGTTCCTCTCAGCCAGTGGCCACTTTCCTTCTACGAGAGTGCGACGTGGAGAAGGTTCTGGGGATTTCCTTCAAAAAGCAATTTAGTTTCCTAGTGCAAATTCACAGTGAGTAGACCCTAGGTCTGGACTACATAGCCCGTGTGTGTTGTGTGTTTTTCCCCTACTTGCAACCCATTAGACGAAAAGAAGAAGAAGAATAAAAGGAGAAGCATAACCCGATTATGAGCCTCTTTTTGCTTTGTCATTAGAGGGTGAAATTTACTGTTTATCTTCTCGTTGTCTCCCTTTTACAACTTTTTGCTAGCTTCCCTCTTTTGGGTTTTGCTCGAGAGAGCCTTATGTGATATTCTAAGCCTCAGGCCATACACTATATTGTAAAATTTTTTTATAAACATAATATAGTATAGCTTTTATCTCCTCTGTGTTATTCTTGGGTTTATTCTCAAAACTTTGAAATAATTACAAAAATTTTACATATGGTACATAACTGCTAATTTTTTTTAAAAATTGTGCATTTTAATGGAAAATCCTTAGATAAATACCGTTCACAAGTACATCTAAAACATTTTTCTCCATTTCTTTGAGTCCCTACGCATTCTTTCTTTTGCATGTGTTGTTTTCAAAAGGTTCTCTCCATGGCATTTTGAACTTTGTAGGTTACACTGGTTTTGTAGCACATATGTCATACCTTAGCACTAAACCTTATTCTTTAAAGTCTAGGTAAAAAATATTTTCATCAAAAGGCCATTTGATTTTCTGATGATGGTTAATTATGGCTCTATGATCCTTTTCTCTATCCTTTTCTAGCCTTGGGG
Organism: Sequoia sempervirens; assembly: GCA_007258455.2. Lineage (NCBI taxonomy): Eukaryota > Viridiplantae > Streptophyta > Pinopsida > Cupressales > Cupressaceae > Sequoia > Sequoia sempervirens. Next base: position 812,692,470 of record VDFB02270651.1, on the reverse strand, counting down.
TTTTGTCAAATTTTCGTACATCAATTCATATGGAAAAACCTTCAGAGCCAACTTGAGGGTAACTTGGTTTATCAGCAAGGTAGCTCATTTGTGATTGTGTCAATCTCTTTGAGTCGCCAACCCAACACGTTTGAATAACCTAGCTAGGTTCGTGTTGGTTGATTGTGTTAACCTGCCCCCTTGCAAATAACAATATGATGATTTTTTTGGGAAAATATTGTATCTGAACACAAAATTTGACCCTTGTTGTTCCACCAGACCTTGGACATCGCTGGGTGTAATGGTCTCGACCAGACTCAACTTGGCTTTTAGCTTCTTTAGAAAATTGTCAAATTTTCCTCCTATGATATGTTTCCGCACACTCGATCTCTTTTGCTTCCTTTTCCTTGAAGGGAATGTAATAGGATGCTCTTCATTTTCTTCCTCATACTTCTGAATGTGTACATAAACTATACCATGTCGGTCGTTATATATATAGAGTAGAAAATTTTGGAAAACTCTGAGATAATTAATGTCGGGGCTTTAGAGAGAGTCATCTCTAGCTATTTGATAATTGTTGTGCCCTTGGAAGTTTGTTGAAAAGATATGTTCTCTTTAATCATCAAGGCGATCGAGGTCGCAATGCTTCTGAAATCTGGCATGAATCCTCAGACAAGATTAGACTTAGCCAGAAAAGATCTTATGTTCAATTCTAAGCTTCAGACCTTCTCGGGACCTTATACTATTTCCTCTTGTGACACCGTATAGCCAAGAAGCTTTCTTTTGGACACTCTAAGGAAATATTTTTTTGGATTAAGAAAAATCCCAAATCATTTTTCTTTCAAAGAAAACCCCTTTAGATGATTGAGATGATCATCTTTTCCTAATGAATCACCCAGATATATGAAAATAATCTTGATGACCCACCTTTCTAAAATAATTCCCATTACTCTTTGAAAAGTTGCATCTGTGTCAGAGAGCCCAAACAGTGTATTTGAGCCTACAAATGTTTCCCACGTGGTGGTAAATGGCGTCCTTTTTCAATCAAATTCCATTATGAAAACTTGATTATTCCTTGGGGTATCATCTATCAAGGTAGAGATCTCTTCCCTTGTTAGAGTCTGGGAGAACTGTCACATTAGTGTTGAGGGGTAATGATCTTTCAACAAAATCCTCTTTGATTCTTGAAAATCAAGATAAATTCAAATATCGCTATTCCTTTTCCAAACTGGAACCAGATTTAATACCCAAGTGGAAAATTTGATAGGACATATGACCTTTGATTCACCCCATTTGATGAGCTCTTGTGCTACCAGAGCTTCAACCTTCGGGTTGACTATCCTTTTTTTTTGTCGGATGAACTAAGGTTCTTCACCTAGGGAAATTTCTTGCTAAACTATACCCGGGTCATAACCTCTAAGATCATATATGCAGAACAAACCCTTCAGCTTTCTTTTATACCTATAAGAGGCCTTCCTACCGACTGCTAATCTTTTATTCTTTTCGACATCAATCTTTTTACAATCCCTCTAAACTGCAGAGAATCTTTACTTTGTCAGATTAGAAACTGATTCCAAATGTGTTTTGATAACAAACATCTGATCAACAATGCTATCTTGAGGTCAGGGATTCCCTTGCATATCGAACGATTCAAAACTTTCGATGAGATCCCATACATTATGTATGTAAGATCTTAGCCTCATATTTATTGTGGTCGCTTTCCTACAGATCTAGCTTACTACAGATTTTGAATTTTTGATAGATTGTATCTTACTTGCACCCATTTTTTCTGCTAGACTCAACCCATGGACCAAAGCTTCATATTCAGTATCGTCGTCGGAGCATGGAAACTAAAAATGATAGGTTCCAAGCTATTTTGATCCCATTGGAGATACCAATCAGACACCTACTCTAGCACCAAACTTGCACTGGGCACGATCAAAATGTATGCTCCACACACGATTATCAGACGGGTTGTCAGACTCCTCCCAAATCTTCATTAGTTTTGAAAAGACTTGATCTCTATCAAAAATTACATAGGTGCTTAGCCCTATAGCATGGAAGTTTCCAAATGGATCGAAATCAATGAACTAGTTGAGTAACACCTCTTCTTCTGAAGTCTGCTTGCTTATATATTTTTCCTCTCTGGGAATTTCAACACAATATCTCTCCTGCTAAAAGGTAGAGGTATGGGAAGCTCTGAAGCATATATTTGCATCATCCACAATGTGTTCAGGATGCAAGAATTCATATAGAATCTTCATCTTCACCCCGTGTTTAGTTCTCAATATTAGGTGGGACCAGTCAAGTGCCAGGTATCCACCAAGTTTGGTGGTGAAATCTCTTGATAGACACATTCTGAAAACTGGTGGAATGTCCATTATTACTACTTCCTAAGTGAATGTCTAGCTTGGATAGGAGAAGAGGGTCAAGGACAAATCCCTTATCTGACCAATGGTTGGGACTTTCTTTCCATCTAGTTGCATAATTCCCTTTTCAAGAGGTTCATACTTAAGCTTTAAAGCATCTGCCACTTGTTTTGGCATAACGATTGTGCTAGCCCCCGAAACAATCCTATTATTATGCAACAATTTATCTCCTACTATAAGTGTTAAAAAGAAAGGTGTGGGCTTTGTTCCACTTACCTCTTTCTCTTTTGTGTTGCTCATGTTATTTGCATAAGTTGTTGCTTTCCAATCCTGAGTGGGAAGCATGAATTTGTCCTTTCTACTTTGATTGTTTGACTGAGTCATGTTCACCTGCAAACTTTGTTCTTCCACCTTTAATGCTTCTTGAAACAGGGTTTTCTACTCAGGAATTGATATGATGTCCCACAATGATACATTGGTAGGTGCCTTGTTCAATTTCTCCACTATGTTAAGTGTCCCAACTGTTTGGGCCTTAGGCTTAAACGACAATATTTCTTTTGTTTTCAAGAGAAAATGTTCCATTATGACTGGGCCTAGTGCTTTGTTTACCTCATTTTCTTCCAATGGTAAGTTATGTGGCTGCAGACAAGGTCAGATGATGGGCGACAAATCTTGCTTCTCTACGGAGAATAGTTGGTGTGACTGTGGACGTGGCAAAGCTTTTTGTAAATATTCTCCCATGAGCCTTCTTTTCGATCTTTGTGTTGTAATCTGAGTACACTTGTGGAATTCCAATCATCGAGGCTTCATTTGCAAACAAAGCCTCATCTTCTTCCAACCATGAGAAAAGAGCTTGGTCAGGCACAATGTCTAATTCTTGCTCCAGGGACATCCCTTGCATCTATGCTCTAAAACGAGCATTCTCCATTTTGGATGATTCGTACTCGTCCGTGTTCAAAATCATACCCTTACTTCTTTGTTCTACCACCTTTTGTTGCATATTTCCCCTTGGGTAGTTTTGGGGCATATGGCTATCATTGCATGGGAAGCACCTGACATTTTCATCTTCTACCAAATTGTTTTGGCCCAGGACTAGATCTTTATTTAGACTAACCTTGATTGTTTTTAATGGCATAGTGGTCGAAACTATCTGATTTGCTGATGACATCTATTGACCTCCTCCTCTATAGGATCCTTGATATGAATTTTTTTGATAAGGCAGCTTTTCTCCACCATAGACCTGAGTGGTCATTTTCAAAGGCGTCTCTTATTGTCGTTTGATAATGACCAATTCATTGGCAAAAATCCACATAAGATCTTTCATATCAATGATATATGCCGCCATTGAGGAAAGACCCGATGTGCTTGCTTGAGTGGTAGGATACTCATTTGTAGGTTGTGGGGTGACCAACTTTAATTGTGTTGCAAGAGTGCTTAGATTTGCTTCTTCCCAATGGCCATCAGAGATTTCCACAAATACTGGCATTGGTGACCGAGGTGGAAGCTTCTCGACATCGATCAAGTTATTATTTGCACGTATCGCCACCTCATATGCGTCGGGTAGGATATTCCCTCCCATGGAGGTTATCATGACTTTGATATCCAGGTTAAAGGCCTTCAGATAGAACATGAATTCCATTGTGGTCTAAGGTCGAGTAGTCACGAGGATCCTTTGCCAGGTCTTGTGAAACCTTGTGTTTAAATCACTCATGGCTTCATGCAGAGCTCTCTTGATGGTAATTAGTTGTTGCAATAGTGAGGAA
>VDFB02270651.1:812657849-812688259 GCA_007258455.2 Sequoia sempervirens | reverse complement strand
AAGAACTTTGTCTCCTAATACAACATAGTATAAAAAAATAACGACTTTAAGAAAAATAGAAAAGTCCAAAGACATAGTCCAATTCTTCTAAGCCACTATCCCACCATACAAGCATAAAGCATAGAAATCCACTACTTAAACTATTTGAATACAGCTTGCAAGACACGGTGTTTCATTCAAAATGACAATATAAAGAAGGAAAGCTTGAAAAATGCCATACATGCACAGTCTCAACAAATTCTTCTCAATATTTTATGCTTTAATTATAAAATGAACTTTGAAATAAAGGTTGGATGCCAATCTAACAATAGTTTAACCCTTAATAGATATAACATGCCAGAATAAAGTAGTTTTGTAACTTGCTTCTGAAAATAATTATAATAACCTTAAGAAAACTAAAGAAAACACTTCCTTTGACAAAGAAACAGTTCCTTGAAAAATCTATCTTTTTGTGTCATCACCCTCCTTATATAGCCGTTAAAAGAAAGAAACACCACCTTAGTCTGGATTAATTGCCACTAGGTGTTGACAGTTGATAGCACACGATCCGATCATAGATCCTTGGTTAGGCTACAAAAGATCTTTTCTCATTAACTCTCAGCTACTGCATTAATACCCTTTAGATATTTAGCAAAGATAGAAGCTCATATGTGATCGGATCCTAAGAACAACAGCCTGGCAAAGGACCCAGTTGATCAATCACATCACTCTGAGGTACCATCTCAAAACTTTCATCTCAAAGATTGAGAAAAGAAAAGAAAAGGTCAGCCAACTCAGACAAACTCCTCAATCAGATAACTTTATAGGTGGTGCAAATAACCCGCGACAAGGAGATGACGTGTCAAAAGGCTGAAAACTCCCTAGCTTGCAAATATAGCTCCCAAGAAAATGTCTGACAAGCAAACACGCGTCTCGAACCTTTTCCTGAAAGGAAGATGAAAAGGTAAAAGTTGTGCAGCCACCACGTGGCATATTGCGCACCTTTCTGATAATTATATTTGAGTGTGGGTGCACCCGATATCGAAGACATTTATGCAAACCAAAAAATAAAATGACTAAGGAAAAAATTACTTCATAGTCTTCTTTTGAGAAGCTTACATCCATGTGATTACATTATGCATATGTCTTTTTCTCATCTTGGAGATTGAACATGATGGGTGTTATTGAGGCTTTTCTTTTAGGTTTGTGGAAGAGATCATACTTGACATAATTGAGCATTAGAGGTGTATGTAGGACATTATACATGTTTATGATGTGTAGAGTTTATCTCTTTAGTTCTATTTTTCTTCCTAGATGTTCAAATTCACATGATATTGGATTTGAGATTATGTGTGGAGCTATGGTGATCACTGGTTTGTGGTCATATGTTGTCACTTGGATTTGAGTGATGATATAGAGGTTCCTTTATCTTTTTCCTTTTGTCAAATGTCGAGAACATGGGAGAGTGTTGTAGACTTGTGAGGAGAGATGTAATTGCAATGGTTCTTTGATTGCAGGTTATGCATGTCATTATGGATGGTTCTTAATACTAAATGGATACATCCTCTATGTGATGTTGTTGGTAGACTTTATGTGTCTTGATGTCTTGTCAAACTAGAAATTACCCATATAATGGGAGTTCCTATATGCAGCTGTCTTCATTGACTTTTTTGGCACAAGGATATTTATATTGTGATTGATGGGTTGGTTGTGTTGTTAGAATGAGTTCGTAGATGTTGTGCATACCTTTAGGGTATGGTAGATTGTATGGATTAGCATTTTGTGGGGGTGTTATTTCTAGTATCATAGTTAATTAGTTAGATGAGGGAAAAAAAATTTGGTTGTTGTTCTAACTAATGGTTTATCTTATTCTCTGGAGGAATCCTCAACTTTAGAATTTTGTTTTGGTTATGGGCTTAGAGTTGGTTAAGCCTCTATTTATCTCATGAGTATAGTGGAGTTGTGGCAGTATCATGTATCCTTTTTCTATTAGTTGGATCTAATGTTTGTGTTCTTTAGACTAGTGCATATACACCATGGCTTGTTCCTTTCCTTTGGAGGATGGAAAGAATTTTTTCCTAAGATGGTAGACATCTTGGATGTTGTTGCAAGTGTCTTGATTGGAGCATGATACTATTGTTTGATATTCATGTGATTTCATGTATGGTTGTGATGATTTGTTTTCATTATTTTACTCTTAGCATTTTAAATCTTGTTGATTCCATGGACTCTTGGAAAGTCTTCAACAAGTGGGAGAATGTTGGGATTAAGGTATCTCAACCTTTGATTCCTATCATTACTTTTCGGATAAATATTTGTGTGAATATTAATATATCTTCATTTTCCAACTATAATAGTTGTCATAGCACTTTGTAGGACCCATCAAGAAGAATAATATCCTACATGCAAGGTGTGGAGCTTGATAGAGTGCCACTTGTCACCCAGGCACTTCATGGGACCATTGTTGTGTTTCCCTACTTCATGGAGGTGTGTCATAGTGACACTTGTCACTTGGGCACTTATTTGGAGAAAGAAGTTTCTAAAAACTTTTTTGGAGTCACATAGAGGTGACATGTGTCAAGGCATGTTGAGATGAATATGACATGTACCTAATTTTGTGGAATCTTTCACCTGCTTGGAAAATTCAAGATTAGAAGTTTCTATTTGCAAGGGGAATTGTGCATGGATGCAGTTTCTATTTTGAGTTGAGCTTACTTGGAATGTGGATAACTTTTGAAGTGCAAATTTTTGATAGGTTCTTTTTTGCATGTGCATGTTGTATGTTGTTGCATGTGGTGCATTTCATGTTACATGTTTATACATGGGCATGGGTTTAATGAAACTTTTATCCTAGGCAATGTATACTCTATATATAGGTTTTTTGCTAGAGGATTCAGAAGAGGAGAGTGTTATTCACAGGGTTATGCTATCAGATTTCTATTAGAGGTGGAACAAGATGTAAATCTCCTATAATGGCCTTGAGCCTAAATAATTTATTGTAACTACTTCTGTTACCAAATAATATATTAGCTCCATGGTTTTGGAGTGTGGTTTTTTTACCTGAAATGGTTTTCCACACATAGATTTGTGTTTTCTTTCTCTTATTTCTTATTAATCTTGTTGATTTTGTGTGTCCTATAATGTTATTGAAACTCCTTGATTTGAAAAGATCTAAAATTTAATTGTAACCTCTTTCCTTTTAGAATTAATAGTGGAAAAATAACTATCATTTTTTCCTTTAAGGCATAGTAGTATATGCTTTTGAGGTTCCTAAATTGAATGAATGTTATTGAAGGAACATATGAATCCTAGATGCATGTTCTAGGATGCCCATTTTTCCTTTCAAAAGTCTCTCAGAGAAGGGGCTTAATGAGAATACAATAATTTAATGATTATTGTAATTTAGTATGGTAATTTTAGTACATGTTGACAACCCAGCTTTGTGTTGTATTTTCTATAGCAACCCTTGGGTCAAGGGTATTGATAAACTCACTTTTTATCAATATTTATAAAACACCTCTTACAAATCAAAAAATATATATATTTATGATTTATATATAAAATATATATTATATATAAATTATATATTTAATATTATAATAATATCTACATAAATATATATACCATAATATTATAATATTTAAGACTAATATATCATATTATATATCATATTTTATAATAATATATTAAATATTAGAAAAAGAAAAGCTTTTCCAAATGATGTCCATTTTGGAGAGCTATTTACAATGAAAAAATATCTTAGAAACCTATGTTCATTTTTTAGAGCTTTTTAATTAATTAAAAAAGCTCTCCAAAATGGATATCCATTTTGGAAAGCTATATATATATATAGAAAGGAAATTTTTATTTTTGCTAAGCTACTATATGCTCTAATATGCTAATGTAGATTCAAGTGCAAGCTAACAAAGTTGCACTAGAAGTGTCTCACCTTTAGGATCTCTTGGACCATTGGGGGAATGCCCCCTACATTGTTTCTTGCATGTTTCCTTCTTTGGTCTCCTCGTGGGGATGCTCACCTTCTTGGGGCCACCATAGGGCCAAGAGTGGTTTTCCTAGAACTCTTAAATGGCACATCCCCGCTCCCCCACTTAGGATCAACATCACAGTGTCTTGTGGTCTCACAAATGTTCACCTTCCCCTCTTCCTCAAGTTGCTTTAGGGTAGCCTTTGGTGGATTCTGGTGGTGCCTCTGATTGAACTTTTGGAAGAGCTCTTGGTTGGCCGCCTACAAACTCCTTTAATTGGATCCTATGGTTGGATTTGGTGATTTATCCCACCCAACAAGAAGATAAAGGTGAATATGATGATGGTTGGGCTCCCCTTGACAACACCCTAGACTGTACAAGAATATGGGGTGAACTAGATGAGAAGGACCAACCTCCTACTATTGGCACTACTCTCGTCGCTTAGCAGATTTTTTTTGTTATTATATGTCTATGCTTCTAGGCTAGGCCCATGTGACTCTCAAGGTGTGCCTTCTTACCACCCACTCTTTTTTTTGAATACGTGTAATATATTTTTAAAAAATTAATATTAATGGCACCTATTCATAAAAAAAGATAACTAAGAAATAGTAAACTAACAATATCATTGCAGTCATCCATTGGGTGCAATCCAGTGGTGAAGGCTAAGTATTGCCACAATGAATACTAGGGTTCAAATCACCATGAGAACTACTAGATACAAGCTCTTATGACCCTTGATGATGCATCACATGTGTAAGATATAAAAATCCAAATCAAGGGACTAAATTTCTATTTGTTCCTTTTTGTGTTAGTTAGATTGTAAGATGGTGTAAGTTATCGACTTGACGAATTAATTTCAAAACTTGCCAAGCATGCTCTCCAAGTAAATTTAAATAAAGAAACAAAATTACTCATAAAAGGAAGATTTTTAAAAACACATTATAAATGCATACCTTGTAAGAAATCCTTATTCTTTCACTGCAAAAACATGTAATGTAAAATATTTTAGGTCGCAACAAGAAAGGAAATTCACCTGTATCATTAGGATAGGATTTTTGAATGGCACAAAAAAGGCACAAAAATTGTATCATATAGTTTCAAATTGAAAATAACTTTAAAGGCAGAGAGAAAATGAAAACTATCGAAAAAAACAAGAAAAACTTTAGAAACCTAAAAACAAATAACCTGATGATCAATTCATTAACATCGCCCCCTTAATTTCAAAGGTGTTAAACTATGCATTCTTGGGAAATTTTCAAACCTTTAGCATCCAAGTACATTGATAAGTATATGTGTGTGTTGGTTTCTAGTGGGATGATATTTGATTTGTAGACTACCATTTTTCACATGGTGTTGAATCAAATGAAACTTGGTGTTGATATGTTTTATTCAAATGTAAAAGACTAGATTTTTCACCATTTTGATTGCATATTGATTTTCAACAAAGAGTGGTAGGGATGGAACTTGCTCTTGTAAGCCTGCAAGAATTCTTTGAATCCATAAGATTTCCCAAGTTGTCTAGGAGGCTTCCATATACTCGACTTCTATAGAGGATAGAGATAGTACCAATTTCTTTTTTATATTTTTAATAAATTATTACAGACCTAGGATGCATTAAGAAATCAGATATAGATTTTTCATTTATCAAATCACTTTCATAATCAAAACCTAAATATGTAAGAAAAGAGAAGTGTGTTGCCTTGGAGTATTTAAGCCCATAATTTCGAGTACCTTTTAAATAACAAAGAACTCATTTGGTTGCTAACCAATGATTTTTTCTAGGTTGTTGAATTAATTTAGAGATAATTCCAACAACCAAAGAAATATTTGGATGGATAGTTGTTGCATAAATGAAACTACCAACAAGTTATATGTATGTAGTTTCATCAACCAATGGTATAGAGTCATTTAATATGAGTTTCAAAATTTTCTCCATAGGAGTAATAAGTGGTTTAGATTCACCCATGTCAAACTTATTAAGAAGTTCACCAATATATTTGTTGTTGGGTGATGAATATACTTGGGTTATTTAATCAGCTAAATATCAAAATACTAATGAAGATGGCCCAAATCAGTCATTTGAAACCCTTGCTTCAATTTTTCTTTCACATTTTGACTTTAATCCTCATTATTACTAGTAATAAATAAACCATCCACATAAAAAACATAATAGACAATAATTCTATTAACATTTTTAACAAATAAAGTTGCATCATCAAATTGAAAAAGCTTGAAATTCAACTTTAAGAGATGTTCAATGAGTTTTTCATACTAGGCTCAGGGAGTAATAAGTGGTTTAGATTCACCCATGTCAAACTTATTAAGAAGTTCACCAATATATTTGTTGTTGGGTGATGAATATACTTGGGTTATTTAATCACCTAAATATCAAAATACTAATGAAGATGGCCCAAATCAGTCATTTGAAACCCTTGCTTCAATTTTTCTTTCACATTTTGACTTTAATCCTCATTATTACTAGTAATAAATAAACCATCCACATAAAAAACATAATAGACAATAATTCTATTAACATTTTTAACAAATAAAGTTGCATCATCAAATTGAAAAAGCTTGAAATTCAACTTTAAGAGATGTTCAATGAGTTTTTCATACTAGGCTCAGGGAGTAATAAGTGGTTTAGATTCACCCATGTCAAACTTATTAAGAAGTTCACCAATATATTTGTTGTTGGGTGATGAATATACTTGGGTTATTTAATCACCTAAATATCAAAATACTAATGAAGATGGCCCAAATCAGTCATTTGAAACCCTTGCTTCAATTTTTCTTTCACATTTTGACTTTAATCCTCATTATTACTAGTAATAAATAAACCATCCACATAAAAAACATAATAAAAATAATTCTATTAACATTTTTAACAAATAAAGTTGCATCATCAAATTGAAAAAGCTTGAAATTCAACTTTAAGAGATGTTCAATGAGTTTTTCATACTAGGCTCAGGGGGCTTGCTTTAAACCATACAATGATTTTATGAGATTGCATACCCAATGTTCTTTACCATTGAGTGCATATCCTTCTATTTGAGTCATATATACTACTTAAATATTTGATATCATCATTCAAGAATATAGGTTTGATGTGTAGGAGTTTATGGTGAACTCCTCAACACCTAAAGATCACTGCAAGACAAAATAACTTGCAAAAGAGAGAAATGGTAGAAATATCATGCTATTATTAAGGATGCAAGAATTCCAAAAGAGCAACCACATTGAATATGTGGTAGCCAATGAACCTAGCAATGTACATATGAAGCTTTGCTTATAAAGGCAAGGTGTGAGATAGGATTAGACAAGATCATGACAAGTATCTTAATCCTATCACATGAGACAACCTAGGATAAGATAGGATCTAGAAATGAAAACTAAGACTTCTAGAAGGAATCTTAGAACCTAAGTAAACTTAACATGAGAATATGTCCCATAAGTCCCTAATGCATGTGAATTAACTAGGTATAAGACATTTATTCACACCAAAATCCCCCTTAATTTCAACTTAGGGAGAATATAATTATGTAAATGAAACAAATATTAGTCCCAGCTACGAGGCCATGTTAGGTACCCATGTATATATGCAAATGAAATCTCTCACTATAAATAGAGAAAAGGAGAAAACCCAGTGAGACAAATCTCCTCCCCAAAAGAGAGATGAAGAAGATACCATTCAATCCCCCCCGATAAAATGATCAATTTAAAGTCCAATCAATCTCCATCCACAAAAAGGATGACAAGAGAGACCAAATATCCCCCTCATAATGCGATAGCCTACTGCAAAGAAGCATTGGAAGCACACTTGTGGAGTAACACTAGAATCCTTAATTTGGAAAGCAAAGGATAAATAATTTTGTTTGCTAGTGTAGTAATGGAAAAAGTATCCCTTTTTCACACTTAATTTGGGAATAATTAATATTAAAATAAGCTTAATGTCACCTTGATTTAGTTTTGTAATGTGTTTTACACGTTCACATTAAGTTTAGGGCCCTTTTTAACTAAATGGACTTAATTGTGCCTTATTTTGGGTGTTGTAAAGTGTATCTTTACACTTTCACACTAATTTAGGGCTTTATTAATTAAATGAGGTTAATTCTTCTTAATTGGCCCCTTTAATTCAAATCCAAGCCTAACTAATTATAGATTTTGAGGGATAAAAGCCAACATTCATAAATGATATTACACAACACTTAATTTTAGGTGTGTCCTAGGTTAGTGACCTAGGACCCATTCGCCACCTAGCGAATGGATCCTCACTAGGTCCTAGGACCCCATTTTCACATAACATTTCACAATCCCCAAAGTGTGTCCTAGATAAGTGAGCTAGGACCCATTCGCCACATGGTGAATGGGTTCTCACTTAGACCTAGGACCCCTCCTTGAAATATGTTTTTGGTGGTATTTTAATGATTTCAAATCCTAGATTTGACGTTGACTTGTGATATTTGAATTTTGGGAATTAATGATAAGATATGTATAAATACAAGGCTATTTCATTATGCTTCATCCTAGATCTTCATAAGCAATCAAGAGTACTTTCACAAGAGCATTGATAGAGCATTCAAGAGCATTTCTAAGGAATTCAAGGAAGATTATTGCAGCCATCAAAATTCATTTCATCATGTCAAAGATTTAGTGCATCATGCATGTTGTTGAGCTAATGTGTTGGTGTAGTGCATTAAAGATCTATCAAGCATATTCAAAGGAATTGTAATAATCAAGTTCAAGATCAAGATCTGCATTCATTAAGGTCAGTTCATGCTAGTTTGCAGATGTACAATCCATGGTTTCAACTAAGGTGTGGTGAGTTGTGACATTATATGTCCATTCATCATTCCTTTCATGCATTGTTTCATTTCAAGGTTTAATTACCAAAATAGGGTTTGACCAAGGCAAACCCCTATTCCCTAAAAAAAAAAAATCTCTCTGATGTGTGATTAAAGGTTTTAGGTTGAAGATAAATTGGTGAGAAAAATTGGAGAAAATTTCAAAGTTTTCAAAGTTTTCACCTTTCTTGCAAAATCACAAAAATTGAGCTACAGTATTTATTTTTGGCTTTCCAACAATGCCCAACTAGAATTTGGGAATGCAGACTAAGAGGAATAGAACCCATAAATAGATTTTATAGAGCCCTATCCAGGACCCATTCTCCATAGGGAAAATGAGTCCTTAGTGAGGTCCAAAAAAACACTTTTTGCAATAGGTACACAACATTTGACCCTCCTAAAACTTTCCTTTTGATTGTTATAGTAGTTAATTTTAATTGGTGTAACTCATTTACACATCATAACTCTCATACTGAATGAAATTAGGGTGAAATTGGGTTCATCATTTCATTTCATTATGGTGAACCTATTTTTCTTCATTTCAGCTAGAAACCATATTAGAGTCACTCAAGGACTCAAGTCAGAATCATGTCAAAGCAACAACAAACCTAATGCCAAGGAACACTAAAAAACTCACAAACTGTCACAACCCTAGAATCTATGAAGCAACAATTGATTTTCAAATTATTTGGAACTGAAATGAAGTGCAAAGATCAAAATTGCACCCTCCTAATCGTCAAAACATCCAAGTAATCTCTAGAACACCCTTTGGAGAAAAACTGAAATAATGATCAACCGGGGATAGATAGAAGAAAAATTGTATGGATGCCAATGTAGAGATCCTCAATACCTTTCCAAAGGTGCAAGAAGCACAAAAATAAGATATCATGGCCAAAAAATTTATTAGCTTAGGATCCATTATCAATATCTAACTTCAATTAGTAATAAATGCTTGAAAATAGCAAAATTATGAAAAATAACTTGCACCACTACAAAATTCACAACACTAGCTTTCTGACGATATCTCATTTAAAAACATTCACCTCCTCAATTGCAAGTTATGAAAAAATGAAAAAAAACCCTATATGAGGGTTCATGCAAACTAACAAGGAGAAAAAAGTTATCCCTCGAGGGCTAAACTATAGTCATCCATATGACTATTAGCAGGCTGATCAAAAAATTAAAAACTCAATGAAACCACTCTGCCACCAGTAAGGTAGCGTGAGGGTGGCGCAGGGGTAATGGGCAGAAGCCGCACTGCCCGGGGGATGCCCCCTCCCCCTGAGGTCACATGACCTCGGGTCAGGCACCTATAAAACACCGGCTATGGAAAATAAACTGTCAGCTCAATAAAGATTCTAAACCAAAACTTTATAATATAAATCCTAAGATGAATATTAATGCAAATTATACCGGCAGCTCCAACAATGTGATTTGATCGCAAAGGATGATTATGTAGGCAAGGACGACAATGACACAAAGCTAGATTATACTCTTTGAATATGCCTAGTACACAAAATATTCTACCAATGCAGACTACATAGACCTCTGATGCTGCAGATGATAAACAGGGTTGTACGATCGAGTATGGATCCATACGGTCGTACAACCTAAAAAAAATACCTCAGACCCTGACTAAAGATGTCAGATTTCAATGATTTGGTAGTCAATCCTTAGGTTCTCAAGCCTCCTAAATGCAATGGAAAGGTTGTTTTTCACCCAAACTGCTCTAAAATATCAGGTACCCCTAGATCTAGCAATTAAACCCTTCCTTCAAACCCTTGTAGATCTAACAAAATATATCATATTTTGACAAAATGAAAGCCAAATCTGACTTTCTCTGACACCTTGTATTCAATGGTGAGTTTCTCAAGACCCTGACTTACACCCTACAAAACTTTCATTCCAAGATTAGCCCCTCAAATTTGGGAAGAATTCTACAACACTAAAGCATTGATACCATGTAGGAGTTGACAGATAGATTTGATACCATGTAGGAGTTTATGGTGAACTCAACACCCCAAGATCACCTACAAGAAAAATAACTTTCACAAGAGATAGATGGAAAAAATATCATGCTATTATTAAGGATGCAAGAATGCCAAAATAGCAGCCACACTGAATATGTGACAACCACACTGATTAAGGACTTAGAGGAACGTGTTATCACTACAAAGAAAGATAAAACCTAAGAAAAATGAGGTGGTCCTTATATTTCCAAAATTAAAATGGGGTTGTGGGGCGCCGGTCCTAGCTCAGTTGGTTAAGGTGTTCCCTGTAGCAGGGCGCCCACCATGGGTTCGACTCTCCGGCGCTCCCGTGGTACCGGTTGGTGTGTCCCGCCAGCACTGCCGGTCACGGTAAAAATTTTACCGGCGGTGGGGGGTTATATGGGGGGCCGTGGTGCACCCAATTCCCCTCATTTAAAAAAATTAAAATTAAAATTAAAATGGGGCGTGTTGTAAAAAGTCACAAAAAATGCCTTTCAATGTTGAGCTAATAAAGTACTACAATAATGTCAAGCTCTCTCTTACCTTTCTAACTATGTATTTTTTCTTTTTTTAATATGTTAAAATTTTGATCTTTAATTTCATTTTTTAGTGTTTTGTTTTTTTTGCGACAACCTATGTATAGTATTTTTTCTTTTATTTTCTATCTATTTATCAAAATTTCAAACAAAATACATTTTTACATTCTAAACTCTATTCTATACAAAAAAAAATTAAAAAAATTGATTAGTTTCCAAAAAATTAGGGGCGAGCATGCTCAATTTATTGTTTTTCAAAATGTGTCTACCTTGAAAACTACTGAAAAATATATATTCATTAAAAAATTTGAAAATAAATTAGGTGTAAACTATTTTTCATTAAATTGGTTTTTGAAATACTAAGAAATATTTAACATTTTAGCAGGAGCACACTAGATGCTATATAAAAAATTTCAAACCAAAATAATAGCAATTTATCTACCCCCTTATTTGAACTCCTTAATCTCCACTATTTTCAAAATAAATTAGTATTTTAGAAAGTATATCTAGAATAATACGACTCTTATTCTTATATGCCTCAAAATTTTGAGCATAACTATCTTCAATTTCTCATTCAAGATCATTTTTAAAATTTGGTCATTTAATACTCCCTTTTGGTCCCCTATTTCCTTGCACTTACCCTATGGTTCTTCAAGAAATTGTAGGAGCTTCTATAGGTGTAGTAATGCACCAAAATCAACTCTCTACTATCTAATTAATTAAATACATATGGGGAAAGCTCGAACAAAGATGAGTGGTGAAGCAGGGCCATTTTATACTTTTGCATGCCCCTGCATTCCTTTGCATGGATTTTTTTATGAATCACTACTTCTTGAGAATTTGTCTACTAGTCTTTTTTTCTCTTTTGATCATTTTTATAAACTTGGATATGTCCAAGGCATATTGCAGAGTTGGTCATTTCTATGTAAAATTTTATCTAAATTTGGGTTCTACTCAAATTGGATAGAATAGGTAATGGGTTGTGTCACCCCGGCTTCCTTTTAGGCCCCCATCAATGGTATCCCTTAAACTCTTTTTTCTACATCTAGTAGTCTTATACAAGGTGACCCTTTGTCTCCTTATATTTTCATTTTGATGGTAGAAGTCTAGGTAGATAGTTGAATCTTCATAGATTCAAGGGGCTTATTCAAGGTTGGTCTTGGACTCAAAATATTAATGCACAAACTCATCTACAATTTTTTGATGATACTACCTTAATGAGGATGGCTAAAATAAATGAGGCAATCTATTTTAGGAGAGCTCTAGATTTATTTATCAGCTTCCATCCAAATAATCAATGAGGAAAAATCTAGTATTTTTTCCTTAATACTCTTGAGGTTCTTCAACATAGAATTGCAAGCATTCTTTACTTTCAGATTGGTAGTCTTCCAATGGATTATCTAGGTACCCCCTCTCTACAAGTACTCTTAGAAGAGAACATTGTAAGAAGATTTTAGATAAATTTCGTATGAGAGTGAGTCACTGGACTCTTCCTTAATTATCATTTGTTGGTAAAGTGGTTCTTCTAAAATATTTTATGTAGTCATTCCTATATATAAATTTTTTATTTTAGCTACTCCCAAGAGTTTCCTCAAGGAATTTGATCTTTGTCTAGAAAATTTCTATGGGCTCAAAATCTAAACATTCAAAAGTTGATTCTAGTAAGTTGGGACTTAATATGTAGATCCAAGCGAGAAAAAAGTCTTGTTCCTCATCTTTTTGAACTCAATAATCAAGCTCTAGCTACCAAATTATATATTGGAGATGGTGTAAGCACCTTGAACAACCTTGGCCTAGAATTCTCAACTTTAAATATTTAGGTGGAATGGTAGTTGTGGAATTCCATTGATGGAGTTAAATGGTAATTGATCAATGGTCTAAATATTTTGAAAAAGGTTACCTCAATTATCAATCAAGGCCTTTTCTGGATCATCAATAAAGGTAATAAAGCTTTATTTTGGGATGATTCTTGGGATAATCGACCCCTCATTATTTCATTTCTCCCATCTTCAATCCTTCTGAGATATTTTCTTTATAGTTGGATGGTCCAAGGTGGTTGATATTAAGCATAATTATTCTTTGAGGCATTCCCTTTTCCATGGTTGGAAGGAGCTTAAACTATGGCCTAGACGAGGATCTATTAAAGAGAGTGAAGGTCTTGCTTCAAGTTTAGATGATAGACTATGTAGCTTTTTGGAAAATTTAGATGTTCTTGCCTACAAATATAATCCTAAAGGTGATTATTTATTTGGGAGTGGCTACCATTTTTGGTGTAGCTCAACAATTGAGAATCCACTGGATTGTAAATGTTGCAACAAATTTACTTCTAATATTTTTGAATGCACAAAAAGAATAACACAATGAAATAAGAAATCTAAAATTTTATTTCAATCTTAAATGCCTACAAAAACAATAAGATGCACTGGCTTCCACAATTGCCAAACTATGGCACTCCTGCAACACCAATCTACAAGCAATCATAGCAAACTTCAAATACTCTGAAAAATATCTATAGGCAAGCCAAAATTTGATCATTACTCACTTTAAATAGAAAAAAGTGCCCACAACACACTTCAAATGCCATCAAATCCCTCCTCCTTCCATGCAATCACCATTGTTTCACATATTCTTCTCATTATTTTCCTATCAAAAGCTTCCTAGACAACTTGGGTGTGGGATTTCCTCTCCCCTACCAGCCAAACTTCTTGAATGCTTATTACTACTTCCTGGGCATGGGTTTTCCTCTTCAAGGTATGTGCCTTTAATTTGCAATTCAAAATTTCCTTCATGTTTATCAACCCACTCTCTCCACTCCCTCAACACCCAACATTCCAATCCTTTAACAAAAAATGCAATTCCCAATTTTTGAAAGGAGTTACAATTCACATTAAATGTCTGCTCACAAGCTTGGGCATGGTATTTTCCTTTTTGGAAAATTTACACCTTTCAAACATTTTTTAAAACAATCAAAATGTGAATTGATTAAACAATTTATTTTCTTCACAATCCAGATATCAAACTTTACTATTTTGGAGGAGTTGAGGATTTTAATAAATTGTGCCCGCAAGAAAAATCAAAACAAAACACAAACATTAAAATTTAAATTGTTTTGATTGTGTAGGATTGTTTGTGCACACAAATTCTCCTGTATCAAACATCCCAAGTAAGAAAGAATGCTTCATGAGTAGGAGCTCATGAATATTCATCTAATTTTGGGTTTCCAAACCCATGTTTCCCCTTCCATTTTCCTTCCTTTCCATCTGCACAAATATTCCTTGTTTTCTTTGCTCAGTGTCTTCCTAATTGTTCTTGAATTCATCACTTTATCAATTTTCTTATTCTTCCTTTCTTGTAGTTGTTGCACCCTTCATGTTGTGTCAAGGAAATTTGAAACACTCCCACTTTTCCCACTTTTACCTTTCGAAAACCTCTCCTTTCGTTGATGAGCTAAAATTAGGTCTTCCTCCTTAAATTCTTGTCTTCTAAAATCAACATGCTCTTTGTGTCTCTTGGGACATGTTTGTGACTTATTTTTCGTAAAATTCAATTTCTTAAAGTTATCTAGAAAATTTTCTTTCTTTAACCATTGTAAGATATCTCTAACATGTTTCAAATGATTCAATATTTCATCTAAAACAATTTCAAACTTAGGAGAGGTTTTTGTGCTTCATCCTCCACCTTACCTTTGATCTCCATGGGTATTTCCTACTCTTCTTCCACTGTTCCAACTTCTTTTGGATGAGAAACCAAGGCATAGTTCACATCTCTTCCATTGGCATCTCCTTTAGAAGTTGTTTTCCAGGAATACACATACTTTAGTATCATTGCCCACTTCCTTATGTTTCTCTTTCACTGGTGTCATAACATATTTCTTTGCATCTTTGGTTATTGTGTAAGTGTTTGCTTCTCCATCATATATGGCCTTTCCATCATACTACCATGGTCTACCCAAAAGAATATGACAAGTATACATAGACATCACATCACAAATAATATCATCTCTATAATTACCAATATGAAAACTTACCAGACATTGTTCATTCACCAAAAGTTGATGGTCCTTTTGCAACCACACAACCTTGTAGGTTTCTCCAAACTTAGTTTTTCCACCATTTCTTGAGATACCAAATTATCCATGTTATCATTGTCCACAGTCACGGTGCAACACTTTCCCCTTGCTTTGCAAATGGTTTTGAAAAAACTCCTTTGTATGGGTTCTTGTTGCTCCTTTTTTGGATTTAAGAGCACTCTCCTCATCATAAGAACCTCTCCATCCTCTAGGTCTTCTATTTCATTTTCTTCTTTAGCCTCTACGGTAAATATTCTCCCTATATATATATAAAAGAGGGGCACCAAGAATGAAAGAGACAACTAGCATTAGAATTAATTTGATTTTTTCCTTGTGAGGATACATTTATCTTGGAATGATTGCAATATCTTCTATTGTAATATGGCATTAAGCCATCAAACAACTTTGACATAAATGACAATAATTTTAACATAAACATCATCAAATTTCATATGACAAGACCATTTGACAAAAACCAACCTAAACCCATATGGTACAAAGATAATGAATATTGTGAATATCATAGGGTTAGAGGTCACAACACTATAAAAAGTATGAAACTTAACAATAACATTCAAGATCTCATCGATTGAGGTGAGATAGAAATTGAAGGCCATTCATCAAACTCCTCAAATGAACAACTAGGTATGTATAACAAACCTTTTCCTAAGCATTATAAAGGAAAAGCATCTATGTCCAACAAAAGTACAACCCATAACCACACACATAATATTCATAGATCCTCATCCTATGATTCCATAATAGGTAGAATTAAGGAAAACTAATTTAGAATAGCTATTGTAACCATATAAAACTATAATTGCATAATAACCATGCACTAAGGTCAAGTAATTTCCTTAAGGAGATTCTTCCTACTCCACCCAACCATCCACCCAATACCTCTTAGATCACCTTGGAAAAATCTCCACCCAAATTTCCATTTTAGAGCTCCTCAAAACATGCCTCATCCATAAAGAAACTCTATAATGAGCTTTGCAAGAGTCACATGTCCCTAATGACATTAATGTCGACCAATTTCAAGCCATGATAGGACACTTATCCTCACAACATCACCTTATATTCATCGAAAATGACCTACCAACTTCTAAACCACCCCATAATAAGGCCCTTCACATCAAAGCCATCATATTTAAACACAAATCAAATGAGTCCTCATAGATGGTGGATCAAGCTTAAATTTATGCACCCTAAGACTAACGAAACAATTAGGATATTATGGAGCTATTGAACCTCAAGGGTGAATAACTATCAAAGCATATGATGACTTGAAACAAGAATCTGAAGGAATCATCAAGTTACCTATCCATGTCAGGCTAGTAACCATGGATACTATTCTAAGTCTTAGACCTTGATCTCCCATATAATATCCTTCTTGGCCAACTATAGATACTGTAGTGTCAAAAAATGTCGTCAGTGACATTTTCACACTTGTTTGGGCCCTCCTTGTGAAATTGAGCTTAATGATGCCTTGACTTAATGTTTTAATGTGTTTAGCACACCCGCATTAGGTCTTGGTCCCTTCTGAGCTAATGAATTTAAATGGTACCTTGCTAAGGTGTTGTGAAGTGTTGTAACACACTTTCACACTTTTCTAAGGTTTTATTAATTAACCGAACCTAATAAACCTCTTTTTAACCTTAATCCTGCCTTATTTGGAATGTTGTAAAGTGTTGTAACACACTTCACATCTTTCTAAGTTTATCATTAATAATTGGGCTTTCTTATGCTTTAATTGGCCTTATTTTTCATCCACAAGCCCCATTTAATGCATCTTTTTTAGGATAATCGTAACACAAATCAACATCCAATCATAATTCAAGTGTTTTCGGCTTGTGTGGCCTAGATTTAGTGATTTGGGACTCATTCGCCACCTTGGACGAATGAGTCCCACCTAGGTTTTTGGGTCCCAAACCTAGTTTCACACCTTTCTAAGCATTTTTAAAAATGGTCCCATAAATTATGCCTAATGGGACTCATTTGCCACCTTGGGTGAATGAGTCCCATGTGGCCCAAAATCAAAATTAATTCAAATTTTTGGCAGGACTTTATCCTCCTAGATCTGATGTCAGCTTGTAGTGTTGTAATTCGGGAATTCTTGCATAATTAAGTATAAATACAAGGTTATTTCACTCATTTTATCCTAACAAGCATTCAAGTGATCTAGCAAGTTAAATGAGCATCCTTATAGCAAAATTGAGTTCACAAGAGCATTCAAGTGTTTACAAAAGCATTATTCAAGTATCAAGCATCATGTCAAAGTCTACATGCATCATGTTTGTTTTGGAGCTAACAATTGTGTAGGGTTTCATGATTCAATCTAGTATTTCATTCAAGATCTATCATATTCAAGAAAGAATCAAGATCTACATCCATTGGAGCCATCTCATACATATTTGCAGCACTTCATTGTTAGATTTTGGTGAGTTGTAGCACTGCTTTTTGTTCATTTATCATTCTCCATTCCTACTTTATTCTATTTTAGGGTTTGATTACCAAAACGGGGTTTGACCAAGGCAAACCCCTATTCACTAACAAAATAACATTTTCCCCTCTCTTTAATGTGTGATTTGCACATTTAGATTGAAGACAAATTGAGGAGCAAGCTTGGAGAAAGTTGTCAAAGTTGTCATTAAGCATTGAAGAACATTGGAGAACACCTACAGATGATTTACAGAGATTCGGATCTAGAAACCTGAAGAAGTAGATTGCCATGGCCTCGAAATTGAAACACCGAGATGTAGAACATCGAAATAAAAACAAAATACATATTAAAATTTGGACCACTTCAAATTATTATAATTATAATTATCAAACGATAATATTATAATTATAATTATTAAATATAACATTTAAATGCTAAAATATAAATACTGAGCATAATATTATATAAATTACCTAGATCGCATTGTAACTATGAAATAGATATCATAAATATATTAGATATCATAAATAAAATATATTGATCAAAATAAACTAAGCATACAAATAATTAAAAGTATATCAATAAAGTGTACATAAATATTATGGCATATAAACATAATAATCATAAAGTCATAGAACAATGACCTTCATCTAATGTTGAATAAAGCAAAGGCAGCGATAATAATCTAGGAGTGAAGAGACGCGAATTTTCCAATACAGCAACCTCTAGTCAGCGAATAACCATATGCAAGGGACGCGTTACTTGGGAGGGGTGAATAATACCCAGTGGACGTGAGAAGATATAAGGGGGCTGGCTTGAATCTCTGTTGGCATCGACTCCTTTAACCACCTTGACAAGCTGCTCCCGTGGATTGACCTATACGCTGAGTATACATTATCTGTTTCTAATGTTAAATCAATGCTCCTTCAAAAGACGGCTTCCACCCATGACGGCTGATGAAGTACCAAAAAGGGGAAGTTTCAGGCCTTGAGAGTGTCGAGTATGGAAGCAGGACAGGTGCCTTGCGTGAAGGCTGAGCTGGGATAAAGAGAAATAAGAAAAACTGCGTGGATTCTGAAGGAGGAGCATGGCGGCCAAGTAAGCATCAAGACCAATTCATTACAGTTGGGTAATGATTACTCACAGTAAAGACCATCAGGTGATGCATAGAATAGGAATGATATTAGATGCACTATATTAGGATATTGCTATTCTCATATTATTGAAGACAATAGTAATATATGAGGCATCGTATTATTTAGGATAGTATTACTATCATTACCGTTGGTCATATCAATATATGGTGTATCCTATTGTCTATGGTATTATTATTATTATTATCATTGGTATGATTGTGCTGAGAGTGTCATATAATATATTATTAGCCGATAGGCTATATTATGGATGGGCTTTTAGCCTGAAACATGTCTCATGCCGTTGAACTGCCATGGTTTCCCGTCAGACTTTTGGGGGATTGCCGGTAATCTTCACCATTTATGTGACATGGTGGAACCCACTTGCCAATGTTGGTAATCTTCTCGAACGCACTTGCCAATGCCATAAATGGCAATAGAACGAATTTAATGGTTGCATCGTATTTGAAGTAAATGTTGAATACGGAAGGATGCCAGATGTGAAATCGCGTCAAGTGGCTAAATATCAACCTCCACCTGGTTAAAAACTGATCGCAATCTAAAATGCCATCAAATTCTGCATTTATTAATGCTGGCAAATATCTGGCGAGTCTCGGCTGCATTTCCCTAAAATCTTTTATCACTACATTTAATGGCTTGGAAGATTTAATTTTTTAGCTGCCACGGCTTCCACTTTCACCGCAGTCCTTTCGCTCAGCACCGCTTCCACTTTCACCGCCTCAACTGTTGTACAAAAAGGCTACATAGTGTAACAAAAAAATTACCAAGAGCCTGCTGCATTTACGAAGAATTACACATTGCAAAGAGTTAACACACTGCACAGAGTTTGTTAGCGACAAGGATTACAGAAGAAGAACAATTAGCAGAGAATTTATACGGCAGTCCAGAAAAAAATTGGTATGATAATTACGTTATATCTGCACATTTTTTATAATTTTACTGATTTCCATCTATTCAACTTTCACTGTTTTCTCCTTTCACTCCTGTATTTCTGGAGCTGTGGATGCAAAGTATTAGAATCGAATTTAAATTAAAAAACAAAATTGTTTCAAACACAAATGTCATCTAATATTTTTCTTACTTGCAAGACTGAGTTGCATAGTTTATACAATTTTTGGTTAAACTTTCACCTACACATCATTCATTCATTCTTTCGTTCATCCAACAGCCAGCTTTGGCCTGACAACCACTGATATCTATATATATATTCCATTCAAGAATAGCAAATATGTTTTTTTTTTAGAGCCTAAGTTGGGAATTAAAAATGAAAAAAACAAGATTTACTGTTACTGCAAAAAATTTCTGTCAAATCTAAGGACTTCCTGTACTAGCATTTGAAAAACTTATTAACTAACAAATATAAGTTTTGAACATTTTATATGAAGCTATTCAATTAAAAGTGAAAAATAGCCCATTCAGATATACTGTATATATAACAATATGGCCTACATACTTCAGAAATGGAATTGTCCGATGAAATGGGAGGCAACTTGTGAATGGGGAAGCAGCCAAGACATGGGAAGGCCATGATGCCTAATTTACTAAGATATTTTAATTTTAACTTGACTAAATTTTATATATTAATGTCCACTAATTAGAATAACTATAATTATTCAGTCATTAATGTACTTCAACTTATTCTGAAATTAAGTGCATAAAAAGAATGCAATCCTCATTAGGGTCAGGGTATACACTGAAAATATGAACTACGATAACCCATGGCATGAATAATGAGTGGCAAAGTGGATAGAATTTGTTTAGACATGACAAGCTTCATAACCTAAGCAGGGATTCATAAAAATCCTTACCTACCACTCAGATGCGCTATGCAAGCCATGGTCTTTCAGATTCCCTGATCTTAGCAGCACAATCATGACGCTAGCAACGCGAAAAGAAAAAATATTAAAGTGTGCCTCTTTCTATGTTGTGTTCTGCGAGTGAACCCAAAATTAAAATTAAAATTATACACACTTCTAATTCTATTTTTTGAGTTAAAATTTTTCACAAAATTAAAAGAAAAATTTACAGAGGCGAGAGAAAATAAAAATGTCTCTGGTAGTATTATACTTCAGAAATAAAATCCTAAAGAGCGGGTATAATTGAAAATACCTTGGAAAGTGACATATATTTAAAACGAAAACCTTCATAAACACTTAAAAGAGTGAGGAGAAATACTAAAGACATCTAAAGCAGAGAATTACACATTGCAAAGAGTTAACACACTGCACAGAGTTTGTTAGCGACAAGGATTACAGAAGAAGAACAATTAGCAGAGAATTTATACGGCAGTCCAGAAAAAAATTGGTATGATAGTTACGTTATATCTGCACATTTTTATTATTTTACTGATTTCCATCTATTCAACTTTCACTGTTTTCTCCTTTCACTCCTGTATTTCTGGAACTGTGGATGCAAAGTATTAGAATCGAATTTAAATTAGTTACCAAAGCATATTGATAAGCATTTCATTTCATTTCAAATGATATTAAGAGAAAATGAAAAAAAATGTACAAAAGAATCACAACAGTGAATTGAAAACAGCTCCTTATGAAAGGTTTGCTAATCAACAAGACAAGGTAAAAAGAAAAATCAGGTATTAGACTCTGTACAAATAAGCAGAATATATTCCAGTATGAAATATTGGCTTACTCCAGTATGAAATATTGGCTTCAGTAGAGGGGTCCAATCTTGCGCTACAGGAATCCCCGGCCTGCTCAGCATTCTCCTTCCACTTCGCTTCCTCCAGATATTTGAAAACCCTTTGAGGTAGTTGTTTATGTAAATGCTCTGTCAATGTGAAAATAGGGAATTGAATTGTTTGACACGTTTCTAGGAGCTTTTGTGGACAGCGAGTCTCCTCCCACAACCCTACAGCTGTTTGTTATTTTAACTTTGACATTTACATGCCACAATATTACCACTTCCACTTTCGCCGCCAGAGTTAGTCACTCCAATAGATAAAAAATCACAAAAGTAGAACAAGTAAAAGCAATTTTAACTTAGATATTTACCAGTGACAATCACATTTTTTTCCAATTACGTTTGTTAAAATGAAAGTTCAAAGTTAGAATAATTAGGACTAGGATTTACTTAAAAAACTCCCACTGTCGTTTGAATCCAACGGTGCAAAAGTTGATCCAGAATTTCTAAAAGGAGGCTTGTGTATAAGTGTGTAGATAAAGTTTCAAGATTAAAAGAAAGTTGTGGAGGTTAACAAGAAACTATTGTTGTGATTCCCTAATATATCTAAGTTTTATCCTAAGAGGGGATTAAGGTCTTTTTGTGTAAATATGTTGTGTAAATTTTTGTTAATTAATTTATAATTTATGATTTATTTTTATTATTGTTAAAACAAGGTTTAGTTAAGTTCCCTTAAGTCTCAAATATATGTTTGAACTTAAAAAAAAAAATTAGAGGTGTTTTAATGTTATTTTCTTATTATTTGAATCAAATTAAACCCCTAAAATAATTATTTATGAGATGGGACCATGTTGAAGTTTTTAATATGTGTTTTGGAGGAGTTTAGAACCTTTTAATTTAATATTTTATTAATTATAAATTCTTTTTATAAAATACTAAATATAAATTATTTATTAAAAAAATTTAGTGTTTATAAAAAATCAACTTTTAAAATTTTAAGATAGAAATTTCTTTTTTAAAATATTTTACTTTAATAATCTTTTGAATCTTAATTTATTTTACTTTAGAACTTATACTATATTACCCTTATTTTTTAAAAATCTAACTATAACGTAATTTTAATATAGAATATTTTTCACTAAAAAAAAAAACATCTTCCTCTTTGAATCTCCATAATTTCCTTCAAACTAACTAACACTTGTATTCCCGTAAACTAACCCCTACAATTCTATGCGATGTAATGCCCTAAAATTGAAAAAACACAACTATCAATTTTTTTTTTAACAAAGGTATAATAATGCAAACAATTGTTAACCATGTATGTGCATAGTGGCACACTATACGCTTTGGGTGAAGTTGCTTGTGCAACTCCACCATTGACGCACCACTCGATACCCTATAACTTCTAACTAGCAAAGTGCTACCCATATAGGTTCTATTAAACCTATATTTTTACCCTTAATATTACAATGCAATAATTGTTGATACAATGCTCATAGCTAACCCAAATAATAGAATAAATTGTTAATGTGGTTCATTTTATTTATTTATTTATTTTTCATTCGATTTTCCCATATATATATATATTATTAAAGGTACGATAAAAATACTTAATGAAATACTTAACTTTTACCTTTTTACATACTCTTATTTTACTAAGATCTTTGTTTTAAATTTACTAAGATCTTTATTTTAAAATTAGTAAGATTTTTATTTAAAATTTACTAAGATCTTCATTTTACATTTACTAGATCTTTATTTTACATTTACTAAGATCATTATTTAAAATTTACTAAGGTTTTCATTTTACTACTATCTTTATTCTAATTTTATTAAGATCTTCATTTTACATTTACTAATCTTTATTTTACATTTACTAAGATCTCTATTTAAAATTTACTAAGGTTTTCATTTTACTACTATCTTTATTCGAATTTTACTAAGATCTTCGTTTTACATTTACTAGATCTTTATTTTACATCTACTAAGATCTTTATTTAAAATTTACTAAGGTTTTCATTTTACTACTATCTTTATTTTAAATTACTAAGATCCTTATTTCAGATTTACGAAAATCTTTATTTACAAACTTACTAAAATCTTTATCTAAGATTTACTAAGATCTTTTAAAATCTTTATTAAAGATTTAAGAGAGTGTGATATCTCTTTATTTGCTTTTTAAAGAAAATACTATTTAAACATGAGAATGAGTTGGAGATTTCTAAATTTAATGTGAATATTACCTGCGTGAGTTTGTTTTATTTTATTTTTCTCTCATATGGCTGAGCTATTTTTTTTCTGCATTGAAAAGGATATATATATATATATATATATTTAAATTGTGAATTTATCGCAATTAGTTTACCACGAAATGTGACTCTTGGTGATAAACGAAAACAAAACCAATATAGAAACCTATTATAAAATATGGTTATACGAATTATAATAAGTATATTTTTTACATATACTATTATTTTAATTAATTTATAGGAAATTTAACATTTTAATTGATTTATTAGAGAAAAATGTATTATATAATCTATTAAAATTAAAATTCATTTTTGGAATAATTTTTTTATTTAAATTAGATATATTTATTTATTATTACATATGATATTTGAATTCAAATAACATTATATTTTTAAAAAAAAAAAAACTTTATCAACTTTAATATAATTTGTTTCTAAGTTTTACTTTTTATTAAAGTGTGATATATCCATCTCTCCATTCACCTTATATATTACACAAATGTATGCAAAAATATAACAATTTGTTTCCTAATTGACCTTCTACAGCTCCCTTAATAAATAAATAAAGAAAAGTCAACATTAATAAATACATTTAAAATAACATATATAATAATAAATAAATATATTTAATTTAAATAACAAATTTACCTTCAAAATTATAATTAAAATTGTTTCACCATCTCTTTCTTTCATTTTCCTCTTCTCTCTTGCTTTCTCTAACAAGGATAATTAAACTATTAGTTTTCTTGCAATAGTGTACATTTTAATTTCTTCTTCTTTGAAGAACTTTCATCATCAATGGTGGCTAGGTTCTCTTTCTTTGGGTGGATTTTCTTACAAACATACAAGGAAATAAGAGTTTTTGACTTCACGCCTATGTCTTTTCTTCTCAACTCCTCCTGCAGTAATATAGTTAATTTTCTATAGAACAAAAAATATATATTTCTAACTAAAACTTTAAATCTATTAACTAGTTATGTGGAGTGCGAATTCATTTATAGAAATATAGTTAATTTTTTTTGTGATATTTATTAGTATTGGCCAATTAAAGTTTAATTTTGCAGCCAAACAAAATTGCATATTTCCTTAATTGGATTTCATCAATAATGTTTATTATACGGAAGTTGTTAAAATTGTCACTGTTTATTATAGAAGTGCAATTTAAATTGTAAAATATTGTGTTTTAGATTTAATGAAAAAAAATAGGTGCTAGTATATTTTTTATGTGATATTTATTAGTATTGGCCAATTAAATTTATCAACAATCAATTGATATTGAACAATTACAATTAAGTTACTTTTTTTATTATTTAATGTGGTATTCTTTAGTATGGAAAAGTTATAGTTAATGATTTATTTACAATATAATATCCATTAGTATCAAATAGTTATCAATTGGATATTTAGTTGTTTGTATAGTTATTGCTTGATATTAAATATAATTGCCTTTTTAAAAAATAATATTAGCAATAATTATTATTCATAAGTAGAATTGTAAAAAATGATAAATTACCACTTAAAAAACACATATATTATTGGAGCATAGGGTCAGCCAATTCGACACCGTCAATCAATGGAAATCAAAACTCTACAAGTCAGATACAAGATTTTGCAAATGACATTACAGTTAGTTGCTTGGACTTGCTACAACAAGCGAAGGCCATTGTTCAAAACATGCAAAGTGTCCAAGATTTGGACATTCTGTCAATGGAAGTAACATTACATGAGTTCCATTCAACTTGTGAGAAGTTGAGTTCATTTTGTACTTTCCTTCGTGAAATGAAAGCAGACGAGTTCTACGGACAAGGTGGCTCTATCTACATTAAAGAAGCGTTCCAAAATTACTTGAACCATCCCTAAGATACATTATCACTATAAATGTGGATATAGTAGTTGATATAACGATATAACTTCAGCTTTTACCAACTTATGGATAGTTGGATATTTTGTAACTCCCTTAAACAAATGTAAGCTCCAATATACTATGAACAAGGCACTTCTCCTCGTAATAAAAATATCCAATATGTCACCTACTACAATACCATGTAACACATTTTTTGCTTCGAAAATATGTATACATTGTTCTCTCGCTATCATTTTGCATATTGGTTCTTGACTTTTGATTGTGTTTTGTATATCTTTACTTGACCCATATGTCAAAATTCCAAAAAACAAATGCCATGTTCAATTGCATATAATTAAGAATAGTAGTTTGCATATAATGTGTTTCAAACCTTTCCTCATTTGACTTCAACTATGCATAGTCTATATCTCTCCTTCAATAATTGTCTCATTTTTTCACCTACATTCCTTAAAATTTGATCACTTAGTAGAACGATAATATTGTACTCACTTCCATTCTTTTAACATATTTCACATTTCTAGTATACTATATTAACATACATGATAGATGTATCCTCAACCAGAACACAATCCACATAAAATTAGTGCTCTCCAATAATAGGTTAAAACATTTATGAACCAAATAACTCTCTTTAATCTTATTGTATTCTCATTTGTTGTTTATCCCTTGCTATTAATGCACTACTTTTATACTCATTTGTTAGAAAGTGTGTTTCCTCTTATTCCTTTAGCATATAATGCAGATCTAAACATTTAGAGTGCATCCAATTTAGTTAGATTACTTAATAGCGTGAACTAAATTTTTTACTCACTACACTCTCCCTTCTTTTTTCCTTACAAGTGCAGCAAGCTAACTTCTAAAGGCCACTATTTTGACATACATACCTATTCAAAATCACATTTACAGGTATTATTCTAAATTTACTTTAACTCTATGTAGCTTCTATACACACTTTTATTTAAACTACTACTTGTATGGTCGCATTCAAGAACATTGTTGCTTTCTAAAATATTATCGAATTAGTTAAGTATATTTTGTTGGGTATACAACATATTAATTTCACACTTCACAAAGTATGCTTTTTATACATCATTGAAAGTAAGTAATAGTTGCCAACTACAATTTACTTTTGCAAGGACTAGTTCGCTCTCTTGCCACAATGTTTTCTTTGACTGTGAACGCAATTAAGATGATCCATGATGGAAACGTAGACCTACAACCCCATCTACAAGCAATAGATATTTCAATGTTTGGACATGGGCCTGAACCAACCAATCGCTATATACTACAACTCTCTGATGGGGTGCATAATCATAAGGCTACACTTCCAAAACAGTACAACCACCACATAGATTCTGAAGAACTACAAAAGGGCTCTATGGTTAAACTCATTAAATATAGCTGCCCTGTTCTTTGCAATTCAAGGTGAGCCATCATATTTTAGTAATTTGCTACAATATGCAAAATCAAAACTTTTAGATTATCTTTCATGAACTCCATTATTTTACATATCATCCTACTGATAATACTTCTTTATTTTACACTCATAGGTGGATCGTCATATCAGAATTAGAAATCATATGTGGGCCGCAAGATATCATTGGTGAGCCCACCAACCTCTTTGAACAGCAAACCCAACAAGTACAAGCCATGCCTATAAGCCTTGATAACAATGTTATAGTACCGCAACCACCTCTCCTGACAAAATATTCCTTGACTAAGGATGCAATCAAGCTGATGAATAATGGTAACCTAAACTTGCAACCCCATCTAAAAGCATTAGAAATTGTATCGTTTGGCCATGCACTCAAATTGGTTGATCGATATAGAGTGGATCTCTCCGATGGGGTACATAAGCAGAAGGCAACACTTCCAACAAAGTACAACCAATGCATAACTTCTAAAGAACTCCAGAAAGGATCTATACTGAAATTGATAGGATACAGTTGCCCTCTTCTTTGCAATTCAAGGTGAGCCACGCTATTTGCATGCATATCTACAAAATTCACAACTACCAATTTGTAGCCTAGCATTATTATCAGCTGTACCACATTTAATTGTACTCAAAATACTGACTCGTTTATTCTTTATAGGTGGATAGTCATCTCCAAATTAGAAATCACATGTTTGCAACATGACATCATTGGTCAACCTACCTACCTGTTTGAAGAGCAAGTCCAGAAAGTAACTTCTACAAACTCAACTACTCCATCTACAAGCATGAGTAACATTCCTATGGTGACAAAGCCACCTACTCAAAGGGCACTTTTTGGGTTAGCCTCTTCCCTACAAAAGAAAGACTCCCCATCCAATATTACGCCCATTAGAAATTTGAATCCATTTCAGACAAGGTGGCTTATAAAGGGTCATGTTACCATGAAAAAACAGATGCACCACTTCAACACACAGAAGGGACAAGGGCAGGTCTTCTCTTTTGATATTGTTGATTGTGAGTGCACTGAAATACGAATAACATGCTTTAATGAAGTTGCAAACCTTCATTACATGAATGTACATTTTGGAGAAGTATATACAATATCTGGTGGGACTATTAAGTCAGCTAATAGGTTATACAACAAACTGAATAGCCAGCTTGAAATTCTTTTAGTTGAGGAATCCAAAATTTCTTACTCCGAAGATGACCTTGCAATTCCCAAACATAAGTTCTCCTTCACACCCTTTAAGGACATTTTAGAATTGAACAATAATATCCTTGTTGATGTTATTGGAATAGTCATATGTGTGGACCCAAGCTCAACCATAAGGAGGAGGGATGGGACTGAAGTTCTTCGAAGGAGCATCAAATTGATAGATACCTCTTCATCTACCATTAATATTACTTTATGGGGTCCAACAACTGAAAAGGAAGGAAAGCAACTGCAGGAGAGCTATAACTTAAAACATGTGTCTGTACTTGCAATAAAAAATGGCCGTGTCACTGAGTATAATGGCAAGGTCATAAGCACGTTGGCAAGCACCCACCTATTTGTAAACCCAAGAATAGAGGAGGCTGAACAACTCAAATCATGGTTTGAACAGAATGGGGCTAATGTCACTCCATTGAATACACAACCATTGGATGCACCTCTCGTGATTATGAGGAAATCAATTGTTGATATTGAAGAGCAAACTACCAGTGTGAAAAAAACTTTCCAATGCACTCTAAAAGCATCAGTGCAATACATAAAAACAAATTCATTATGCTATCCATCTTGCCCCCTTGACTTAGATGGAAGACAATGTAAAAAGAAAGTTGTCCAGAATGATGATCAGACATGGTATTGTTCCAAGTGCAAAGCCACTACTCCTAAATGTACCTATAGATACATACTCCAGCTAAAGGTCACAGATCATACAGGAATATTATGGGCTGTTGCTTTTGAAGAACCAGCTACCAAACTCCTTGGAATGTCTGCAGATAATTTATACATGCTACAATTCAATTCTAGAACAGAAATTGAAGCTGAAACCATAGTGAAAGGAGTGTTATTCAAGCAATTTATCTTCACAATCACAAATTCCTATGATTCAAGTGTTGCTCAAGGATGGGTCAAATCAACAATCACAAAGGTCGACAAGCTAGATTTTGTTGCAGAGAATTCGCTCATGTTGAGTGAAATCGCTACTATGTCTCATATTGCTAGTGTTTAGATGTACCTCAAGCACTCATATAATGTATATGAAATTTTGTAACACCTTATATAGTATACTTTCTAGAATTTTCATTCCATACATGGAATTTCAAAATCACATGTATCTTGAATATATTGATGTTATAA
The DNA here is from genome assembly GCA_007258455.2 of Sequoia sempervirens. Classification (NCBI taxonomy): domain Eukaryota; kingdom Viridiplantae; phylum Streptophyta; class Pinopsida; order Cupressales; family Cupressaceae; genus Sequoia; species Sequoia sempervirens. The sequence continues at coordinate 812,658,728 of VDFB02270651.1, read as the reverse complement.
AAAATATGAAAATACTGTGATATGTTTCTTCTACCAAATTACTCATGTATATAGCATACCAATTGTATCTCAACAACTTTTCACAGAATATAGTGATCAAAGAACTCATCAAAATTAATGTTTACCTTCTTCAATTTTGTATGTATTTGTAATTGTTCATTTGATAATTATACTTCATATGTCCTTTACAGATGGCGACCTCTACCGCTAAAAGCATACAATCCCGTAAAAGATCTCATAACTACTACATGCAACATAAAGAAGAAATCAACATTCGCCGTCATTTCAAACGCATAGGAAAACAAGCAATAGAAGCCAATACACCACCTTCCTTTCAATCAAACCAACACAACATTGACCCATACGAATGTGTATCCCAAAATGAACACACTTTCAACATAGGTTTGTCAGCATGCACACATGAAACAATCCACACACGGCAAAATCAATCCACAAGCTTACCGCATTCTGAACAAAACTTTATAGACGCTTCAAAAAGATTTCGTTCAAAACTAGATAAACTATCCAACTTACCAACTTGCACAATTTGCCATGAATGCTACCCAGGAATCTGTACCAACACAACACAAACCGGTCCAGTTTGTTTTAGATGCTTCCGTGAGACAGGTAGACATCGTTTCTCAGCAACTAATTTAATGGACCCAGGAGTACAGCCGTACGAGCTACGAACACTAACACAAGTCGAAGAAATGTTAATAGCACGAGTCAATCCAATAATACAAGTAACACATGCTCGTGGAGGCCAATACAAATATAGTGGTCACACAATTTGTTTCCCACAGGACATCAACACCATAGCAAAATACTTGCCACATAAAATAGAAAACTTGGATGTGTTGGTGGTTCGAAGAACCAATA
>VDFB02270651.1:812621545-812657749 GCA_007258455.2 Sequoia sempervirens | reverse complement strand
CCTAAATTTGGCCTAAAAAATCGGAAACTTGGGGACTTGTCCTGCTGTCCCCTGCCGTCTCCATCCCGGAAACTTGGGGTAACCTTGCAAATTGTTATTTGCATTGACAATATGGATTATTAGAATTGTTTACTCCACTAACCATATTTCAATATACTACAGAAGTGAACTAGATAGCAGAATAGCATTGAACATAGAAATCATTCACAGAACAGATGCATATGAAAGTATCCAAATCTTTATTTATGTATTTGCAGCATTACATCATCATATCAACACTATCCCCAACTACAACCCACACAAGAATATAAATAGTTAACTAACGTCAGTTGAGAACACCAACCGTCGGCAACTGTCAAGTACCAACTAATCCTGAGGACTAATCTTCCGAGGACTAAATCCTTGACAAAACATTATTTATTTATTTCATTTGCTAATTAACTATCTGGCTCATTAAATCATCCCCTCCTCAGAAAAAGTCGTCTTCCCAGACGACAAATACAAAACTGGGAGACTAATACACAGAATTTCAGTGGGAGGAGGGTTGAGAGGATGTCCTTGGCGGCTGGGGGACCGATGAAGTGGTAGCCAGAGTGGTCAGCTGCCATAGTCGGTACACCTCCTCTGTGTGCTGTTCTAGGTGATGAGCAGCCTTCAATTCTTTCTCACGAGTGGTCTTCACCAGGTGCACTGCCTCCTTCAAGTTTTTATTGACCTTCTCTAGTTCCTTGTCTTTTTCCGCCAACTGTCGGGCCATCTCCTCCTCAAGTGCTTTCATCCTCCACTCCATATCCTATATGCCTGCGTCCCAAGTGATCACTTTCAACTTCTCTTCCTCTAACAAGCAAGTGAGCTCTTGCAATTGCTTTTCAAAGGTCTCTGCCTTGGCCTAGATTTTACGAGACAGGGTGATGGCTTGTTCCGCTTTCCTGGTCATTTTGTTCAAATAGATCTCATACTCTCAGCAGACTAGAAATAATGTCTTGTACGCTGTCTCCATCTCAAATAGCTGTGCCAACAGCTTGTCGTCTTTCCCATACAAAACTGGCCTCTTCGGAAACCAAGCAGCCATCATTTCTGGTGTCTTCTTCGCCAACCAATCACCCGTAAATATCCTGTCAAACTCTCTACCACTCCCTAAGTTCATAAACTGAATGATCCGTCGTGCCTTGCGCTCAGCTATGGGTGAGTAGTTCCGATGCAGTGTCTTTCCAATGTCAGACACTTTTTTGATGACCAACGTAATAGGCTCGAGGCTATGGATGTACCTCTCGATCGTACCTATTAGGTCCTCTTGATCTGGCTTAGGGATTATCACAGCAATCCCCTCCAATGCATCATTATCACTAGATTCACTGGATTCTCCGACATTACCCATGGCTGCAGGTATGGCCATCTGTGGTGTGACATGAGGCTCCTCATCAAACACAATATGAATCATCTGTGCCATCTCTTCCCCCTCCATTGCTGGCTGCTCATAATTGGTTTTGTACTCTCCGCTGCCACCATCGGCTGAGTGCTCCCGGCTGGTGTAGCATCTCTCCCCACCTCCATCTCCATCAGACCTAGCGAGCATATGGGGGAGATGTCTTCCTCTCGAATGGGGGTCCCCATTTGCCTCAACCATCCATCTACACCATCTGTCTGAAGTGTCCCTCCTGGTGATGCCAGTGCGTCTGTCTCACCTATTATGTCATCTAGTGCTTTGTCCTCCGCCACCCCTCGTGGTGTCATCTCTCCTTCAATTGGCTCATTTTGTTGTTTTTCTGGTGCAACACTTCCTTCGGCAATCTCCTGTTGTGCGACTGCTTCAACTACGCCACCTTCAATGACCTCCTCGTCCATCTCTTGCTCGGCTAGGGATATCACTTGAGGATTAACATCTACTGAGTAGACTCCGACTGGCGAGGTACTATCGGCAGATGAGGAAAGTGCTAATTGCTCAAAATCTTCACTACTAGTTTGTTTTCTCTTCCTCCTCACCGACTTCAGCTCTTCTGTTGTGCCTCCAACATCCAGAGTCGTCCATCTAAAAACTATAGGCCAAGAACTATCATAATTCTTCGCCAGCTGAAATTTTCCCAATTTTCCTTCTAGTAATTGATTGTAGAAGGCATCCAGGAATAGAGCTATAAGCTGCTTAGTCATATAGAATGCCTTGTGCTTGCATTCCAGGAACTCTTTAATCTTTTCTGATAGATATAGTGCCCAGTTGTAAATTTTTCCCCCCACTCAACCTGAACATGTACTCAACCATCCAAGTTACGATATCTGAGGCTCGGCTGGCGTCTGTCAACTTGCATTTGATAAGATCCATAATGCATTTCCAATCAGCATTCCCCAACATATTTTTTCGCAATCCTTGAGCCCCTACACTCCAAATCATTTCCTTCTCCTTGGTGGTGATATCAAACCTGCAAATTCTTTTGATAATCATTTCTTTTTGTTGCGCAGTCATCTTCGTAGTCAATTTGGCAACCACTTGCCCAGACGCAGGTATGCCAAAAACTCTTTTGATGTCTGACGAATAGAAAGCCACCGTGACTAGAAACCCTTCATATTCAATTGTACTCCTATGGCTGTGTTGATTATAATTCACAACAATATCTTTTAAATATTCTTCAAAGTCCCTAGCATTGAAAAAAGGACATTGCACTACCTTATCAACCTGTGCTACCGCTAGTGCTCGCTTGATGGGATAGTCGAGTGCGGTCTCCTGCCACCATGTCTTGCACTTTGTACCTATGAGACTCTCCCATGTCAGCGAATCTGCAGTCACATTGTCAGCTTTTCCCTTATCTGACTTGCCTCCAGCCAGCTTGGGTCTGAGTATTATTTTCTTTGCTTTCTACTTGTGTTGGCATCCATTTTTTTGCACCTGTAGGGATGAAACTACCGGAGAATAACTTTCTTGAATATTTTAAAGCCCCTAACGACTTTTGGTACGAAAGTTATTTTTTCTTGTACTTGGCGCAATTTTATGCTGGATGGTACAGCAGGCTTTGGTTGGCCCTGATGTGATATAACCTTATGCTCGAGAGATAGTATAGCTTGTGTTCTGAGTGGTACGGCAGTGCATACGGCTTCACTCTCTCTTATGCGTACAGCCTTCTCCCTTATGCATACGGCTTGCCCTTTTTCACACCGTACGGCCTTCTGCCCCTTTGTGCGTATGGACTCACCTTTTGCTGTACATACGACCTCTCCTCTTGTGCGTACGGACTTTTGCTCAGGGTGTACAAACTTATTCTCAGGGTGTACGGACTTCTTCTCATGGCGTACGGACTTCTCACTACGATCTCCTCTGGCAACTTTCAAGTGGATTCTTCATATGACAAAAGTTATTTGTGGAGTGCGTACGGCATACTTCCTCCTATCTTTTTGCACAACACTCAAAACTCTTCTCCTTAATACTCGTACAACCTTCCCTGTCTATTCTTCTCTTGCCTCCCTACCCTCTACCGTCATACGGTCCTGTGGCTTCTGGATAGGCTCACTTCGTACGGCAGGCACCTGACGTACCAACTTCTCCTTCCTTCGTCATAGGGCCCCTTGCTCACAGCGTACGGAGTTCTTTTTCAAGCCTTCAATCTTTAGATGAAGGGTCCGTACGGTGTTCAATCGTACGGTCTTTCCTTCTGTGATTTCTTTCTTCTTGCCTGGCCTTCTTTGCTCTTCGACTTTTTCCTTGCAGTCTTCTTAATGCACCCTGAGTGGCAAACAATGTTGTAGTCATCGGTTTATGTTGAGCCTTCTCTCTAGATTTAGGTCGTACGCCCCTTGCCAAGTTTAATATTGTTGGTTGAAAATTTTGTATATCTTGAGGATATACAAAATTGTGGTTTCAGCCACAGTACGTGAGATAAAAGCTCTCCTAATTAAGGGAAGGCTCCCTCTTTACTATTAACTAACTTAGACTAATATGGGTAAGACAACAATCTTTCTTCTTTCTTCAGGAAATATTATATTCTTTTCTCCTCTCAGAAAAGTGACAATAACCTTTAAGAAAATTATTACAGCAGCCTGAAATGTAAATGAGAGAGGAAATGAAGTTTCCTGAAAGCACAGAGACTTTCGTCACCTCCTCCGAGACAAGAAAACAATCTCCAAGCACAAAGACTTGAGTATTTGAAATCCTATCTACCCTTTTAGAATGATAATCTAAAAACAAAGTACAATCTATATCAGCTCAAAGTCTGAAAATATAGTGTACTTACAAATCACTTTATATGGAAATCACTATAAGCAAAAAGACTTATAACTCTTTCCAACTCCTAATCACAAATCAAACTAATTTAATCTTTCAAACTTGTAACACAAAGTCTATAAGAAATCAGATCAAAATCTTTTCACAACAGCTCCACAATATCACAAGAAAAACTCAGAAAATTGTACCACTATGACATAAGAACATAGTAATAACATGCAACAAGACTCAACACAAAGTCTGAAATCTCACATGCCTTCTTTGTATTGCTTGGAAATTAATTTTACATACACAAAGCACAAAGTCTCTTTGCTGTAAATGTCTGCAGAGTTTTCTCTATTGCCAAAAAGATAAAAATTACAAAAGACCCCCATCAAGTATTTATAGGAGAGAAGCCCTGAGAAAAAGGTGGGAGGATTCCAACAAACTTGAGAAATTCTCTCAACTACTAACTAACTGCAGTTGACTTATTCAACATTACAAGTCCTATTGTATTTTGAATTGCAATGTTATTACATGCAATTACAAGTTACAACTTTGCAAGTGATATGATCACATGCAATTAAATTTTTCCATTTTACATGTAATTTGTCAAAACTAAATTACAAATACATAATTGAAACTATTTTAAGTGTCCGAAGACATGACTCAAACTACATCATCCTTGATTGGATCTTCATGTTCTTGTTTGGAAAACATTCTTCCATCTTTGTCTTGAAAGCATTCTATGCTCAATCATGTCACTTATTCAACTCCTTGTGTGGCTTCGTCATGTTTTTTTTTTGTATCATCCTTCATCCTTGGAATTTGTTTGAAAAATAAGGCCCACGCCTTATATTATTGATTTGGTAGGTCATGTGTGCAAACAAGACTAACGAGAATGAGACAAAGGGGCTGCAAAAGTGAGGCCAAAGCTCAATTTCGGGTTTTGGAGACAGCATTACATGTGTGGAAAAACAAAAACATTGACTTGCAATTGTGAAAAATGAACATGCAACTTCATATGTGTATGGGAAAATACAAGTTTTGCACTTGTGATTGGATCCTAAAGACTCATTTTCAAGTGTTTTTGAGTGCATTTTGGGCCAATTTCGGGTTTTGGAGGGCTGACAGCAAGTGAACTTATAACAAATAACCTTAAAAACACCCCTTACTTGCAAATCGGGTCTTGAGACCCCCATTGCAAGTGACAAACAAATTTTAAAAACTTAACTTGTAATTCGGGTCTTGAGACCCCCATTACAAGGTACAAACAAAACATAAAGACCTTAACTTGTAATTCGGGTCTTGAGACCCCCAATACAAGTTACAAGTTATAAAAAGACCTTAACTTGTAATTTGGGTCTTGAGACCCCCATTACAAGTTACAAGTTATATAAAGAAAAAAATAAAGTGCTTTCACTTGCATTTCGGGTTTTAAGACCCCCAATGCAAGTAAAATGAAAATAATAAAAAGACTAAAAGTGCTCTTTCACTTGCAAATCGGGTCTCAAGACCCCCATTGCAAGTGACATATTATCAAAAAGTAATTTTAAAACCATTCACTTGCAGGTCGGGGTTTAAGGCCCCCATTACAAGTTACAAGTTATAAAAAGTGATTTAAAAAGCACTTTCACTTGCAAGTCAGGTCTCAAGACCCCCATTGCAAGTAAACAACAAAACATAAAAAGTGACTTAAAAACTTCATAAAGTGAAATCAGGTCTTGGGGACTTGATTGCAAGTGAATGTATCACTTGCATTTTTGAACTTGAAACCCCCATACTTGCAATGATGCCTCTGAAACCCGAAATTGACTAAAAACATGAGAAAAATGACCCAAAATTTCATCAAAACGGACGAGAGTGAATGAAAAATGTTGGCCAAAAGGACTATAGACCCAAAACTTAAAATGCCCAACCTCTGTACCTTGTAACACATGCCTTGAGGCCTAAAAATGTCAAAATTTTGATGGGTTATCTATGATTTTTGCATGTCAAAAATCAGGGACAACAAATATTTTAATATTTTTCACTTTAAATTTCCTTCTCTTGCTTATTTTTAATTTTTTCATTTTCCTACTTTTGCTTTTGGTTCTTTCTCTCTCCTCTTTCTTCTTTTTTCCCCTTTTATTATTTTCTTCTTTCACTTTTTTTCTTATTTTTTGATTTTTCACATCTATCTCCATTTTTATTTTTTTCCAATTTCGTTTATTTTCTCTCATCTCCTCTCTCTTCTTTTCCATTTTTATTTTTTTCCAAGTTCGTTTATTTTCTCTCATCTCCTCTCTCTTCTTTTCCATTTTTCCTTTTTGTTCCTCGTACTCCGCCATCTTTCCTAACCTTAAACTCAGATGCATAATGTCATTTGCACGTATGTGGGGGGCGCTTATAACATTCTTCTTCACAACATGATCCTATATACTATATATCAAACCATTTATCAAGCAATGGAGGAGGGCCAATACCTTTAAAACTGTCGTCTATGTACCTCTCGCCGTAGCGTTGGCACCATGTACCCTCCTCACCTTCTACAGTTGGTGGTCCGGCTGGGTTGGGTATTATCTTCCAAAGTCCATCCTTTGTCACTATCTTCTTTATCCTAGGTACTTTGCTTCTCTCTCTTCTCATTTGCTTAAGTACATCTTTTGTGTATCCATCCACATATGAAACGAACATGTCCTCCGTCATTATCACCGTCTTTAAACAAGGAGTTGTCTTCTCGAAATACGCCTCCCATTGTCCGTCATCCCATTCGTCCTCTTCTTCAATAGTACCATCGATTTCGTACATACTACATTCGTTGGCTGCTTGTTCCTCCTTTCCCTTTTGTGCCTCTTTGTCTAATTCTTTGGCCAGGTATCCTTGCTTAATGCCTTCATACGGGGCGACATAACCCCAATGTCCACCCATTCTTCGCCAAAGCGCGGGTGTCCCGAACACCGCATTGGTCAGGTGCTTGTGCACCCAAGGCACTGCAATCCCTTCTACTCTCTTATGCACCAACCTTTCTTCAATAATCTGGTCTACGCCTAACTCCATCTAGACACCTGCTACATACTCGGGGCCTCCCAAGCCCCAATCTTGTTCTCTCGGGATCTCCTCCTGCACGGGCCAGTCTTCCTTGGTAGCATAGCCCAACATATTGATGGCTATGGTGTCCTTTTCTTTCCTTTCCTGATATATCTTTAGCTTTGATCCATTGATCACCTTTGGTAGCAATGAACCATCCAAATTTTCCAACTTTATAGAGCCATTGTCACATACTTCTCGAACTCGAAACGGTCCTAACCAACGAACCTTGAACTTTCCCGGCTTGATTTCGTTACGGCCGTTATATTTTAAAATTAACTGTCCTGGCCGGAAATTCATTCGTCGAAGATGCTTATCATGCCAATATTTTCTTCTCCGTTGCATATTCTTCGTTGCCCACTGTGCCATTATCCTTCGTTCATCCAATTTGTTAAGTTGGTATAACTGCTCCTTCAAACTTTCTGTATCACCCAGCCGATTCTCCACAACTATTCTTAGGCTGGGTACCATGTATTCCATCGGGACCACTGCTGCCTGACTGTACATCAATTGAAAGGGTGTGCGCCCTATCGTCACCTTATACATGGTACGGTATGCCCACAAGACGGCTGGTAGACGCTCCTCCCAACCAGCTTCCTCAACACCACGACTTGTGAATAATTGATACTAACACCTTATCTGTAGACTCTGCTTGGCCATTTGCTCGTGGGTAGTATGGACTTGATAAGTTGTGAAATATCCGGAACTCCGTCGTTGTCAATCGGATGGCGTGGTTGACAAAGTGTCCCCCACGATCACTCATAATCTGGATCGGAACCCCGTACCTCGTCACTATTTGCTCGTAAATGAATCATATCGTACTCTAAGTTGTGTTATCTGGCAATGCTCTAGCCTCGGCCCACTTCGTCAGGTATTCTGTGGCGACCACAATGTATCGGCACCAATGTAATTGACTCACCTTCAATGGCCCAATAAAATCCAACCCCCAACGTTCAAATAACTCCTGAGGGTGGGATGGATACAATGGCATGAAGTCCCGCTTCAATGGTTTTCCTACCCTCTGGCAGGTGTCACAGACTAACACCCACTCCCGAGCATCTGTGTGCATCGTCCACCACCATAGTCCTGCCAACAAAATTTTTTTGGCCGTACCATCCGGGCCCATGTGACCGCCCGTGAGACCCTCATGTGCTTCCTTCAGTATGCCATGTATCTCCTCCTCAATGACACATCTTCGAAGGATCTAATCAGACCCCATCTTGTACAACAAGCCATTGATCAACTAAAATGTCTTATTTTTTAGTACGAGCTTCCTCCTCTTGGCTGGCGACATGTCCTTCGGGAACATAGATGTAGACAAGTATTCTCCAATCTTTTCATACCATGAGGGAAGTACTGCAATCTAAAACAGGTGTGCGTCCAGAAAGTCTTTGTTCACTCCCCCTTCAACAGGTTCGCCCGACCAAATTCTTGATAATTGATCGATGATCACGTGACTCTTCCCTGACCGTACGATGATAGTGAATGTGAATTCTTGAAGTAATAGCAACCACCGGCTCACTCTTCCTTGAATTATTGGTTTATTCACCAAATACATTAAGGCTTGGTGATCCACATAAAAGGTGAATGGCGTGGCTAGCAAGTAATGCCTAAATTTTTGTACGGAGTAGACCATCCCCAATGCTTCACTTTCGGTAGTGCTATAGTTCCTCTCTGCTCTGGAAAGTAGTTGACTCGCAAAGAATACTAGGTGATCCAACCTGTGTGCTCCCACCTGTGCCAACGTCGCTCCAATAGCAAAATTAGAGGCATCCACATGTACATGAAACTCCTTATTCCAATCTGGGTACGCCAGTATGGGTGAACTGATCGACCGGTCCTTCAGTTCGTTAAATGCCTTCTCTTGTTCTTCCGCCCATATGAAGGGTTGTCCCTTCCTCGTTAGTAGGTCAAGAGGGTACGACACTTGCGCAAAATTTTTGATAAACCTCCGATAGTATCCCACATATCCGGAGAAGGAGTTCACACCGGTGACGTTCTCTAGAGCCTCCATCTATACGATCACTCTCACCTTATCGGGATCGGTTTTCAATCCGGCCTTGCACACAATGTGTCCTAGTAGCTTCCCTTATGGCACCATAAATCTGCATTTCCTGGGATTCAATGCGAGGCGGGCTGCCCTACATCTCTCCATGCACTCGCCTAGGGCCTTCAAATGCTTTTCTTTATCGTTGTAAATTGACCAGTCATCGAGGAAGGATTTGAAGTTACCTATAGACATTTTGTCAAAAATGTGAAGTATTATCCTCTAGAACATGGCTAGCACGTTACACAACCCAAACAACATTCAGTTGTATGCATACACCCCGTCCTCAACCACGAATGTAGTCTTCAATTTATCTTCCTCCACGATACTGATTTGGTTGTAGCCCGAGAACCTGTCCAAGAACGAGTACATTTCATGTCTGGCAACCTCTTCAAGGATTGCGTCAATGAAGGGGATAGGAAACGGGTCTTTGATGGTGACCGCATTCAAACTCCAGAAGTCGACACATATTCTAATCTGCTCTGTTTCTTTCTTCAAGGAGATGACAATCGGTGACACCCACTCGCTGACCTCCACTTTAAAAATGATGACCACTTCCAACATCTTCTCAATTTCCTCTTGCATCTTGGCAACATAATTTTTATTCATCTGGTAAGGTCTCTTCCATACGGGTTGGGCTCCCGGTACGAGAGGGATCCTGTGTACGCACAGCTCCAGTGGTATGCCCTTGAGATCTTTATATGTCCAAGCGAAGGCATCTTTGTATTCCATGAAGATTTTGAATGTTGCGGCTTTTAGTACGAGGTCCGAGTCATCACTAATGAGAATCTCTTTAGGTTTTTCTAGCTCACCAAGGTTTACCTTCTTCAGCGTTGGCTCCTCATACTTGATGAGTTTATCTAGTTCAAACTTGTGGGCTGGCGTCTCATCTAATTTTTCCACACCTTCCTTATACTCACTGTACTCTAGAGGAAATGTCTCACTGGTCGAGCCCTTATCTTCTTCCTCTCCCCCTTCTCTGATCTGTAGCATGTTGCAATCAGGGTGGAAGACTTCATAATCTTCCATTTGCCAATGAAATAAACCGTTCAGCGAACTGGTCTTGTCCTCTGATCAACTTCCAATTTCCAGTACACCTTCCTCATTCGGCTCCATTATCTTCTATTCTTCGTCCACATCCGAGCCTGTAATGTCCCCTTCTCATCAGTGATCTGTTCAAACACTCAGCCTATTCCGAAGGCCCGTAGGCTCATTGAGGTAAAATTAGGGTTTCCATGTTCAGTTGTCCTTTGGCATTTCGAGGAGTTTACTATTTGTAGTAAATTCTAATTTTTGCAGTATGAAGATTGTCAGCTTTTAGGACTTCATTTCCAGTTGGAGCAATTATTTGAATTCAAGTTCTGGCTTCTAAAAGTTTTATTTTGGTGAATTTCATAAATAAAGGCATTAATGTTATAAATTGCAGTTGACCCCTTGGCCTAGGAGAATAACTTCAAGATGTTTTAAAAGGTGGTCTTGGAGGGGGACGCCTTCATAGGTGTTTATTATTATTTTTTTATTATGCCTTGGGAAAAAGTGACGCCTCTTTTAAGGAGTGATATTTTTAAATAAAGTGAAGTTTATATTTGTGCAAGAGGGACGCCATCTTGAAGAATTATTTGATTTTTGGAAATTGAAAAGACTCTTGTGTCTTTTGGCGTGCCTTCTCAAGAATTTGAAGAGTTTGTTTGAACTTCTATAAAATGAAGGCTTTGCTCCAGCTTTGGCATCCATTATGCTTCTCATACTGTAATGTTGTCGAAATAACAAGTGATATTTTGCTTCGAGGATGCTACATCCTAGCCATTAACCAATTTCGTGTTTGAAATACAACACCTAGTTGGTCATTTGCTGCTTCTCATCCAAACTAGTAGATTGAGCTTGAATTTTGAAGAACTTATAGTGCTTTGTCAATTTTGAAGTTGCTGATTGTCATGTCCCCATCCTAGTCAGCACAGCTGGTGACGAGGTTAGCCTATCATTTCGATCCTCGTAGGCTGACAGGAGTGTGCAGAGGATCATCTGGGGCAGTTGCTCAGTGTTTGGTAGCTCCAGTTTGCAGTTGTGTCAGGTTGGGCCTTCGCAGAATCTTCCAGTGAGCATTTTCAGGAACTTTCTATTTTTAGAAAGTTAGGTCAGGCGGAAGCTGCTATTTCGGGCAGGGCACCTGGTTCAGCCATTCAGCTCAGAATCGACCCAGTTCAGCAGTTTGATGTTCAGATGGAGAAATAAGGAGTATTTAATGGATTATTAAATATTTAATATTTTGACTTTATTATAAAGTCACTTTATTGAAATATTTAAATATTTAATTATTTGGCTTAATTATAAAGTATTTATTATACTTTATAATAAATTATTAAATGTTGACTTAATGAGTATTTTATATTCATTAAAAGAGGGACGCCAATAATTAATTATTTCTCCTAAGTTAAAAATACAAATTAAATCATTTATTTAAATGATTTATTAAAAGTGAGATTGGGTCGAATTTCTTCAAGGGGCAATATATACCTTCTCAAGGCAAAATCGAACTATCTTGATTATTATTCAATTTTGTCTTTATTGCTCTGAGCATTGGAGTTTGCAAACCCTAGGGTTTCTGGCAGACGATCGTTTCTGGAGAACGAAAAACTCTTCAGAGATCAAGCAGACTGAGGCTGTGCAATACCCGCTGAAGCTTGCACTTGGTGGTTTCATACAGAGATCACAGATTGGATTTATTGAGTCAGTTATTCAGTGTTAGCAGAGAATCTTCATCAGATCAATAAGGCGCTTCATCAGAGGACACTTTCCAGAGATCTGGCAACATTTCTTGGAGGCCGTACCTTGTCATTTATTGCTGTTAGCCGTACTTTTTCTGTACCTTTCTTGGCCGTACTTTCACATCTTCAGAGGAACGCCTGTATTCTTCAACTTCTGGTGTTTTCTTCTTGGGCGCCTTGGTACTGGGGATTATTTCTTGCCTGTGACTGGAGAGCAAAGTGGAGTTATCAATTTCTATGTGCATTTATTGCTGCTACAGCCGCCATTAAAGAGAAATCAGGTTTTTTTTAATAAATTTATTGTAACTCATGCTTTATTCAGATTTTTGTATTGTAAATGCTCTGGAAGTAATAATAAACAGTGCGCCTACCTTCTCTGATCATTTCCCAAGCTTTTCTAGAGTTATTTAAATTTGTATGAATTTATTAGCAATTTTGAGAGAAATCGCAGCTTTACAATTCTGCCTGAAAACTCATCAAAATACAAAAAAACACAAATTTGCAAAAAAACATCAAATCACAGTTAGGGTTTCATTTTGAGAACCACCCGGGTTCTGACACTGATGCACCTACAGCTGAAAGTGAATTTTGCTAGCAGCTCTTTGAATAAATTTATTCTGGTTTTGGGTACCTTTGCTATGCATTTGTAGACCAAAGGCGTCCCTTCTTGCAAAGTGGCAGATTTTATTTTGAAGTTCCTGATTTTTAAGAAGCAAATCACCCCTCATAAAGGCCGTACCATTCTTGGTGCATTGGAAGTTGTGTATGAATTAAATTCTGAGTTTTTTGTTAGAAGTATTGTCATTGATGTCAGGACAAATATGAGAAAATGGACTTGAACTTAGGTTGATCATTTGTTGATAATCAAGTCAATCGGTGCATAAGTTGGTGATTACTTAGTACAGGAGTATAATATTCAAAGTTTAAAATGTATAAATATCACAGTTTTGAGTTTAAACAAATCTGGTGCTATAGGATATGAAGATCGAAGTTTGATGCTCAGAAATCTGATTACTTCACCATTACGGCAATCTGATCACTATCGTGACTACCCAATAAGTCAATATCATTTACTTGAAAGGAATAGTCGTTGCTTCACCATTACGGCAATCTGAAAGTATATTTTATCTGCTAACATCACTATCGTGACTACCCGATAAGTCAATATCATTTACTTGAAAGGAATAGTTGCTGCTCACATTATCGGGTCTGTGTTTCATGCCGCGATTAATTCTTTACGACGTTTTTGTTAAAAAGGTGTTTTCTAAAGGACGTCTTTTGTCTTAAGGACTATTGCAGATTAAATAAAACTAATTCAATGATAACAAATCAAGAGATACATTTAACAGTTGCAAGGCAGACGGGTTTGATAATAAAAGACGTGTCTTTTGAAAAGTTCTCTTTTAAAATTAAAATATTTAATTAATTTGAGCATCACAGGTAAATCAAAATACTTTATGAAAAGATGCGAAAAAGGAAGAAAAAATGTTTGGAGTTAGAATGACGTGTTTCTCCATCTAAGTTAAGTTCGAACTAAAGGTGTATATTGATACACATAGGGAAGTGTATTAGTTTTGTCAACAACTGAAGTAAACTAAACCAGTTGTGGAAAGGCAGATTCTTGAACAGACGTGTTCCTCCATAAGACAAGTGCAACACTTGAGAAACATTTATAAAGGACATTCAAATCAAGGCTGGAAGTGTGGTTGTCAAGTTCAAGAAGTCTAAATCAGAAGCCTATCTTCTTGTGTGGGCTGAGTGTGAGAATTTACATCACAAAGGCAGATTGGAGGATTGGCAGAGTGCAGATCTGATTGGCTTCATTTGATTCATCCATCAAGTCAAGGTGTGGTGCCTTGCATTAGGGGTTGGTGCTCCTTGTAGGTAGGTGCCTACTAAAATTGTAAAGGGTTAGGGTGTTCCTTGTAGGTGATAATCTACTAAAACATCTCTTGTAAGTTGAGTAGGTTGGTGCCTATTTTAAAAATTATTTCAATAAAGCTGTATCAACTTGTGTAAATTGGGTCATATCAAAAAGTTGATTGTAATAAGTTTTGAAAAGATTAAGAATTGAAAGTTTGTGTTGATTTACTGATTCACCCCTCCCCCCCCCCCTCTTAGTAAATCTTTTGTGCTCTTCATTTTTGATGTTGTTTCATTATCTGATCTTAGGCGCCTATCCTCCAGTAGCACATTGGTTTTCGTTTCACGCAAATCGGAGGTAATTTGATAAAGTTATGAACATTTTATGTTGTTTACAGTTTGCTGATCAGAATTCCAGAACTCTGTTTTTATATCAGATTCATGAGATTTCAGTTTTGGTCTTTATTTTATCATTGGGAGAGTAAAAGAACATTGATAGTATTCATTCTTCTCTTCTTGCTTTGTTCTCTATCATTGTAATTTGTAATTTGCAGATTTGTGATCGTAAGGTTGAGATTTAGTAGTACTAATCCAACCATTTTAAGTTTATGCAATTACTTGATTTATTCCATATTAATTACCCCTGGATGGTTTACCGCTAGTGTGGAGAACGAACATTTGATATCTCTTTGTACCCACTTTCAAGTGGAGAATCCCCACTCTCAAGTGGATGCCCGCCGCAGCGGAAGAATTAGTTAGTTTTCAATTCAATTAATCACTCTGTCATATGTTAGCACCTCGCCCTCACTGGGATCTTGTGTGCACATTCTTGATGTTGAGTATTATTCTCAGTTTCAGTTGCAATCAATTTTGTATCAAGTCAAAAGCTAGGGATCCTCTGACCATATGGCAGCCCCTCTTCCTTAAGTGGTTTTAGGGCGCATTCTTGGTTAGAGTTGCTTTGATAGTGTTTGGATTTAATGCTAACGCTAATCAAGTTGGCTAGTACTGGTTTTGTTGTGTAAATCTATCAAAAAAATTAGTTAGCATATTTCAGAGCCCCCATCTGATTCTAACTCCGAAGACGCCAGTTCTTCACTGACCACCTGGCTTTTCAAATCAATGGTGTACTTCTTCCCATGGCTCTCGATGGAAAATGTGTTATTCTTCCATTTGTGGTTTTCCTTGGCGGCAATCAAGCATCCACGTCCCAACAGTGCACCATACACCTTTTTATCCAACAGGATGACGACGAAAATTAGCAAGAATTGTTGTGTACCGATCAGCACTTTTTGCGCCATTAGTGTACCGAGGGGTTTGATGCCATGCTGGTCTGCTCCTACTAGATGGAATGTCGGGGCCCAAAGAGTTGGCTTGCCCAAGCACTTCCATGTCTCCTTTGGAAATACGTTCACCCCGGAACCTCCGTCGATGATGGTGTTGGATAGTTTCATTCCCAAAATTTCCATTTGTACGACGGTCGGCTTCCTCCCTACACCTACTGCGAGTAGCATTGGATCCATGGCGTCTCCTATCGGTTCTCTCGTACTTTCCATCGAACCCTTCTAAATATTATCTTCAATGACATTTGTGAGTGCTACCCTCAATTGAGGCATCGTTTGTAGAAGGTTTGTTACCTTGATTAGTACGGTTGTGTGGAGCACCTGCTGTACTATGTTCTTCTTAGACTACGACTGCAACAACGTACTGGTAGCTTTAGAATTTCTCCGTTCATTCACCATTGCCTCTTCCACTTCCGTCCTAGCTTCTCGAAGTCTTTCCTTCTCCGTACAAGGGTCCGGGTAATTTGCGTTCTTCGACTGTGCCCTCGTAATCGCCAAGAATTCTTCGTCAACTATCTCCAACATGTTGATACCCTTCTGCTTTGGACAGTCAATGTCTTCATGATCACCCGGACCACACCATTTGCATAGCTTCCCCCCGACACCTTGGCCATTCTGGCAATCCCTTGCAAAGTACCCCCATTCACTTCCCGCATTGGATCATGCATATACCTTTGTTGTCGTACTGAATTTTGCTTCTTGGCGTATTATTCCTCTGATTGTTACGGTAGCCACCAGGGGATGTGTTGTTGCTCTGGCGTTTTGGCGGTGTGGTCAGAGGGGTTGACTATTCTCCTTGTGTGAAGAATACTTGCGAACTCCTTGTTTTTAAGTTATACGACCACTCCTTGACGGAGTGTCCCATAACTTGGCAGATGTCACAGAACAGTTTTTTCAGGAAGTTCGCCTTTGTATGACCTTCCATCTTGCACTTGGTACACCACAATTCATTCACCTCCTTGGAACCTTCCTTGTTGGCTTTTAGTTCTTTCATCATCCGCAACATGTCACGACGAAGAGCTTGAACGATTGTTGATTCATCTTCACTTTCCTCAGCACTCTCTTCGTCATCTTTCTTCTTCCCTTTCGAGGATGTCTTGTTCTCGCTTTCAATGTCCATCGCACGGTTATATGCTTCAATGTACGAGGATGGCGGTACCACTTTCATTTTTCTCCGAAGCGAGGGAATCAATCCTTCAATAAACCATCTCTTCTTTAGGCCATCTGCTGGCTGTGCCTCAAGTTTTCCTATCAAATTGTTCAATTTCCGATTGTAGGTCCGCACGCTCTCGTGCTTTCCTTGCTTAGTATTTTATATCTCCGTGACAATCTTGTTGTCATCCCGTAGGAGTTTGAACTCCTCCTGAAAGACTTTCTTTAATAACCTCCATGTGGCTTTCTTTGCTTGATCTAACTCAGAGTACCAGTCAATGGCACTATCTCTGAGTGTCGCTGGAAATGCTTTCAGCCACTGATCCGGATCATCTTGTCCATTTTCTATCTGGATAGTTTCACATGTCTTACAATGTCGTACTAGATCTTCTAACCCATTGCCCCCCATAAACTTCAGCAGCTTCTGCCACTCGGCCAGAGTCACCATCTTTCCCCGTTGTCCGCCTAGTGTATTGGACCCGATTAGACTAGTTTCCCCGCTACGTTCCGATGCGTCACTTGCACTCTCAGCCACGTACGAGTCACTCCCACATCTTCCGTCAGCATCCTCAATTCCTTGAGCCTCTTGGGGTTCCCTTCGGTACTCTCTCCGCCTTAGGGTACTGGGCTTAGATCTTCCACTCGTCAGTCATTCATCGTCGTCCGATAGGGACAACTCCCGAAAACGTCTAGTGCTACTATCAAGTTCTTCACTTAATTCATCTTCGTTTTCCCAAATTTTATATCTTCCTACATACAGAGTGCCAAAGGGTCCTTCGTCCCTCCCTTCAACCAAATGTCGATGTGCTCTTTCAATAGACGTGTCTATTCTCTTCATATTCTATGTCTTCTTTTTATACTCTGGTTTATTTCAATTAGATCCTCATCAAATTCCTTACCAACTTGCTTTAGTCTTCGCCGCCGATTTTCTTGTTCCTGCAGCCGGAGTGATCGCTGAACCGTCTCCTCTTGAGTCTCGTGCCCACTAGGTACTCGGTTCTTGTCTTTGTTCAGCCATATGGGCATTAAAAAAAGTTCAGGCGATCATTGTTGGCTTCCGAACGTACGTCTCCGGCTAGTGTCTCGTTCCTTTTCTTCTCGTTTAGTTCTCTTTTCGTAGCGCTACAATATTTGCTGCCTTCAGCATTCCCGATCCTCTTCTTCTCGAAGGTCTTGTAGGATGATGAAATGACAGGCCAGCAATCTAGGCATACGATTCAGGAGGTGATCCACCTCGTCATTCACTTTCAGCCTATCCCAGATAACCTCCTTAGGGATCTCCCGCCTGCGGGATTCCCTTTGTATGTGATCTCATAAGGATATCTTCCACAGATTGATAAGATCTTCAATTAATAGGTCTTCCCTTTCCTCATTGCTATTCACGGGCTCGTCTGTCGGGAGACCCATTACGTTGCCATGACGAGTGATTCCCTAGTCCGCTCAAGCAACGGTGCCAAATGTTTACTCCACTAACTGTATTTCAATATACTACAGAAGTGAACTAGATAGCAGAATAGCATTGAACATAGAAATCATTCACAAAACAGATGCATATGAAAGTATCCAGATCTTTATTTATGCATTTGTAGCATTACATCATCATATCAACACTATCCCCGACTACAACCCACACAACAATATAAATAGTTAACCAGCGTCGGTTGAGAACACCAACCGTCGGCAACTGTCAAGTACCAACTAATCCCGAGGACTAAATCCTTGACAAAACATTATTTATTTATTTCATTTGCTAATTAACTATCTGGCTGATTACAAGAATAATATTAAATTATTTAAAGATAAGGCTTACAGTTGTAATAAAGCCACCTTAGTGGCAAGTGTTTTCTTTCCGTTTTTTTCTAGATTCGCTTTTTAGTTTTAGTGAGTCATGTAATGTTTATCCGTTTGGGTGGTTTCTTCCCCAATATCTATATAAGGAGATGAACCTCTTTGTAATTATTATCCTATTAATTAATAGAATATTAAAATATTGTAATTTTTGCAATATGGTATCAGAGCAGGGAGTCATGTGAAATGAAGTTGAATCTTGTGGAAAAACTCATCAGGGTTTCAAGGTTAAATCACGGGTTGGCTTTTTTTGTGGGCAGATTTTTTACAATGAATCATGTAGGATTTTTCATGCAAAATAACTTGCATGTGAATGTATGTTAGTTGCATGTACTTGCATGAACTTCCATGTTGCTTGAATGTGCGTGCATGTCATTGCATGAGAAGGATTCACAATGTTTAAAGTTCTGACTATGTCTTCTATTATAATTTTTTGGCTTGACATGCTTGTGGATGCAGTGGATGTTCTATGTGACATTTTTATGCAGATTTTCTATATTTTGTAGCATGTCCTCGAAATGTGTGCAAGGAAATGAAGATATTTCTATTTGATTGGACCAACATGGGCTTGTGGCAAAAGGAGGCCAAGATTTTGTTCTTGGGTCTTGACAATCTGGGGAAGATCACTTTGTTGAATATGCTTAAAGTGCAGAATCAGCCTACACAACATAATGAGGCTAATGAAGTCAATCCATATGAAAGAAAGAGTTGTACTTTTGTAATGAAGTTAGTAGCAGCATTAACTATAATAATTGCATCATTCAATGTTCTTTTTGTTGGAATTACTTTGAATGACCAGCACAATGAAGATGGAGCAAACTTAGAAGGTTGGACGACCATGTGCTTTGTCTACAAATATCTTGAAGTAAAATGTGTTGAGGCGCTTCTTGAAGTCAATAACGACGTACTTTGTCGCCATGTTGAAGATCCTCCAGATGCACTTCTAGGAGAGTTTGGAAGGATTATTATGCCAAGATGAATTGCTCGTATTTTAAGAAGTCCAGGTAGGAAGGTAGTGTAGATAAAACTCAAAATGGATGGTTGCCTAGTTAGCTTGGGAGTCTGTGATCTTGGGAGTCATACCTTCAGGAGAGTTACGAGACAACTTGATGGAGCTCAGTGAAGTAGCTCAACATGGATTGTCGTCCAATGGTTTGGGAGATTAGTGATTCGGGAGTTCAAGGAGGTAGTAATCCAAGAACTCAGAGTTTAGCTCTGGAGCTACACCTTTACGAAGGTTTGAGGCAGCTTGATGGAGTTCTACCTGGTGTATGGTTTGTTTTCAAAGAAAAGCTTCTGAAAAATGGCATATTCATGGTCTAGGGTGTTTTTAGTTTGCCATGTTTTGTTTTCAGTGAAGTAAGCCCTAAGGGGTGGTATTAGAATAATATTAAATTATTAAAAGATAAGGCTTACAGTTGTAATAAAGCCACTGTTGTACCCCAAATTAAAATTTTTGCTACACTTAGGCATTCTGAAGAAATGAGTAAAAGTCTTGTTAAAATTGTCAAAAAGGTCAAAATTGGGGTTTGCATGTCTTGCATGAGGGTCAAAAACTTAAAATTTTCAAAATCTGACGATCTAGATCTACTCAGAGCGACCAAGTCTACAAAACCTAGATCTTAGTTTTTGGGCCCTCCAAACTTTCTAAAAATAGAACCTTTTTCTGGGTTTTTCTGGGTTTCTTTTGAAATGGATACTGGCAAAATTTTCAAAAAATATAAAGTTTGGCAGTTAGGGTTCAAACTGATTTTGATTGGTTAAAAATACTTCCTTGTCAGGTTAGTGCAATTAGAATCAAAAAAAGATCAATTTTTCCCTGATGGGTCTATTCTTCTTTTTCAGAAGCTTTTGGGAGTTCCAAGGCCATTAATGGAGGTCAATCAGCTGCCAAGTGTTAGATTCAAACATTCAAGCACTGAACAGAAGACGAGAAATGATGAACGTGCACGCAGAACAAAGAATGGAGAATGGCAGTCGAAGAATCTTGAAAACTGAGGACAAATGGTTAAGTCTGAAAACTTCAGGTGCCCCAGCTCAATCAAGGCGCCTGGAGTCCCATGCCTTAGAAAAATTTTCATCCTTGACAGTCAAAGCAAAGGCAAGCACGACGAATGAAGGAGAAATTTGAAAAATGCAAAATAAAAACTAAGTCTGCCAGCCATGGGTGCCCCAAAAGGAAACTAAGTCTGCCAGACATGGGCACCCCAAAAGGAGATAAGCGCCCAAGCTTTTGGGGCATCAAATGGATGAATTTGTAGTCATAGTCTCCAACATGTCTTCTTGTAATGTCCCCATTTTGGCCATACGCTCTTCGTTTGGTTTTAGCCTATTTCCGAAAATCCATAGGCTACTCAAATGTGCGAATTTAGGGTTTCCACTTTCATTAAGTCTTGCTTCCAGCTCAGTTCTGCTTTCTGTTGGTTTTGAGGTAAACTTACTATTTTTGGCAGTGGCATCATCAACATTTCAACTCAAGTCATCTTGTTATCCATTAGTTTCAGTTTGGCTTTGGGTTTGGTTTTCTTCATGAGTTGAGTTTATACTTAGTCAAATTTCATGTTTCTCAGTTGTACCCCATGCCTAGGAGTAATAACTTCATGTTGTTTAAAAAGAGGGGCCATTAAGGGGGTCAATTGTGCATTTAATGATTTATTAAATGCTTTATTGTTGCAAAGTGAAGTTGGACGCCTAAAGGAGGTTGAGTAATATTTTATTATTTCAAAAAGTAAAAGGCAAAAAGGTGGCGTCCCTTTTGGAAGTTGAAGTGATTCAACTTCTTGGAATTTGAAGAGTTCTTGTTGCTTCATTTGCCAACTAAAGCTTATATATTGCTGCTGTTTGAAGAGCTGATTATCGAATGTTTATGCTAATGTTATGCTTCGGAATGACAACTTGTTTTTTACTTCGAGGGATGCTTACCTCCTAGTTCCAATCCAATTTCGTGTTTGAAAGATAACACCTAGTTGGTATTATTGCTGCTTCTCAATCAGACTAGCAGATTGTGCTTCAAAATTGGTGAATTTTGGTGAGAACTTCAGTTTTTATGTTGCTGGTGTATACACAGCTGAAGGTGGTTTTCATTTACAGCTTTTGGTATGAATTTATTTTGGTTATGGGTATTTGATCATTGCATTTCTATGATAATGGCGACCATATTTGGAGGTTTTTAGCTTTTAATTCCAAGTTTCTGATTTTTCCAAGAGAAATCACTCCTCTACAGGGCCGTACCATCTCATGAGTGCTTTGGGATTCGTGCAAGAATAATATCTTGAGTTTTGATGCAGTTTTGTAGTTTGAGTTTGGGCACCATCCTCCTAGAAGGTCTTTGCAAAACATTCCAGCTTATTTGGAGGTATTTAGAAGGAGTTGTGATCATTTTTATGAGTTTGCTGTTTGCTGATAGACATTTCCAGATTGCAGATTTTTATATCAGACTTGTTAGTTTTTGATATAATGCTGGTTTGAGCTTCAATTCTTCATCTTATATCATTGTAAATGTTAGAGGAAGTGATACTCTAACTGTTTAATGTTTTTGGAAGATTATCTATTCTATTTGCAGCTGTTCTTATTCTTTGTAAAGCTAGTTAGTAGTACTAACAGCTCTTCCTTTACTTGCTGCAATTTTATATCTGTTTTACACTCCCACAATTGAGTGGTTGAGTTTTAGAATAAACATATATCTTGTTTGTAATTTCCCCCCACGTTATAAGTGGTTGTGTGGACAGTATTCCCCCCACGTTAATAAGTGGAAGAGTGGATTTAAAGGCTGGCTTGCCGCCTAATAATTGTTGTAAACTCACCCACTGAATAAGTGGAGTATTCCCACCGCTTGTGGATGCCTGCACCAGCAGATGAATTGTACTTTCAGCTCTGTTTATGCCTAACGATCCTCTAACCATATGCTATCACCTCGCCCACATTGGGATCTTGGTGAACATCTTGGTTAGAGTTATCTTCTTTGCTGGTTTACATTTTGGGGCTAACGCTAATCAGTGTTTGGTTGTTGATTTGAATATTAATTTTGGGAAAAAATTAATGGGGAATATTTCACTTCTCCAGTCTTGACCTGGCTTTCTAACGCAACTGTCAGTAGGTCCATCGGAGTTGACAAGCATCAGATATCACCAACTGATTGGAGGGGTAAAATCATGAAAAATGTCAAAAGTCAAAAGCAAAGTGAAAAATCTCAAAAAATAAACTTTGGAAGAGTTGGGCGCCCCAGGCAGCCAGGGGTACCCAAGCTTTTGAGGCCCCAAATTCAGTTTTCAAAGGATGCAACCTCCAGAGAACCCCCCTCAGAATTCATCAAGCTATCCAACAAGCTCAGCCAGCAGTTTGTCGAACTCCCAAATCATTTGGAATCGTGAATTCATCAGAAGATCGCGAAAACATGAGGTGAAAATCACAAAAATATTCTAACACTGGTAAGCCTAGGCAACCCGGGTAGCCAGGGGCGCCCAAGCTTTTGAGGCCCCAAATCAACTTTTCAAGTGACGTTGCATCCAGAGCACCCTCAGAATTCAACAAGCTATTTAGTGAATCTGACAGCCAGATCATCGAGATAGTCCAACTCCTAGAACTGCAAATTCATTAGGAGATGAGAAAACACAGAAAGTTGAAATTTTTAGAAAAATGACTTAACACTGGTGATCATGGGTGCCCCAAGTAGCCAGGGGTGCCCAGCGTTTTGAGGGGTCAAAGAATGTTTTTATCCAAAGTTGCCTCCAGGATAATCTTCTCAGAATCAGTCAAGCTCTGCGATGGATCACTCCGTCAGTTCACAGGATCCTCCGAGCATCCAAAAATCAAATCAAACGGAGGTCAAAATCAAGCAAAAAGTTGAAATTTCAAGAAAATTGGCCAAGTCTAGAGAGGAAAAGTGCCCTAGGAGAAGATTGGCGCCCAAGGCTCAATGCCTTAGAAAAATTTTCAAGTTTTATCTTTCAACATCAAAAAGCGTCCAAATTCAATGAACCTGCTCAAGATTGGCTTCGAAAGTTTTAAAGTTGGAGAATGAAAGCAATTTTTATCCTAAAAAACTTATTTAAGACTTCTTTTCCTTCCATTATTCATTTTTGTAGGTTGGCATCTAGAGCAAGAAGATTTTCCCTATTCTCTCAACAAAGATAAGAAGACCCAAACGACATGCTTTCTCGGTGTTCTTCATGGTTCCGAGATCAATGAGCAAGGAGGAACACTTTTTCATGCTCCAAACTTCTAGGGCATTGCTTTTTCAAAACAGCCACTCAACTTTTTCCATTTCTGATCACATGGGTCTCTCTGCTTTTTCATCTTCTTGAACATTGAGAAACTTTTCCCTCTTCTAGAAACTGCTTTTTTTCCGCTTTTTTAGGATGGATTTAGCTTTTTCAGTTTCTGCGCATCTAGGTTTCTCCGAAACGTGATTTTCTACAAAACCCAGGTCCCGTCTTTTTTTGGAGAAATTGTTTTTTCAAGGCAGATCAACATTTTATTTTCAGTGGCACTCTCCACTTAAAATCAAGAAACAAATCAGTTTTTTGGCGGATGTGGACGAGATTTAAAGCAACAATCATCTAGAAGCTTTCTCCATGTTTTTTTTCTATTCTTATCCACTCTTTGAAGAAGAAAAAGAAAACAAGTTGTAATAGTTGGCTTTCCCTATTTTTATGCTTCCATAGGTTGTTAGATGCTTATCTTGTTTTTGTTTTAGAAATAAAGCTTGCATGTTGGCAAGTCTTAGTTGTAAAAGCAAGGAGATTTTAGGGTTCCCTACTCCTCTGCTTGTGTATAAATAAGGGCAGCCTTGCCCTTTTTTTTTTAACAGTGCTTGTGATAGCAAATTGCAAACCTGTAATGCTGCAAGTTGTTATTCAGTGTCAGTTCACTTTGTGTAAGAGCAAGCTTGTATGCCTCTTTAGCTGCAAGTTATTGTTCAGTTCTTGTGTCTTGTGTCAATGTGTTATGGTTCATCACTAAACTGTAAGCCTATTTTGCTACAATCCTGTTGTCCCAGAAGTGTAATCTTTGTTCTTGAGATTTGAGAAATAAAGTCTTGTGCCTACTTTGCCCTAATATAATGTCTCAGATTTCCATCTTATGTGTTATGCTTATATGATCTCTATTTCAGTGTGCATTGAAAGTAAGTAGATGTGTGTTGGAAGAGATTTTATTTAAGTATTTATGTCAGAGAATCCTTCTTTGTCCATTTCTAACTCTCTTGCTCTAAGTTTACTTGAGAAGTTAGAAACGTCATTAGAGTAGGCTTAGCCATAAGTTGAACTTCTAAAACAGAAAATCTCAGCTACGACGCTTGAGTTTTATAACCTTGTGCTCTTAGCTGAACAAAAAGATAGGAAAACCAGTTTCAATTTACTTTCTTAAGCAACATCAGCAACGAGGGAGCTTCCCCTCCTAATTTGAAGAGCAGTTTGTTTGTGCATAGCTATCTATTTCTAATTCGCATTCCAGAGGTGCAAATTAAAATGCCAACAGCCACCATAGTGGCAAGTGTTTTCTTTCCGTTTTTCTCTAGATTCGCTTTTTAGTTTTAGTGAGTCATGTAATGTTTATCTGTTTGGGTGTTTTCTTCTCCAATCTCTATATAAGGAGATGAACCTCTTTGTAATTATTATCCTGTTAATTAATAGAATATTAAAATATTGTGTTCTATTAATTTTTGCAATATGCATTTATGTGATGTCCCCTTCTAGTTAGACATCCATACATCAATGGATTAGCCTATTATGCTGACCTTAGTAGGCTAATGATTTTGGATAGAGGGTCATTTGTGATGGTCATCGGGTTGTCCGTCAGCAGTGTTGATCCCCTGAGTTCAATGACAGGGTAAATTGTGGTGTTTGGCTTGTTGAAGGTGATTAATTATGTTATTATCTACTATTTCACCCTTTTCACCTAGGGACCATGTGTCTTTTATTTGGAGGGGTCACTCTATTTTATTTCACACTATTCACTTATAAAGTGAAAATGTTATAACTTAAAGTGAATAGTGTTCACTTTAATGAATAGTGTTTCCAATGCAAAAACATATATCTTGGGTGAAAAAGTTCAACCCTTTCATGCTTGGTTATTTTAACTTCATTGACATGTGAGTTTGGCTTTGGAGGAAGAGGGTGTTAGTCGTATATTTTACTTGGTTGTCGGCCGTAGTCGGCCTTGGTCGTAGTCGGCCAATTGTTAATAAAACTATAGATTAGTAAAGAATAATAATGTCATGTACTTTCGGGAAATCATGTTCCAATTATGTTAATGTTAATGTTGTTATGAAGCGTCGTGTCGGTTGGTTATCTAACCACCGCCGAACGTTATATGTAGTCGGTTGGGATAGTCGGGAAAGGATTATGTAATGAGTTTTTGGTGCTAATGTTTATTGTCAATCACTGCTGATACTCTTTTGTACATGATATTTCTGATGATGAATAAAGTTTCTGGTGTTCAAATATGATATCTTTCAGTTTACTGTTTTATCCTATGTTCTGCACATTACCAGTTTGCCAGTAGTACGTAAGATTTGAATCCCATTCCGTAGGAAAACATTTGGCGCCGTTGCCTGAACGGACTAGGGCATCATCTGCCATGGCAGTGTAATGGGTCAACCAGCGGAAGAACCTATAAATGCTAATGAGGAACGGGAAGACTCATTGACAGAAGATTTGGTAAATTTGTGGAAAATATCGCTACGTGACCACGTGCGTAGGGAATCCCTCATTCGGGAGATCCCTGAGGAAGTCATCTGGGATCGGCTAGAAGTGAACGACGAGGTGAACCACCTCTTGAATCGCATGCCCAGGTTACTGGCCCGCCATTTCATTATCCTGCAAGACTTACGAGAGGAAGAAGATCGCGAGCGCCGAAGGTAGCAAATCGTACAACGTTGTGAAGACAGAACCAAACGTGAAGAGGAAGAACGCGATACTAGTCGGCGCCGTACTTCCGGCAACCAACAATGATTGCTTGAACAACTAAATGCCCATACGGCCGAACAAAGACAAGCATCAAGTACCTGACGGGCACGGGACTCCAGAAGAGCAAGTTCGGCGATCACTCAGGCTGCAAGAGCAAGAAAATCGGCGAAGACGACTAAGGCAAGCCGGTAAGGAATTGGATGAAGATTTAATTGAAATAAATCAGAGCATAAAAAGAACATATGAAAACCTAAAAAGAATAGACACATCCATTGAACGGCGCACCACAGTTTGTTAGAAGGAAGGGACGAAGACCCCTTCAGCACTCCACACGCAGGAAAATATAACCTTTATGCAAATGAAGATGATTTGAATAGCAGCATCAGACGATTTCGAGAGTTGTCCCTCTCAGACGACGACAATGAGTTAAGGAGGGGAAGGCCAAAGCTTAAGACCCCAGGGCAGAGAGAGCATCGGCGGGATCCTGCGGAGACCCACGGTGTTGAGGACGCTGACGGAGGACGTGGAAGTGACTCGTACGTGGCCAAGAGTGTTGGTGACGCACAGGGACGTAGCGAGGAATCCACTAGTCTAATCGGGTCCAAAACACAAGGAGGTCAACAAGGAGGTCAACCGGTAAAGATGGCTCATCCGGATCGGCAAAAGTTGCCGAAATTCATGGGGAATGGCTCTGAGGACCCCGTATGGCATTGCAAGACATGTGAGACAATCTGGATAGCCAGCGGGCTGGATGACCCTGATCAGTGGCTGAAGGCATTTCCAGCAACACTTAGAGACAGTGCCATTGATTGGTACTCGGAATTGGACCAAGCGCAGAGAGCCACATGGAGGGTCCTGAAGCAAAATTTTGAAGCGGAGTTCAAACTTCTACGGGACGATAGTGAGATCGTCACAGAAATATATCATACCAAACAAGGAAAGCATGAGAACGTACGGACCTACAACAGGAGGTTGAAAGACTTAATAGGGAAGCTGGAGGCACAACCGGCAGATGGTTTAAAGAAAAGATGGTTCATTGAAGGACTGATTCCCTCACTTCGGCGAAAAATGAAAGTAGTACCGCCATCCTCGTACACCGAAGCATACAATCGGGCGATGGATATTGAAAGTGAGAATAGGACTTCCTCGAAGGGGAAGAAGAGGGATGACGACGAGAGTGCCAAGGAAAGTGACGATGAATCGGCAACCGTACAAGCCCTTCGGCGGGATATGATGCGGATAATGAAAGAACTGAAGGCCGACAAGGACGGATCCAAGGAGGCAAATGAATTATGGTGTACGGACTGTAAAACGGAAGGTCACACAAAGGCAAGTTGCCCAAAAAAGTTATTCTGTGACATCTGCCAGGTTATGGGACACTCCGTCAAGGAGTGCCCATACAACTTAAAAACCAAAAGTTCGCAAGTATTCTTCACTCAAGGCGAACAGTCAACCCCTCCAACCACGCCACCAAAGCCACAAAGCAACAATGCATCCCCTGGAGGCTACCGTAATAATCGGAGAAATACGCCGAGAAGCAAAATTCAGTACGATAGCAAAGGACGACCGATGATCCAGTGCCGGAACTGTAATGAATGGGGTCACTTTGCGAGGGATTGTCAGAGCGGCCAAGGCAACGGGGGAAAACTGTGCAAGTGGTGTGGACCGGGTGATCATGAAGACACCGACTGTCCGAAGCAAAAAGGAAGTATCAATATGCTGGAGGTAGCCAACGAGGAAGTCTTGGCGATCACAAGGGCACAGTCAAAAAGGGAAAATTATCCAGACCCTCGTACGGAGAAAGAACGATTTTAGGAGGCCAAGACAAAAGTAGAAGAAGCAATGGCGAATGAAGGCAAGAACCCGAAAGCTACCAGTACGTTGCTACAGTCGGAGTCGGAGAAGAATATCATATGGCAGGTGCTTCACACAACCGTACCCATTAAGGTAACTGATCTTTTGCAAACAATGCCTTATCTCAAAGTAGCACTTACAAATGCTATTGAAGAAAATCTTCCGAAGAATTCACCAGAACGTACGCCAGAAGTGGTAGCCGAGACTGCAGACCCCATGCTACTCGCCGTAAGCATCGGGAGGAAACTAGCCGTCGTCGAGATGCAAATCTTGGGCATGAAATTATCTAACACTATCGTCGATGGTGGTTCAGGAGTAAACGTACTGCCAGAAGAGACCTGGAAGTGTCTGGGTAAGCCGACTCTTTGGCCCCCGACATTCCACCTGGTAGGAGCAGATCAACATGGCACGTAATCGCTAGTACACCGATGGAACAAGTGTTCGATCGAAGTAATGCTAAATGCTACCTTTGTGGTCATCCCACTGGAGAAAAAGGCGTACGATGCACTCTTGGGACGGGGATGGTTGATAGCTGCCAAGGCAGCCCACAACTGGAAGCGGAATACACTTTCAATAGAAAAACGAGGGAGGAAATATACCATTGATCTGAAGAACCAGGCCGTCAGTGAGGATTTAGCATCCTCGGCATCTGAATCCGGAGGAGACTTAGATGATGATGAGAGGAAGTTAATGGAACCAGACGAAGAAGGGGTACTAGAGATTGGCAGTTGCTCGGAAGATGAGACCAGTTCACTGAGCGGATTATTTCACTGGCAGATGGAGGACTATGAAGTCTTCCACCCGGATTGCAACATGCTGCAGGTCAAGGAGGGAGAAGCAGAACAAGACAAGGGCTTGACCAGTGAAACATTTCCACCTGAGTACGGAGAATATAAAGAAGACATGGCAGAATTGGATGTGACGCCAACACACAAGTTTGAAGAAGACAAAATCATTAGGTACGAGGAACCAACGCTGGAAAAGGTGAACCTTGGGGAATCAGCCAAACCCAGGGAGATTTTGGTGGGTGATGATTGGGACCCTGTCCTGAAAGCGGCAGCGTTCAAAATTTTCATGGAATATAAAGATGCTTTCGCCTGGACGTACAAAGATTTAAAAGGCGTACCACTGGAGTTATGCGTACACAAGATTCCTCTCATACCGGGAGCCCAGCCCGTACGAAAGCGACCGTACAGAATGAACAAAAACTATGCCGCTAAAGTTCAGGAGGAGATTGAGAAGATGCTAGAGGCCGGCATCATTTTTAAGGTGGAGGTCAGCGAGTGGGTATCGCCGATCGTCATATCATTAAAGAAAGAGGAGCAAATTAGAATCTGTGTCGACTTTCGTAGCCTAAATGCAGTGACTATCAAGGATCCATTTCCCATTCCCTTCACCGACTCGATTCTGGAAGAAGTTGTCGGGCATGAAATGTACTCCTTTCTAGATGGCTTCTCGGGTTACAATCAGATCAGTATCGCCAAGGAGGACAAATTAAAGACTACGTTCGTCGTCGAGGACGGGGTGTACGCATACAACCGAATGTCGTTTGGATTATGCAATGCACCAGCTACATTCCAAAGGATAATACTCCACATCTTCGATAAAATGTCGATAGGTAATTTCAAAGCCTTCCTCGATGATTGGTCGATTTATAGCGATAAGGACAAACATTTGAAAGCTTTAGGCGAGTGCATGGAACGGTGTAGAGCAGCCCGCCTTGCCTTGAATCCGAAGAAATGCAGATTTATGGTGCCGCAAGGGAAGTTGCTCGGACACATTGTGTGCAAAGTTGGGTTGAAAATAGATCCCGACAAGGTGAGAGTCATCGTACAGATGGAGGCTCCGGAGAACGTCACTGGTGTAAAGTCTTTCCTCGGGCATGTGGGATACTATCGGAGATTCATTAAAAAATTTGCCCAAGTGTCGTACCCTCTCGACCTACTGACGAGGAAAGGCCAACCATTTACATGGGCCGAAGAACAGGAGAAGGCATTCCAGGAACTGAAGGATCGGTTGATCACCTCACCCATATTGATGTATCCAGACTGGGATAAGGAATTCCACGTACATGTAGACGCCTCTAATTTTGCCATCGGAGCAACCCTAGCACAAGTGGGAGCTCACAGGTTGGATCACCCAGTATTTTTTGCGAGCCGGCTACTTTCAAAAGCAGAGAGGAATTACAGTACGACTGAGCGTGAGGCACTAGGAATGGTTTACTCCGTACAGAAGTTCAGGCATTACCTCCTAGCCACGCCGTTCACTTTCTATGTGGATCACCAAGCTTTGATGTACTTGGCAAACAAGCCGATTATCCAAGGACGGGTGAGTAGATGGTTACTTTTGCTGCAAGAATTCACGTTCACCATCATCGTACGGCCGGGAAAGAGCCATGTTATTGCCGATCAATTATCCAAAATCCGGTCGGGCGAACCTGCAGAGGGAGAGGTGAATGAAGACTTTTCGGATGCACATTTATTCCAGATTGCAATTTGCCCTTATGGTACGAGAAGATTGGAGATTATCTGTCCACATCCACGTTTTCGAAAGATATGCCACCAGCCGAAAGGAGGAAGATTGTACCGAAAAGTAAGACATTCCAGTTGATCAATGGGTTACTCTACAAGATGGGACCCGACCAGATACTCCGGAGATGTGTCGTCGAAGAGGAAATACCTGGCGTACTAAAAGAGGCACATGAAGGACTGGCTGGCGGCCATATGGGACCAGATGCTACAGCAAGGAAAATCCTCTTGGCAGGTCTATGGTGGCCGACGATGCACACGGACGCTAGGGAGTGGGTGTTAAGCTGTGACACTTGCCAGAGGGTCGGGAAACCATTAAAACGAGATTTCATGCCACTGCATCCCTCACAGCCACAGGAATTGTTCGAACGATGGGGGTTGGACTTCATCGGACCATTGAAGGTGAGTCACTTGCATCGATGCCGATATATTGTGGTCGCTACAGAATATCTGACGAAGTGGGCGGAAGCTCGAGCATTGCCAGACAATACAGCACAAAGTACGGTAAGATTCATCTACGAGCAAATAGTAACACGGTACGGCATCCCCATTCAGATCACGAGTGATCGTGGAGGACACTTCGTTAATCATGTTATAAGGTTGATGACGATAGAGTTCCGAATTTTTCACAACCTGTCAAGTCCGTACTACCCACGAGCTAATGGCCAGGCGGAGTCTACAAATAAGGTGCTCGTATCAGTGATTCACAAATCATGTGGCGTGGAAGAAGCGGACTGGGAAGAAAGGTTACCAGTCGTCCTATGGGCATATCGTACGACGTACAAGGTAACGATGGGCCACACACCTTTCCAATTGATGTACGGTCAGGAGGCGGTGATGCCCATGGAGTATATGGTACCAAGCCTGAGGATAGCCGTGGAGAATCGGTTGGGCGATACTAAAAGCTTGAAGGAAAGACTATACCAACTGAATAAGCTAGACGAGCGAAGGGTGATGGCACAATGGGCGACGGAGAACATGCAACGGCGACGGAAATATTGGCACGACAAGCATCTCCGACGAATGAATTTCCGACCAGGACAGTTGGTTCTGAAGTATAACGGCCGTAACGAGATCAAACCGGGGAAGTTTAAAGTTCGTTGGTTGGGACCGTTCCGAGTACGGGAAGTAGGTGATAATGACTCTATAAAGTTAGAAAATCTCGATGGGTCACTGATATCGGAGGCAATCAACGGATCGAAGCTAAAACCATATCAGGAGAGAAAAGAGAAGAATACTATCGCCATCAATATGCTGGGTTATGCCACAAAGGAAGATTGGCCTGTGCAACGTGAAGGGCCGAGGGAACAAGACTGGGGAGTAGGAGGTCCCGGATATGTAGCAGATGCTGTTTGGGCAGAATCGGGCCGAGATCAAATAATTGAAGAAAGGTTGGCAGAGAAGCGAGTGGAAGGAATTGCAGTACCACGGATACACAAGCACTTAACCAATGCAGTGTTCGGAACCCTTGCCTTATGGCGTTGAATGGGGGGACATTGGCACTATGAAGCCCCTTATGAAGGAGTAAAACGGGGATATATAGCCAAGGACTTGGACGCGGAAGCCCAAGCGGAAAAGGAGAAACAAGCAGGCCAAGAACAAGATGAACCGCAAAAGGATGACGAGGAGGAATGGACTAATGAGCAATGGGATGCTTACTTCGAGAAGAAGGCCCCTTGCTTAAAGACAGTGTTGAAAACAAAAGATATGTTTGTGTCAATGGTGGACGGGTATACAGAAGATCTTCTGAAACAAATGCGTCGAGAAAGAAGAAAAATACCAAGGGTTAGGAAGATCGCAACTCAAGATGGACTCTGGAAAATAATTCCTAACCTGGCGGAACCACCAACAGTACAAGGCGACGATGTTACGTGGTATCAACAGTACGGCGGAAGGTACGTCGACGAAAGTTTTCGAGGTATTGGTCCTGCCCCTTTACTTGATAAATGGTTTGATATTGAATATATAGGAACGTGCTGTGAGGAAGAATGTTATAAAAGGCCACCACACACATGTAAATGGTATTACACCTCGGAATTAAAAGTTCGGACACGCAGCGAAGCTCGAAGGATAAAAAGAAAAGAAGAGAGAAGGGAGGAGAGAGAAAATGAACGGAAGTTGGAAAAAATAAAAATAAATAGAAAAAAAGCTATGAAAATAAAAGAAAATAACAGAGTAAGTAAGGACGAACAAGGCGAATGGGATGAAAAGAGAAAAGAAGGAAAAAATAAAAGAAACGTAAAAGAAGTCAGAAAAGAAAGCAAGAGAAGGGAGAAAAAATTAAATAACAAATTAAATGAGTCGGCCATTAAGAGAAGTATTAAAGTGCTCAAATTAAATAAAGTGAGGCGAATTAAAATAAACGCCTTGAGCATTGAACAACCCGTACGGCCAAAGGAGAAATCGACTGAGGAAAATAAAGGGCGAAAAATTAAAGGAAAGAATATTAAAATAAAAAGTCGCCAAGGCTCGACCAGGAAGAAAAGCGTACGGCCAAGGGGGAAGGCGATTAAAATTAAAAATGAAATAAATATAGAACCCCAATTCGTACGGCCATTTAAAGAGGCGACAGGTTGGAGACAAGGCAAAACACAGCGAAATCACAGAGGGAAGGAAGTGAGCAAGAATCCGTACGGATTTAACAGTTGCAGAGGCGCGCCAGAGAAGGAAATCATACGGCGCGTTCACCAAGTACTAAGCCTTCAAATCGTACGGAATTTAGAAGAGCCTGAAGTCGTACGGCATTCAAGGGATTCTCCAACCGTACGGTATTTTCAAGTTTTCCAGTATTCATTCTATTTGTCAGTGACGGACGTACAGCCTTTGCAAGTTGAAAATTTTGCCAAGTACAGCATCGTACGGCAATTAGGTTGGCCATTGGAGGTCGTACGGCCATTCCAGACTAAAATTTGTGCCAGGGTTGACATCGTACGGCAGCTCAGTGATCTTCTCCAAGTCGTACGGCATCAGTGCATCAGTGATCTTCTCCAGGTCGTACGGCATCAGTGCATCAGTGATCTTCTCCAGGTCGTACGGCATAAGTGCATCAGTGATTTCCTCCAAGTCGTACGACATCATTGCATCAGAAGATTTCGTACGGCCTCAGTATTGCAGGAGAATCCGTACGGCATCAGCATTTCAGGAGAACTCGCACGAAATTCACATAATTTTAGGGTCGTACGACACCTACAGTGTTTTCAAATCGTACGGCCAGCACTTCAAATCGTACGGCCTTGGCAGAACATTTGCAGCGTACGAATTTTACACATTTGCCAGATCGTACGAAATTTGGAAGTAGTACGGATTTCCAAGAACTTGCACAGCGTACGGCCTTCCCAGCTTTTACCAGAGTTCGGCAGTTTCCGTCAGTTCGGCAGTTTTCAGCAGTTCGGCAGTTCGGCAGTTTTCGGCAGTTCGGCAGTTTTTGGCAGTTCGGCAGTTTTCATCAGTTCGGCAGTTTTCAGCAGTTCGGCAGTTTTGATAGTTTCGGCAGTTTTCACAACTGTCTCAAGAGTTATAAAGTCGGCTGGAATCACCGAACTGACAGAAAGATGGACAAGGGCAAGAAGGCTATGCAGCACCAGCCAAAGGTAGCCTCGGCGGGGAAAAGAAAAAGGATGGACGTCGATAATGAAACAATGACATGGGAGAACCTGACCGGCAACGAGTGCAAACAGTGGTGGCGAAGCACTCCTAACGACCACTCCCTGAAGGTTGCGCTTCGACACGCTCGGGTAGACAAGGCTATGCTAGTGCCCTTCTTCAATTCTCGGGAGTTCGAGCCTTGGTTGAAGGTGATGGTGGATAACTATTGCAGGCATACACACAAGTCAGTAATTGATTACAGAGGTTGCCGAGTGACCATTTCATTTTGGCCGCAGGACTTCAAGCAGGTGTTTGGCGTCCCAGCTTCGGGAATAGGGGTTAACAAACCCAAGAGGATGACACAAGAGCACAAGGAATTGTTGGTCAAGCAGGTGTGTCGAAGTGATTTGACAGAGGAGGAACAAAATACCATATGGAATGCTGGCAACAGAGGTCTCCGAAAACACTACTTGGCAACAGCGGAATGGAAGTGCTTGCTCGACTTAATGAAATGCCGACTTACAGGTGCTAGCCAAGCGTCGGACATTGCTATCTGGATGGTAGACTACATGGTCGGACTCCGCGTTGGCCGAGTATACAACTGGGCGAGGTTACTCACGGAGAGGATGAGAGAGTTCTTATCGCAGAGGCATAAGGCCTTCTACATGACCCAGCATGCCATAGCCCTTTTTCTCGATGCCATTCACACACAGGTGCCCAAAGACAATTGGGGTCGGTTGCAGCCACTTACTCACCTGGATCCTGGATTGCCAACAGTATTCTACTGGTCAGAATTGGAAGTGAAGCAAGCCAGCGAGGGCACGGCTTCAAGAAAGAAGAGGAAACGAAAGGAGGCGTCGGTGGAAGAGGAAACATCAGCAGAGGAGACCTCGGAGCAGAGTGACGCATCAGATAGGGAGGAGCCCATTGATTTATCTTCCTCGCCCTCGGAGTCTAGTCCACCGGCTGATGAGGAGGTGTCCGTCGCCATCAGGGGTCAGGAAGCCGGCGAGATCGACATACCAGTGTTGCAGCCGGCAGGATTTACTCTTCCCGCACCGCCAGCAAGGAAGAGTACACAATCGGTGACATTCACTCTTCCTGTTTCGTCAGTCAGAGCCGGCCGAATGTTGAGGGTAGGTGCTTCACTGCCAGGTGCATCGCCAGGGTGGGCACCACTTGCCACCACGACATCACAGGGGGCAGTCACTACATCGGCAGGTTCTACTGCCTCGGTCGAGATATTGCCAGCAGTCTGTTCCCTTACACCACCGCCAGCATCGGCAGCGACAGGAGTGGCAACCTCGGCAGCAGGAACTGGGGGAATGACGGAGGCCATTGAGGATACTACTCCAGCCCCAGGAGCACCCGGGGTAGCACAGATTGATAGCTGGTTGGGATCGGTAGGCCTCACTTTGGACGTGGCCGAGCAGCCAAACCAGCGGGAGGAGAGTCCCTTAGAGGGACTAGGGGATGAGGAAGGGCCAGTCGTTCACACCCAGCAG
Source organism: Sequoia sempervirens (assembly GCA_007258455.2). NCBI lineage: Eukaryota > Viridiplantae > Streptophyta > Pinopsida > Cupressales > Cupressaceae > Sequoia > Sequoia sempervirens. Next base: position 812,622,097 of record VDFB02270651.1, on the reverse strand, counting down.
AGTGAGACGGCTAGACTTGGCGAGGATACACTTGCACACCCGGAGGCTAGCATAGCAGAGGCACCAAAGACAGCCATTCAGGAGCCTCAGCCGATAGTCGGGGAACCGCCCCAGGAGGAGACAGAACCTTGTACACCTCCCGACGATGAGGAGAACGAGGAGGGTGACTCCAGGGAGGGATTTGTCGTGGAAATGTCACAGCCAGACCCATCGGACCCAGTAGGCACGGTGCAGCGATATGTGCAGGAGCTCGAGCATATGGGCAGGTTGATGATCCGAGTGGGACAGGTTTCGAGAGACCTCAGGATTGGCCGATCTCCTCTAGTGGGCCAGGAAGTTCACCGCATCCGAGGATTTGTACAGATGGGGTGTGAGGCTGAGTTCGCACGGATATTTGGCGAAGGGTGGCCAGCAGGAGAGACTCCTGCTATGATGAGAGCCTGGCGGGGTCGACCACCGAGACTAGTAGGGCGGGATGCCGGGGTTCTGGAGAGTTTATATTACATAGAGCTTGCCTTCCGAGATGTCTTTATTCTTATGAAGCGCCAAATA
>VDFB02270651.1:812539410-812621445 GCA_007258455.2 Sequoia sempervirens | reverse complement strand
TTGCCAAAAATCCAATCTTCCACAAGTGCACAAAACATGTAGAGCTTCATTGTCACTTCATACAATAGCTTGTTGAAGATGGATCAATGATGTTGCAGTATGTTCCAACTGAGGATCAGACTATAGACATTCTTACTAAGTCCCTAAGTTCAAACAAATTTGTAAAATTTGAGGCAAATTTGGTGTAGTCAGTAGAATGACCATTAAGGGAGGGTATTAAAGTAATATTGTTATATTTAGGTATAATGGTCATCTTAGCCGTTTAGTTTGCTTTCAGTTAGTTTTAGCAACTTTCTTTTATTACTTTTGTTATCGATTGTTTTTTATTTCGAAACATTGTCTTGTAATTTCTTATTTAAGGAGTATTCCTCTCCTTTTTAATTTAATCAATTACCATTTCAAAAATCAAAGGTTGCAAAGGAGGAGATCATTGAGCATGGCAAAGGGAAAATGTTTTAGCATAATGAAGAGCATTCAAAACCAAAACCACAACCAATACCAGCATATAAATCATTTTCAAAGACACGTTATTTGAGCAACTCAAAGGAAGGCTCACACAAGAAGATGATGAGCACACAATTATACTAGGGGGGATGAATGAGTATAATACAATCTTCAACTTAACAATCACAATAACATCAATTGCGCAATATCAATAACAAGAACACAGATTTACATGGAAACCCTTATGAGAGAAAACCACGATAAAATATGGCAGCTACCCAGGGTGTTAAGAGTGAGGTTTGCGTCCCACCAACCTCAGAGGTGAAGGCATAGAAGCCACGAGCACAATTGATACATGGCTGTGGAGCCCCACGATCTGGTTATCAGGTACACACCTGCCAACACGATAGGCTAGAGGAATAAAAATAGGCTAAGGGTCTTCGCTGAACGCTCACCCTTATGAAGGGGACACATCACATCTTAGCCAAACCTAGGTAAAGTACATAAATTTGAAATCTATATGTTGGGTTTGTTATGGTTGGTTAATATAAATAAATCTAGGTTGCTATGTAAACATTGGCAAGATCCAATTAAAATATATAAATTTGAAGTTATCTTCCATTTGTCGTTTTGTTTGTGAATCTGGGTATTAAGGTTAATGTGTGAATTTAAAGGAAATTCGAGGTTTTGTAAGATCGAGTTAAAGTTTTCAATCTGAAGAGTATTTGCAAAGGTTTTCAATTGGACTGGGTTTTTACCATATCCAATTAAAATATATAAATCTGAAGTTATCTTCCATTTGCAGTTTCATTTATGAATTCGGGTGTTAAGGTTCGTGTGTGAATGTAAAGGAAATTTGGGGTTTTGTAAAATCAGGTTAAAGTTTTCAATCTGAACAGTATTTGCAAAGGTTTTAAATAATATTTCCATTAATATTTTGGCTAGGTTATTACAAAAATAACAATTCATAAATTGTTAATTAGAAAAACATTAAATGATGCAGGACCATCCGTGTCCACGTGCGATCGGCATCACCAAAAAAAAGTTATTGTTTCTGGTTTTAGTAAGGTCTCATGAAAAAAAAATCTTTTCACAAGCAAAATCTAGACTCCATTCCGGATTGAACAGTGATTTTCAGTTAATGGATGCATTATGCTTGCTTCTTTTGATTTTTGCGGATATGTCATTTAATGTGGAAGATGTAAGATGGTGTGATGGAAAACCAATCTGGGTAACTTCTTTTGTGCAATATTATTTTTAATCAAATGTTTTGAAGAATATCAAAAGACCACAAATCCTTTGGAAGGAATTTATTTATCAAGTTGGATCGATTCAAATGCTGAGAAGACTTTTCACCTTCCAACTTCGATAGAGGAACATTAATTTAAATGCATAGTATGGCAGATGTATGGGTGCGGGGCAGCCAAAAGAGATAGAGAGGCCGCAGAGGAAAGAGGGAATGTGTAGAGCCAAAAACTACCCGTGCCAAGAAGTAAATGTTGGACATCAAGGAAGAACTGTGTTGGGAAAAAGAAGGCACGTACATTAGAGAAGAGGCTGCATTCATCTTATAGAGGGGCTGCAATCGGTCATATGGAGAGACCACGCCAAGTGAGGGAGAATAAATTTTAATACAATCTTCACACAATTCTGGTACAGGCATATTAAAGGCAAGGACAGAGGCAGGTATGTCGGAATGCAATGAGAAAAATAGAAGGCGCAATGTAAGGTTGAAACTATCCTAAAAAAGAATGCTGATATATGTAAAGAGGGCCGCACCCACCTTTGATTGATAATAGAAGTTAAAAACAATAAGGGAAGTTCTTATGGGTCGCGTGGCATGTAGGAAGACAAAATGAGAAACTCAAGACAACAAGGGACGGCATATGAAGGAACCATAAGTGTTAATCAAATAAAATGTACAGGGAAATATCTGCGCCGATGGGAGAAGTATAAATGTTGAGGTGAGAAAGAGTTATTAAAATTTACATGTAGATTTAAATGATAAGCATAGAGGTATATGAAACAATTTTGGGCTAAGAAATTGCTTGTATTACTTGAAGAATAGATTACAATATATAGGTGAGGTAAAATACTGTAGACATTAAATGTCTACCTACCAACTACCTACCAACAACTAATAGATATAATTGACCATTATATAATAGAAGAATATAATATTCTAACACCCTCCCTTAATGGTCAATCGACTAACTAGCCTACAGAAAACACTCTGCAGGTCATTGGTCACAAATTCTTCAGAACACTCTGCTGCTACGGAGACCCTCCCTAGATCTGCAGAATGTTGATGACCAAGAGTACCAAAAAGCATCCAAAAAAGAACAGAGAAGGTTGCCCCTTCTTTAGAAAGCTCTGCAACAAGAGACAAAAGCCTGCCACTGACTCTGCCACGTGAAAGGAGTCCACCACTAACCCTCCCAGAAATTGCAGAACTTCAGACCAGAAAATGTCCAACCTGATGTTGGATAACAGAGCTATCCCTCCCTGAAACCAGAGACACACAAAGAACAGCGGCCACGATTTTGAGGAAAAATCGGCAAACCATCGAAACTTTTGCAGATGAGCACGACGCTCGAGAACAGACTACAAGAAGCTAGTTGTGTAGATGTTTGCCCCAGCAACTTCAGGTGTGACAAAAACAGACTGCAACAAACCACGATTTTTGAGGAAAAAATCGCCAAACCCAAGATTACAAAGCATCGTTTTTTCGGAAAAAATGGTAAAAACCAGAGAAGAATCCCACGCATGTTGCGAATTACAGAAACCCAAAAAATAGTTGGCACGGAATCCGAAACACGGATCAGCATACAAAACATCGTTTTTAAGGAAAAAACGGTAAAACCCTTTAGAAACCAGAGAGCCCTCCTGTACAACAAAAACCCCAACTAGGGTAAACAGGAACTGACCCTTAATTTTTGAGGAAAAAATTATATACCCTTAAGCCAGATTTTTTTTTTTTTTTTAATAAGGGAAAAAATATTTAAAAAACCCAACAAAGGAATCCCACGCAACACTGCGAATTACAAAAGCCCAGAAATTGGTAGCCATCGATTGTCGGCTGAAAAAACAGAGGGTTTGGAACCCTAGCCGCCATAACAGATCTGCACAAAAATCGAGGCACGGAAAACAAAGCACCCAGAAAAATCGGACGACAACCAATTTGAGATCTTGCAAAACCCACAAGGAATCTACAGTCAAAAAAAAAATTCGACTTGAAACTGAGGCATAGATTTTGAAGCATAGAAAACGAGGTACCCATAAAATTTGAGCGACGACCCAGTTGAGATCTCGGAAAACCCAGAAGGAATCTGCGATTAGAATAATTTTTCGACTTGATCTGAGGGTTCAAAACCCTAGCCGAAAATTGCAGAAGCCCTAGCTGCCATTAAAACGCAGAAAAATTACAGAAAATAGCTCGAAAACGTAGCCATCAGATCGTGGATTTTTCAATGTCCAGAAAAGAACAGAAGGGTGCCGCCGAATGAGCAGGAGAAGCCGTCATGCGCCCAAAGAAACTAGAAATCGCGCGCGTAAAAACGCGGGTCTGTGACTGGGTCGAGCGTGGACTAAGAAGAAGAAACGCGAGCTTAGGGCATCCAGTCGCGGGAGAAAAGCGTCTTCAAGTCGCGCCCAGAACTCAGAAAACGCGCCCATAAAAATGCAGAAGAAACGTGTCCTTAAAAAAAAGGCGAAAAATGCGATTTCACCAGAAAAACGCGAGCTGCACACTTCAAAACGCGGCCAGAAATTAAAAAAACGCGAGGGTATGCAAGAAATAGTGATTTTCGGCACCCAAAGACAAAAAATTCGCGGCTTAGAGGATGCAGTATTAGAAAAAACAAGCCACGAACCAAGCCACGAACCACGAAGCAGGAAAAACGCGGCCCTAGCTCGCCCAGAAATTTCAAACAGACCCGAGATTCGCCCAAGAGATGCAAAAACGCAAAAAACAGAGAACTTCGAATTATGGCTTCTAGAAAGCCCACAAAATTACAGAAGTCTCACATGAAATTTCTTCACGAATTACAGACTTAAAAAAACGCCCAGAAACCCTAGACCAGAAAAAATTCGAATTATGACTTTTAGTAAAGTCCACGAATTTTTTAGGGTTTTTTTCTTATGGCTCTGATACCATGAAACAATTTTGGGCTAAGAAATTGCTTGTATTACTTGAAGAATAGATTACAATATATAGGTGAGGTAAAATACTATAGACATTAAATGTCTACCTATCAGCTACCTACGAACAACTAATAGATATAATTGACCATTATACAATAGAAGAATATAATATTCTAACCTAAGTTACCGGAATCGGCCCTTTACCCTGCCGATTCCGGGTACGGGGACGTGCCAAAACGGATTCGGCTTGGAAACCCTGCGGATTCGGTCAGGGTACAGATTTTTTTCCCAAAAAACGCGACCACGAATTTACACGTTTTTACTTCGAATCCCGTCGTTTTTTCGTGACGTGGCATTCTAAATCCGATTCGGGCGGAGTTTCCCAAAACTTTTTGTGAGATTTCAGAATCATCAAAGCTAAAAAAACCCTAAGATATTTTCATTATTTTCTGCCGCTCGTTTTGCTTGGTGCTTTCAGTGCTTGTTTTGCTTGGTTGTTTTGCGTCTTTGAGGAAGATATAGGTCTGTCCGTCCGCCATTCAGATTGTCCATCCGCCATTCAGATTGTTCGTCCGTCATTCAAACACACGCAAGGAGAAATAGCTGTGGTCGTGCAAGGAGAAACAGACTCCGTTCAAAGAAAACACAGGGAAATCGCAAAGGCCGTCGGCGTCGACTGATAAAGAAATTTTCCGCCATTTTCCTCCTCGTTTTCCTGCACGCGGATTTCCTTCGCCGTTTTTGTCCGCCATTACCAGGTATTTTTCAAGCTTTTAACCTTTAATTTAATTCAAAGTTTATATTTTATAATGTTTTGGGTTTTTATTTTTAATTTTAATACTGTTTTTGTTTTATAATTTATATGATAAAAATCATAATACTAATAAATAATATAATATTGTTTTTATAAAATACAAATTTATAATATATATTATAATATAAATATATTAATACAGAGTTTTATTTTAATTATTTAGTATTAAGTTTTAGCAAATATTTATTATAATATTATTTATTATTTAACATTTTACATTTATAATTTTATTATATATATAATATAAATAATTAAATTTATTTTAGTATTTTAATTTAATTCAATTTTAAAGTTTAAAGTTTAAATCTTAAAATAATATTTAATATAAATCTAGTTATTATTTTGTATATTTAACGTTAAAATTTATTTATGTTACTATTTCTTATTTTAATAAATAATAATCAATAATTTAAAATTAAAATTATAAATATAAATTATTAAATTGTAATTATATTAATTAGTAATTACATATTAAATGTTTATTAATTTAATTGTAATTTTTAGTAATAAATATTGAAGTATGTTCCATTTAAAAACCTGCATTATATTTTTTTAACTTTTATTGTTGAATATTCAATAACTATTTTTTGAATTATTTTAGGAAATATAATGGCAGCCAGTGCTACTTCTATTGGTGGACCCACCTTTAAAACCGACGCAAATTCACCTCTATGGAAATATGTACAAATAATACAACAAGTTAAAGGGGGAGGAACATTTGTTTGGATATGCAGTCATTGTAAAGTTCAGTATACCAGCTCATACAGTCGTGTGAAATGCCATTTATGTGCCATTCCTAGACAAGGAATCAATGTATGTAAAGGAGAAAATGGTGAAGCGTTACATCCTCGCAAAGTAGCAGCATATATTAAAGAGCAAGAGGAAGCAGATGCAAGAGTTGGTCATGCCACAAACCATCCTTTGCTGAGAGGAAGAGGAAGTGGAAGGGGATCAAAGAGGCCTCCTCCTTCTCCAACACATGGTGACTTTGATGATATTGTAGTAAAGAGCCACCCATTTTTGGGTAGAAGTGAAGATGATCCTGTTGGTGTGAAGAGAAGCAAGGGGCCATTAGAAAGAGCATTTAAGCTTGAAGCTAGAGAGGTTGCAGATCAAGCTGTTGCAAGATGTCTATATGCAAACGGTTTGGCATTTAATGTTGTAAGATCACCATATTGGCAAGATATGTTGAGAAAGGCAAGTGACTGTCCACAAGGGTACACAGGGCCAGGTTATGAGAAGGTGCGTACCACCTTACTAGCAAAGGAGGTAAAAGGCATAAACAATGCATTGAGTCCCATTAGAAATTCATGGAAAAAAACAGGGGTGTCAATTATTTCTGATGGATGGAAGGATGCCAAAAACCGGCCATTAATCAATGTGATTGCAGTGTGCCCTAAAGGGGCAATGTTTTTGAAAGCTGTGGATTGTGAAGGACAAGTGAAGGATGCACAATTTATTGCTAACATCCTTATACAGTGCATTCAGGATGTGGGTCCTGAAAATGTTGTCCAAGTAATAACAGACAATGCAAAGAATTGTAGAGCTGCAGGTATGTTGATTGAGACACGATTTGAGCACATATTTTGGACACCTTGTGCTGTTCACTCTCTCAACCTCATGCTACAAAAGTTGGGTGCGAAAATAAATTGGATCAAACAAATGTATGCTGAAGCTGAAGAGATCCAAATGTTCATCACAAACCATCAAATGTCACAGGCCATTTTTAGATCATTTTCAGCATTGGAGTTGTTGAAGGTAATTGAAACACTTCAACTTTTAAATTTTACATTTCACTTTAGTAATTACTAATTTATTTTTTAAACTCAAGCATGTCTTCTTTATATTTTAATTTTACTTTTAAATATTTGAATAGGTTGCCGAAACCAGATTTGCATCGAACACGATTGTCTTGAGGCGACTTGTGAAGGTGCGGGGGGCACTTTCTAGCATGGTTATCAGTCAAAGTTGGTCCCTATGGAGGCAATCCAATACTGAAAGGGCAACAAATGTAAAACAAATGATCTTAGATGACATATGGTGGGAACGAGCAGAATATCTTCTTAGATTCACGGAGCCCATCATGAGTATGATCCGTTTTACTGACATGGATAAGCCATGTTTGGGAGAGGTATATGATGGCATTGATACAATGATCGAGCAAATAAAAATCATCATCAACGAAAAAGAGCAAGATCCTGAAGAAACTTTCTTCAAAGAGGTGCAAACAATTTGTGTTGAAAGGTGGAACAAAATGACCACCCCACTACATCTTCTTGCATTTGCATTGACTCCCAAATTTTATAGTGATGAGATTCTTGCTTTGCCATCAAGAGTGCAGCCATATTCAGATCAAGAAGTTGGTGTGGGGTGTATGAAAGCACTGAGTAGACTCTTCTCCGATCAAGAAATGGAGTGTTTAGTTAGAGATGAGTTTGCTGATTTTGTAGCTGGCGAAAATCAAAGTATTGCTGCTTCACGTGACAAGTATAGAATGGATGCTCATTCTTGGTGGTATATCAATGGCTTTACAACACCACATCTCCAAACTCTTGCAATCAAAGTTTTATCGCAAGTAAGTTGCTTAGTTTTTATTGCACTCTCTAAAATTCTAAATTTATATTGTTTACTATTTTTAAAATAATAAAATGGTTAACTTCAAATTTAAAGTTTGATTTACAATTTTATAATTATAAGTTCCTCTCACTTTATTTCAATAGGTTGCTAGTTCCTCTTCAGCTGAGCGAAATTGGAGTACATACTCATTTATACACTCAGTAAAACGCAACCGATTGGCAGCAAGTAAGGCAGAAGAGCTTGTTTATGTGCATTCCAACTTGCGCCTTCTTACTCATAAAAAGAATGAGTATAAGGAAGGAGGCACGAGGTTGTGGGATGTAGATCCAGAGAGAACTGATTTGGATTTTTCAGCTGCCACACAATCTTTACTTTCTGTGGAGTCGAATATCCAACATGCTTCCAGTGCAAGTGCTAGTGGGGCTGCATGTGGTTCTACTGATTTACCTACATCATCTAATGACAATGTCTATGATGATGTTGATCTTAATCTTCCTGGAGACCCATATGATGCCGTAGACCATTAATTGTATTATTTTGTTTTAAATGTTGAACCAATGAACAATGAATTCAATATAATTATATACCTATCGTAATATTCAAGTTTTGAAAATTTGATATCAAATTAATTTAGTATAATTGTATTTCGGATTTCTTATATTTATGGTAGATCTAAGTTTTGTTTAGCATATGCATGATATGTGGTATTCTAAATTTAATTCTTGTTTTTACTTTTTAGGCTGCAAATATGTCTATAACTATGATTTTTATATGTTTTATGTACGGACGTACCCAGACGTACCCACACCAACAAAAAAAAAATGCCGTACCGGCGTAACGTACCCGTACCCGATTCGGTAACTTAGATTCTAACAATATAGGCGGATTGCAGGGATTGAACCCATATCGAGCATAATAAAAATAAGTGCAGATTGAAAGCATAGAGAGAAAGGGGCGGCAAAGAGATTGAATGTGTGGTAGCAGACCAGCGCCAGGAAGGAGAAATGAACAAAGATTTGTAATGTGTTATTCACCGAACAATAAGTGTGAAAAGTAGGAAGTGACTATAGAGGCTGTGCACAGAATAATGATAGAGAGGGCTGTGGCATGATACCTGGCAGCGTGAAGACGCGATGGAGGGGTGAGTAGAGCAGAGGGCAATAGAGTTGCCAGACCTGTGTAATGTAATTCATGAAATCTGAGAAATAAAGTTATTTGATTTGTTATTCAATTTAAATGTAAGGTTTGTAATTATAAATCGATTTATAATTGACACAAGTTATTGTCAACTTTGGAATTAATCGTAATGGAGTCTTTCTGTAATCTGAGTTTTGTGGATTTGAGTTGAGTGTGCTTTTCGTCTCCATCATTAAATAATAATTAAGAAAACCTCAAAAGTATCCAAAAGAAAATAGCTTCTAGCGCACAAAAAAATAAGATCATACTGGTACTTTTTTCTGAGTTACAGCACAAAATGAATCCTGACCACGAACAACATTAGATGTAATAACTCCGGCCTCAACAGCTTTAAACCCATATTCTGTCATTCAAAATCACAAAATCAACATTAACCTCAAACTAAATGCAACAATTGTCAAAACTGAGACCTTTCCTACAAACAATTTAAGCAAAATTTTAATGTGAGGACATCAGAGTACCCATCTGTCACAAAAGAAAACATCTTTTCAATTCAATTACAAACTCCTAGTATTAATGTATCAATTATAAGTCCTTGGGACAGGGGTGACCGATCAAGATGGCAAATCATCGAGGAAAAGGCCTAGGTTTAAACTCCAGCAGAGGCTTAGAGCCCAAGATTTCAGAAAAGATGTTTCACTTCCAAATCCATTTTTTACACTGGGTACGATACCAAATTAAAAAGAGTGTAGCAGCAAAACCCCCTCAATAAAATTAAAAGGAGTATTTAGCCATAGCACCCCCTGCCCCTTGATGAATCCATTGTTTACATTGGGTACGATAGCAAATTAAAGAGAGCGTAACAGCAAAAAGCCCGCATTAAAATTAAAAGGAGCATTTATCCATAGCCCACCTTGATGATGGGTGAAATTTTAAAAAGCGATTACAAATGCTGGAATCAGTGAGATAAAGGAGAGTTTAATAGCCCCCTTAGGTAAATTAAAAAAGATGTTTCCCATAGCTCCCGCTGTGAAATTATAAGGAGCGTTTATCCATCGCTCCCTCTACTAAACCAAAAAGAGCTTTGCACAAATTATCAAAACAATAACGATCTGAACAACTGTTCTAACAGAGCATTCTTTGTACATTTGGTTCATGTAATGTTCAAATTGAGCATTCCAGAAGACATGGCCGAGTGCAAGTGCCCAGTAAATTCAATGGAATACTCGATGGTGAAAATTATCCAACAAAGGAAAGTTACCACCTAAAAACAATGAAAATAATAAATAACCATCTGAGCTAACCCAATAAATAATTTTCACGGTTTTTAGGTAAAAAAATAAAAGAACTTACCGACTTGGTACAGTCGACATTCTGGTGAAAATGTGGCAATGTGTCGATCATACCCGGCCTCTGTACCGCGGCTCATTCTGCTGAATCTCGCAACCGTAGATAAAGGAGACGGTGCTAGTCCAAAATTTCACTTGTTTTCCTGAAATTTATCTTTGCCTGCGAGGATTTGGATTTCTTTTCATCTGCTTCCCTCCGTTCCTCTCCTAAACACGCAAATAAAACAATAAAATACATAAAAAAACAACGCCTTATACCTGCAAAACAACAATGTAATTTGCCCTCATTAATTTTTCAGAGTGTTGAACGTGTCTTCTCGAGTTTAGTATAAGAAGAATGTCCTTGTTGATGTAAAACTAGGATTCAGGGAATATGAATCTGCTTCCACCATACCCAGCAACCTGTAGGGATCGGATGCCGTGAATATTGATATCCGAGGAAGAAACTTAAATAGGGAGGTGACCATATTGCTCCTGGCGGGATGCAGAGACTGGCGTTTCAATTCCCGCATAGTGGCGACTATTTTCAGCAGACTTTCTCTGACTTGGGCGTGATGATTTATGGTTGACGGCGCCTATCTGAAACTCCTCCTATATTTAGCACTGGTGGCTGATACAAAGCAGGAGTGGGGGCTGCACTATCTGAAACTCCTCCTATATTTAGCACTGGTGGCTGATACAAATGAAATAAACATTCCAGGAGAGTGTGAGTAGCCCGTGGACAGGTTGCGGTGCCGGGCGATATTTCTGGCGGTGAGTCCCGCCGAAGAAGCTGAAAGCTGCGTCCGAGGCAGGCGAATCTGAGGAAGGCTGCGTTCGAGGCAGAGTGGGGGCTGCGTGCGGGCAAAGTGCAAGAAGTGGGGTCAAACAAAGCAGCGACTGGCGCTAAACGACGAAAGTGGGCCTTTGAGGGTTCTGTATGCGGCAGTGAGGTCAAAACAAAGCAAAAGTGGGGCACACAAATCCCGGGTGAGTGTTAAAACTCATTTAACCCCTCTTTTATTTCAACAGTCTTTCCACGTTAAACTGTAATCGGCACCTTTTTAAAAACTGGGCAACTTGTTAGCTCTAAAACAAACCATCGAAAAAATCACGCAGTCAGTGGCTTACCAGAAGGGATATTTTGAAATTGTTAAACTGGTCAACTCATTAGTTTTAAAACAAACCTCCGGAAAAAAGTCACAGTCAGTGGTTTATCAGAAGGGTATATTTTAGCTGCAAGGTGGGGACAAAGGGGTGGGCCCAATGGACAGTAACGCAGGCATGCTGGTTCCTTATGGCATGCTCCACAATCAGGACAGCTCTACAAAAGGCTGTTTCATTACCACGAGAGCTCTGGGATCAATATTGCTACAATATCAAAAACAGAATCAAACTCAACCAAAAGAAATGGGCATGGGGTCAAACCTAACATTTGTCAATGCCAAACAGTATAAAAGGATCTTGCAGCGTAGGCAGGTCAAATTCGCAAAGAAGCTAAAACGGTTGGGAAACAAAAAATTTGTAGCTATACTTCCCAAAGTAACCTACAGCACTCAAGTTGCTTCAATGGAAGGCATACATCAGGGTAATGTGATAGTTCAGGGTGAGAATAAAGTGAAGTCAAATCTGTTGGGAGCAGAGAAAGAAATACAAATCGATGCTTCAATAAGGCTGGCGGAGGAATTGGGGCAGCAGGGGTCCAAGGGGTGCTTTGAGACCATCTTAAAAGAGGGACAGGACAATCAGGACAATCAGGACCTATACAGCCCCATGTCAACCCCTTTAATGTGGTCCTCTGAGCTATATGTTAAGGAACTATTGGCTTTAAAAGGGAGGCTGGCCATGTTGGAAGAGAGAGCACAGGTGAAGGATAGCGAGTTACAGCTGCTCTCAGTAGCCAACCAGCAATTAGTGCAAGAAAATAGGCTGTTTAGTGACCAACTAAACAACTTTCAACACATTATGGAAACAGGGCAGCGAGAGATGTTGGCTTTGAAATCTGAATTAAGCCAAATCAAACATAAAGACAAGGTTCAAGCAGATGAAAAACAAGATTCTCATAATTCCAGAGAGTCTGCAGCAAATTTAGCAAGCAAGGAGGCCAAGGAAAAGGCACAAATGGAAAATTTAGAAGGGGTCAAATCATGGGCACAAGCAACAAAGGGGTCGATGGAGATGCAAAGAGAAGATATAAGGAAACAAATCAAGCTACAAATATGGGAGGAAAAAGAAGAGCAGAGTAGAGCAGCAAACATAATAGTTAAAGGGCTGAAAGAACATGGTGAGGGGGAAGTCACTAGCAGGCTAGTAAGGGACTTTCTTTTGGACAAACTTCAGTGGGGTGGGCATATCCTTCAAGCAAACAGAATTGGAAAAACAAATAGAGGAGAAAAGGGCAGAAATATAAGGGTAACTTTGAAGTGTGTAGAAGATAGGAACAAAATTTTAAGAAGCAAAAGGTCCCTCCAAGGCACGTCATTTTATATAGATGAGGATCTAACACCATTGCAGCTAGAGGAAAGAAGGAAAGAATGGGAGAAGGTTATAACAGCAAGAAAGGCAGGGAACGATGCTTGGTTGTACAGAGGTAAGGCCCAATTCAGGGGCAACCCGAATCATAACAAATAGGAAAGCGGGGGCCCCCAGGATCACCTCTCAATGGTTAGCTGGAACTGTAGGGGCTACCCTTGGAGGAGGGGGCCTGGTTTGGGGCCCATAGCAGAGGGAAAAGATTTTATTGCTCTTATGGAAACACATGAACATGAGGGCTGCAGGATACCTGAATTTGAAGGCTATAACAAAGTTTCAGTTTGGAATGAGTTAACGAAAAGTGGCAAGGGACATGGCGGGGTGACAATCTTGGTTAAGAAAGAATGTGAAAAATTCATAAAAATTGAAAAAAAAGACCCAAATAACCAATACATTTGGATGAAAGTGGCAGATGGGGAGTCTACAATTTGGATCGCAGCTTGCTACTTCGCCCCGTATGGCTCTAAAGTGTACAAGAAGAGGAGCCTAGATAGAGAAGATCCATATGAAGCATTAAAAATAGACATGACAAAGTATGGTGCTACAGGCAAGATCATTTTGCTTGGAGATTTTAATGCAAGAACAGGAAATAACCAAGCTTTATGCTTTAGTAAAGAAGAGAGGCAGAATAGTAATCCGTTGTGGTTAGAGGAAGAAGAAAATCAGAGGTGGAAAAGGGTATCTCAAGACTCAAAAGGTGGTGTTTCGTCTTTCGATGCAAACTTGTTGGGATTTTGCTGTCTTCACGATTTAATCATATGTAATGGCATAAATACATTGCCGAGATCAGGGGCCTTCACATGTCACACTTATAATGGGCAAAGCGTGGTGGACTATGTCATTGGTTCACAAAGTATTATACCAAAGATAATTGAGGTTGAAATAGGGGGCTGCCCATTAGAACTAAAATCTGATCATAGTCCTATTTACATTAAGCTTGGAATGGAAAATGATACCCAGCCGAGAACTAGTTCACAACCGGACAAAAGAAGGGATCTTCAAGATAAAATTCTGCTAACCTGCGAGAATCAAGACATATTTAAAAATATGCTCGAAAAACAATTAAAAGAAATAAAAAGCAGTGGCAGCCCCAACAAAAACCAAAAATTTATAAACAGCAGCAAGCTGATGTCAATCATTCACAAAGCTCTCACATCATGCAAAAGAGCTAAGGGTAGAAGAAATTCCAAATGCAGTTTTCCAGCTAATCCATGGTATGACAAAGAGTGTAAGGCAGCTAAAAGGGGTTTGAAAATTTCCGGAAAGGAACATGCAAACAAAAAATTGTATGAGAAATTAGTAAGATTAAAAAAAGAGGAATTCATGATAATAAGAAGGAAAGAACTAATTTCTCTTGGAAAGCATAACCCGAAGGGTTTTTGGAGAGAATTGCAGCAGGCTAGAAGTACTAATGAGAATAACATCACAGACATTCAATGGTTAGAATATGCAAAAATACTGTATGAAAGAGACCAAGAAAAAACCTTACCTCCAGCAATAAACATTAATGATAAACTTTTCACCACAAAGGATATCAAGGTTGGTATTAAAGCTTTGGCAGTGGGGAAGGCTCGGGACATCGATGGTTTACAGGCTGAATATTTGAAATGGGGTTTAGAGATCTTGGCACCGCATATCAAGAAGATTTTCAATAGGATCATTCAACATGGGTTTCCAAAAAATTGGACAACAAGTGTGGTTATCCCTCTTCACAAGAGCGGGGATGTCAACAATCCGTCAAACTACCGCACCATAATGATTAATCCCCTTTTTGGGAAGCTCTTTGGGAGCATGGTGGAACGTAGAATCAGTTGTTGGGCTGAGAAGGAAGGTAAAAGGGCGAAAGGGCAAGCTGGGTTCAGACCAAAGCATTCTACAATTGATCATTGCATCACTCTCAGACACATGGTAGAAAAAGTTTGGGATAAACAAGGTAATGAGGTTTTTTGCTGTTTTGTTGACTTCAAAAAGGCTTTTGACACAGTCCCTAGAAGCAAACTTTGGGACAGAATGGAACAACTTGGAATTCCGGAAAAGTATAGGGCTGCTGTTCATAGGCTTTATGATCAGGTCCACGCCAAAATCAGAACAAAGGCGGGTCTTTCAGAGTGTTTTGGGAGCGACATTGGGGTCAAGCAAGGCTGCCCTTTATCTCCCACCTTATTTGGGCTGTACATAGACAAGTTAGAAGAATGGTTAGACAAGAGGGGGGGCGATGGAGTGTTTTTGGCCACTTATGTGGTTAAATTGCTGCTATACGCAGATGATCTTACCTTAATGGCAAATTCAGAGAATAGTCTTCAAGAACATCTAAAAGCCTTAGAGCTGTTTTGTCGGGATGTAGGGATGCAAGTGAACATCAGCAAAACCAAGGTCATGATTTTTACGCTGAAAAGAGCTAAAAAACAATTAAACTTTATGTTTGAGGGAAGCTCTTTGCAGGTGGTAAATGAATACAAATATTTGGGTCTCGATTTTTGCAGCAATCTCAGTTGGGAGACTTGTAGGGCAAAAAGGATTCAAGGGGGTTGGAAAGCCCTCTACTTGCTTCAAAATAGATGCAGATCAGCTGAGCTATGGGACTGGAAAACAAAGAAGAAATTATTTGGGCTGCTTGTCACTCCAGTAGTTTTATATGGCTGTGAAGTTTGGGGCTGCAACACTTCAGCTCTAAAATGGAGACAAATAGAAAGATTACAAAAGCACCTAATCACCAGCAGTTTTAAAATAAAAAGTACAGTCCCGTATGAGATTGTCCTAGCTGAAGCGGGGGCTTTCCCAATGGAAATGGCAGCATTAATCCGTTTATTAGGTTATTTGAAGAGAATTGAGAATATGGGGGAACACCGGTGGCCCAAAATTGTGGTGGAAGAAAACTTAACTAGAAGGAAGAGCACGTGGATGAGGCAAAATACCAAGTGGATGGAAAAATGGGGGATAAGCATGCAAGAGTGTCCAAACACCAATGTAGAAATTAAAAGGTTTGTGAAGGAGAAAGCCAAACAAATCCTGTGGTCAAAACAACTTAGTAGGAAAAGAGAATATTATGTTTTGCACTTTAACCACACTTGTGATCACGAGCAAAAGTATTATGTGGGGGCAAATATAGAGTGGAAGGCTAAAATGTTGATAGCCCAGCTGAGAACTAGCTCTCATCGTTTGAGATGTGAAACGGGGAGATGGACAACACCCAAAGAGGCATGGGCTGATAGGATTTGCTGTTTCTGCTCTTCGGGTTTGGTGGAAACAGAATGGCACTACGTCATGCAGTGTAAAGCTTACGAAGACATTAGGTGCAGTTACTTGGATTTGTTTAAAGTCAAATCGTTAGAGGCTTTGTTCAAAGAGGAAAAGATCGTTGAAACGACAGGTTACCTGATCAAAATACATAGTAGAAGAAACAAAATTAGCAAAGAGTTAAAGGGAGACATAAGTACTCGGTGAGGTCGGCGGTTGCCCGGTTTGTTTCAAATTGTGGTTTCAGTTCTGTTTTGGGGTCCCATAGGCCGGTTGGTCTCGTGGACGTAATTAAAAGCATTCATTCATTCAAAGTAGATACACACAAATTGCTCGCAGAAAAAATCATCATTGGCAAAATTAATCAAATGTAAAATGCGGAAACTAAAAGATACGAAGAATAGGGGAGCCGAAACGTGCGCCTCCCCTAATAAAGACAAAAATTAACGTGTATAAAAAATCACAAAGTGTAAATTATAATCAGATATTAAATGCACTTTTTTTTTTGGTATATATTTGTTCGCAAAACTAGCACCTTGGTGTGCAATGGGTACGCCGAAGAGGTGTGGAAGGTCGATTAGGAAAAAAATTGCTCTATTTTTTTTTGCATACATTTGTATAGTACATGCAGTCAATTGGTAGGTCATTGAGAAAATTATGTTGTTTGTTTAACAAAAGTCTCAATAGAGAAGTAATACCTTTAAATAAACTATGCATCCACTTACAAGGATCCAAACACAACTAAAAAACCCTCTAAATCAAGAAGATAATTAGGCTTCATTACCAACAAGCTCATGTTATGTTTGCAATAGGGAGAGAGGGAGAGAGGGAGAGGGAAGAGAGAGGGGTATTTTAGTTAAATATTAAAAAAATGTAAATTTATATATTTCAATAAAATACAAAAGATAACTTGACCAAATTTCATTTCTCTCAATTTTTATGTTTTAAAATAAAGATAATTTTATATTTTGTAATTCAAAGGTAAAAAAATATGAAGTAAATAAACTAGCTCTATAATAATATAAAATAGAGACACCAAAAGTTTTAAATATATATCAAATAAAATAATTTCATGTTAAAATAAAGACACCAATTTTTTAAGATATCTAAAAAATAAAATAACTCTTTCATCCAATTCCTATCCTTAGAAATGACTTGGAAAATGATTGATTTATAAATTTTGGATGAGGATATTAGATGGATGGAATTTGGTCTTGTGCAATGGAGGGACATAATTTCTATATTTGGGAGAGAGACTCAAAAGCTTGCAAGTGACATCTTGTTATTGGTGCATACGACTAGACGAAAAATGAAAAGAGATGGAGGGTGGAGATTTTCTCAAATTTGATTGGAGATGAGCATTGAAAATGGTTTTCTGGATTTTTTTGCATTTGGAACCTTTTGCATGATTGACCTTGTTTATTTTTAACAAAGTGATTGAAAAATGTGTTAGTGATTAATTAATTGATTAAACCGTATCTATTTATTCAAATAATGAATATTTTAGATGAATTAAAGAAATCGTATGTATTTACTTAATTTAAGAGAATGTTGAGGCGGTGATTAATTTAGTTAAATAAATGTAATTTATTCAATTATGGAACCTTTGAAGAAGTGATGAATTGATTTAATTAATTAAATAAATTTATTTCCTTAATATTAGAAAAAATAAAAATATTTATTAATTAAAAGATCAAGATTTATTTAATAGATATTAGAAAAACAATCTAATTAATTAAATAAATACATACTGCAATAACTCTATTTTTATTTCACTGGCATTTAATTTCCAAATAATACATTTTACATATTGTCTTGAGCTCTCATTGATTTCACTAAATCTTTTCACTTACTAGAGTTAGTTCATTGTCAAGATTAATTTATTTTTCCCTCGCCTTTTTAGCTTTATCTACCATATTGAGCAATAATTCCTAAATACTTTCCACTTAATGGAACTCACCAAAATAATAGATTACATAGAACAAGAGAAAAGTGCAAGAGTGCAACAAGAAGCTAATTTCAATAAATTCTAGTGAAAGAAGATATGCTCAAATAAGTAGTTAAAATCAGTAACCACCTGACCCACCTATTCACGATGAGGAGTGGAGCTATATTCTGGCAGGGTAACCCATGTTAAACTCCTTGTGAATCAAGTCTTCCAAAGCAAATGACGGACTGGTGAGAAAATAAATTGTGTTACTAGTTGCTTCATCGGATCTTATATCATTAGACATTATATATGCTTAAGAAAGCGATTGTTCTATTGTTAGAATGCAATGCATTCTACTCAAGCATTAGGTATGTCATGGCAACCTAAAGCAATGAATGATATGAACAACAAAGCTCCTCTAGGACTACAACCAATATGGCAAGTGTTGCATAGCATGCATGCATCAATGCTACCCACCACAAGTTGGGCCTACATAATCGATGGCTACATTCATAGGTTGGGCCTACTTAATCAATGTTCATATACGATCTATAGGCATCCCAAAAAATACATCCTAACATCTTAATGATAAAGTGTAGAGTGCTTTCAAGATAGTCAGCCCAAACAAGGTGGTCAACCATGCAATCATAATGATCAGCTGTAGGTGTAATGCAATAAGGGTTACTCATGGGTTACTCATGTATTGAAGTATGTATAGTCCTCGTCCACTAAACCTGCATGGTTGCATGCATATAGAACACAAGCAAAGCTTAAATTGTCAACATATGTTCCAGAGTACTTCATTAATTGAAATATTTTGAGAGCATCCTTACCAAATCCACGTGCATATCCTGCAATCATTGCATTCCATTAGATGGCATCTCTCAAGGGCATTTGCAACTACAACATCTAATAAAATTCCTCTATTCTTTATGCTTTGATGGATGTCGATACCCTATTCGGATGCTCCTATTTTGGCTCAAACAGTGAGAATGCTGATAAAAAATTGTGAAGTACCTGCCAATCACATTTGCTTGAAAGTTTCTAAAACTTTTTATAAAAAAATCCATTTTGTGGTTATCCTGCAATCATTGCATTCCATGAGATAACCTCTCTTTAAGGCATTTTTTCAAAGAGTTTATGTTCGTTTTCTATGCTTCCACATTTTGCATACATGTCTACTAGAGCATTTCCAACTATTATATCTGAAAAAAATCCTCTTCCATTATTCTTTGATGAATGTTCATACCCTATTCCAAAGCTCCCATTTTGGGACAGGCAGGGCAAAGGTTATGGAATTTGGCTTTACAACTGCCAATTGCATTTGCTTGAAAGTTTCTAAAGCCTTTTCAGCAAATCCATTTTGTACATAACTTGCAATGACTGTGTTTTCAGGTATTATGTCAAACAGTGCACGTGCCTTGTGAATGCTTCCAATTTTTGAATGCATGTCTACAAGGGCAGTTGCGACTATAATATCTGACAAAGTTCCTCTATCCTTTATGCTTCGATGGATGTCCATACTGTTCCAAAGCTCCCATTTTGGGCATGGGCAGGGAGGATGCTAGCAAAGGTTGCAGAATTTGGCTTTAAACTGAGAATTGCATTTTCTTGAAAATTTCTACAACCTTATTAACAATTCCATTTTGTGCATATCCTGCAATCATTGCAGTCCACGGGACCGTATCTCTTCGAGGCACCTTGTCACTTGACTATGCTTCCACATTTTGAATACATATCTACCAGGGCTGTTGCAACTACATCGTCTGACAAAATCCCTCTATCCTCTGTTTTGATGGTAGCAAAGGTTGTGGAGTCTGGATTTACACATCTCTAACAGGGCGTTATAAGTACAAATCCATACAAAACATATATTAAGTGGTATACAAGGGATATAATACATAGTATTCCAATCCTACTCTATGCATGGCTAAAACCCATATTGTTATAATTACAAGACCACATGCTCATGGCGGTAGAAACCATATTGATATATTTGCGTAAAAAAAAGAAGACATCATTATCAAATAATTAAAAAATATTTGTGAAATATGCACACCAGGGGGCTCTTGTTGGTGAAGAAATGCCAAGGTATTAGTCGTTTCCACGCTAATTTTTAAACTTGTTTTACAATTTAAGTCTTTCCCTTTCTTTCTTCTGTGGAAGAGATCTGCCATAGTATCGTTTTCACATAATCATAAATAAGAAACAGATCTTTGCCCTCTGCAGAAGTGTAGCGATAGAGGTATACCAGATTTGGATGTTGAAAGACAAAAGAATCTGCATCATGCCTTCATGCCGCCATTATTATTAGGGATTTGGCACGAGGCCAGATCAAACTCGACAGGCACTAAATATTAATTTTTGTCATGAACGGATGAGATCAGTCTCATCATCTTGCATCCTCCTTGAGCACTGCCCACCGTAGATCTCAAAAGCAAATCGGTTCTATCTCATAGAGGGAACATCTTCGGTGTAATAAAAGACTTCAATAAAAGAGTGAAGGAAATCTGGCAATGGAAATAAGAAGAAAATATCCATAGATGGTGATAGACTGTACAGACTGTTGACACTGGTTTTCTCATTGAAGGCAGCAATTTAGACTCTTAAGTTATAGACCAACGGTGATTATTTGACGAGGAGTTACATTCAAATAGGCGCAAGTTCCTTCAGTAGAGTAGCGGTTTAATTTGTTCAAACTCTTAAGTGAAGAGCAACGCTGACGAAGAGTTATAAACTAATGGTGATGAATGCGAGGAATGATTTGATATGCCCATTTTAAACAATCTACGGCTGCATTTTACCACACTGTCAACCACGCCCTCTTGGTGCTTATAAACCGTTGATTGACAAATTGAGCTCCGAAAGTTCAAATAGGGGCACGCCTTCGGCGTAATAATAAGCTAGCAGTCAAACAAGTTGTAGTACATTCAAAGTATTTCTAACTTATCAATAAAATCTTGAGTGCTAATAAAAGAGTTGTATGATAAAAAGTAGACCCCCACCTACATAAACATTGAAATTCAATTGTCGCACAACACAAGACTCCCTTATAGATAATGGATAATTACACAATAAAATATGTCTACCACGTCAACACCATTCAAACCCACATGTCTCATCTTTGACTCAAAATATAACTTATTATAACCAAGTTTCTCACAAGTACATGACAAAAACAACACGTATAAGCATCTACCTCTCTCATCAAACATGACCCTTACAACACATATCGATAATCGCCTGTCGCATCTCGCCAAATGAACCATGCACGTACCGGTCACTTCAACTTCGCGCCCACCTACATCCACAAAAACAAGTTGTAAGGTTGCCATTTTTCATGAAAAAAATTATGGAAACAAATGCAAACATTCCACCAAACCAATCAACTCATAATTTACATGGTTGCAACATATCAAATCTACAATTTGTACCATTCAAATTTCAAATTTGAAAGAGGATAGGAATTTAATACGTCATATCAAACAAGCATGAAACAAATCACAATAATTCTCAATTCAAATAGTCATAAAATCCTTAAAGACTTCACTTATTTTGGAGTGAGCAACATAAGAAAAAGAGGAGTGACAAGCACAGAATTAGCAACATAACAAGAAGAGGAGGTAGCAGCACAGATTCCAAACTACTAGCATTGTTCATGTAAAACCTCTACATGCATTATATTGAAATTATTTATATAATTTATGTTTGTGAATGCATTGTTCATGTACAAAAGATGTGAGATTTGTTAAACTCTTATTGTTTTTCATTTGTAAGCTTTAGATTTTTCGTCATTACAGTCATAGGTTAATAGTTGTGTTTCCCTAAGGTTTATATTGCAATCGTTGCAGTCATAGTTTAACAGTTGTGTTTCCCTTCTATAAAATGTAAGTGTAGTTCCCAATTTGTTGTGTGTGAGTATGCATATGTTGTACATGCCTTTAAGATATGAGATTTGTTAAGCTCTGACTTACTATTTTTCATCCCTTTCCCTTATATTGTGCTACGATAGAGCCATAAATTAGCAGGTGTGTTTCCCTTGTTTACAATGTAAGTGTAGTTCCTAATTTGTTGTGCATGAGTACGTGTATATTGTACATGCCTAAGAGATATGAAATTTGTTACTCTTACTGTTTTTCATCCCTTTTCATTTATTGTGTCCTTCATTATTGTCATAGGTTATCAGTTGTCTATCCTTTTTATACAATGTAAGTGGTTCCCTTATTTTGTATTGTAGTTTACTCATAGATAATTTATAGTTGTGTTTCCCTTGTATACAATGTAAGTGTGGTTCCCTTATTTTGTACTACAGTTTACTCATAGATTTTCAATTGTGTTTCCCTTATTTCATATTGCAGTTTACTCATAGATTTACAGTTGTGTTTCCCTTGTACTTTTGAGTTTGTTTTTCATGGATATGTCTATAGTTAGACTATACATGCATATCAAATATGAGATTCATTAAGTCTTAGCTGTTATTCATCCCCTTGTTTTGTTTTCCTTCACTGGAGTCATAGGCTCATAGTTGCAGTTCACAATTTCTAGTGAGAGTATATGTGTTTTATGTATATGTTTGAGAATGCCAATGTTGATCACAATGAAGTTGTTCCACTCACTATTTTGTTCTCCATTATAGTCATAGATTAACAGTCTTGCTCTGTATATATGTATTGCTATGTTTGTGAACTGTTTACAATATTTATGAATGTGAATGCAACAAACTAAAAAGAAAACACATACACAAACTAATTAATCTTTTTCTCAAGCATCACTGTCATCTTACACAAAAGAATTTGTCATTCAATATGAAAATACCTTCCTATTATTGTCTGAAGAACTAAATATATGATTTTTTCCTTCTTGGTTTTGATTGTATTTATTTTGTGCAGATGACTAAGGCTAATGGAATGGTGACTCATACTACAACAAAAAAAAGAGTCATGACAAGGTTGTCATCCCACAAAAGAGGTGTTATATTTCCCCCAGAATCAGATCCTCTAATTCATGTGAACATCAATCCTATTGCACTAGTAGTGGAGGATTCTATACTTTTAAGACCGTAGAATGAGGTTCCTACACCTTGAAGATTACAGAAGGTAACAATTCAACTATGGCTATGGTAATTAGAGGACATGACAGGCACACTCCATGATGTCGAGGAGAATGACATGTCAATAAGGGGAACTTCAACAAAAGTGGAAAATCCCAACAGCCACGCTCTCCAAAAGGTTAGGCGGACTAACAACAACATCTAAGAAATGTCCTCCAACTATCCTCGCCAAAGAGGAAGAAATTTTGATTGTGGAATGGTGCAAAGAAATGGTTGTGGTAGGCCATGACTTGGAGATTATCAATCTTAAGGCAACGATTGCCCAAATTTGTAAAAATAGACCAAACCCTTTCAATAATGGGCTCTCAAGGAAGTCCTGGTGGATAGGTTTCAAGAACCGACATTTAGAATAGGCTTTGCAGATAGTTGAAGGCCTAGACAAAGATAGGGCACTAAACCTTAGACCTGCTGTTGTAGAATCTTTCTACAAGACATTGTCTGTAGCATATGATGCACATCCATATGGTCCTCATCGCATTTGGAACTACGATGAAACTGGTATCCAAGGAGGTGGAAATGGGGCCATGAGGGTGTTGGCCATAAAAGGTAGCAAGAACATGCCCTAAATTATTCCAAAGAGTCATGAATGGATAACCATTCTATATTGTGTTAATGTTGTCGAGCAGAGCATTCCAAGGTTTTACTTTTTTACAAAAAAAAGCAGTTAAACAATTACATTGTAAATTATGAACTAGTTGCTTGCATGACAACCCAATCGCATGCATGGATGACAAAGGAGTTGTTTATGGAATGGTTGTCCCACTTTGTGTGGTCAGTTCTAGGCAATATGTCACCCTTCAATAGGCAGTTGTTGATTTTTGATGGGAATGGAAGCCATGTCGCACTCACAACCATCCAACAAGCAAGAGAGTTTGGCATAGATTTACTAACATTTCCAGTACACACATCACATAAACTATAGTCGTTGGATGTGAGTGTATTTTATCCTTTCAAATCAAAACATGCATCATGGTTGGCAAGGTATCCAAACCTTGAAATCAGGAGGACAAAACTTACAGAGCTAGGTAGCAAATCACTGTTAAAAGCTTTGGCAGCTGATAATATCAAATCACAATTTAGAAGGATCGAGATATGGCCACTCAATTTAGATGCACTCATGGATGACATGCGTCTCAACGATACATTTGAGGTCAGCATAGGTGAGGATTCTTTTGTTGTGCAAAACATCCTTAGCCTTTTCAGAGTTGTGTCAAGAGATGATGTTGCACAAACATTATTGTCCACTCTTCTAGATGGTCAATTACAGTCTGCAATAGAATCATGTAGGTAGAGGAACATATATCACATTTACCTCATAATAGTCTTGTTGATGTAGTTGCACAAGTGGTGGGTGATCAACAAACTCCTCCCACAGTGGATAGCTTGGTTGACCAATTGGACAATAGTTTGATTCTTCCATCGCAGCGTAGCCAACCATCCTAGTTGGTGGACAGAGTGATGAATCTAGGCATTGATTTACATGTCCAAGAAGAGCAAGGTACTTTTAGTTTCCCATCACCACCACCTGCAATTGTCCTACCTTAAATTGTGCATTACTATGTTGGTTGTGGCACTTCAAATTAGTTCGAGGACTCACAAGTAGTGGACATTGAGGTAGAGGAGAACATTGTCTCACAATTGGAGCAGACACAAGAAATAAAAATAGTTCCACACATCAATAAATTCCTCAAGCTGCATGTGCACAATGTCCATAAAAAAATCCAAAGGTGTTGATAATGGAATTCGGTTGAGTAGACAATCTTAACTCTTAATGACAGATGACTACATGAATCTATTACTATAACAAGAGGAAAGGACGAAAGAGATTGAGGAGATCAAATCCTAAAAGAAACAAGAGAATGAGGAGAAAAAGGAAATATGAAATGTGGTGAGGGAATTGAAGGAGTAGGCCAAAATAGAGAAGGAGATACAATGTAAAGAAAAAAAGCAACAAAAAATACAATAGAAGAAGGATAGAGATGCTAAAAAGGAGCAAGAGAGGCTTCAAAGGGAACAAGGCAAAAAGGAAAAAGAGATTGAGGTGGCGCAGGGGGCTTTATAAAGAGAAAGGCAGTTAAGCACTCCCGATAATCCCTTGTCACAAAGTAATGTAGTGTTGATGGGTGTTTTTGCACTTTCTCAACACAGACAAAGCACAAGTGCAATGTCTCTCTTGAAAGGGAATTTCCTGCAACTAAGTTTTAGAAAATCACCCCAAGGTCTCTCGGGTGTCAAGTCATGACAATGAATGGAATAACTCAATTGATTGATGTGATTTACTGGTAATCACAAAGGGCCTTTATGGTTTGCTAAGCATGGGATTTTGGGTCTACAAATGGAGTTTTATAAATTTTGGAAATGATGAATAGTTGTTGCAAGTTCATAATAGCAAGCTAAAACTCCTTTTGTTCATCAAATTTAGCTTTACAATGTTGCTAGAACTTGTCCTTAACTTCAAATTTAAAAGAAATAGCAAAAGGGAAAGGGGGTTAGAAGTTTCCTAGATCTACAACTATGTTGAATAGTAACAATGGACGATGCTACAGTGGACAAACTTCCAAAACTGAATCCTACTTAACCAGAGACAACCCACAATCTCATAGAATTAGTGCAATCTTCAAGGGGTCCTTGCAGATTTTCATATTGTATATTCACCTTTTAAGCATGAACAACAATTGAACTTAATTGTAGCAAGATAAATAATGCTCAAACTAACTTTACACAATAGTCTATCATCAATAAATAGCAAAAAGTATGAGTTGGAAATGCATCAAACATGATAGCATACATCCACCAGTAAAGCACAACATGAACTACCAACTAAAAATAACTTAAATTTAAAACAACAAAGCTGAAATACACTAGATGTGGAGATAGAATCATCCACACATGGAGAACAACACATAAGAAACCATTAAATCAATGCCTTTCTCGTATATTTTTTGTAGCATGTCTTTACACAACAACTCATCTCTCTTTAAAATGAGAGGATTCCACTATTTATAGTTTTCAAAAAGTAGAATGAATGGAAAATATTCATTTACAATGAGTGGTTGAGATTCATTCTAACTTAGGATTTCACCTACCCCCAATATATCACAATATAAAAATAGACTTTTGTCTTTTTCCCTATTATGTCCTCTAGTCTATTTTGTCCTTTAGCTACCTCCAGCCTTTTAAGCTACTTTATTAAATATTCATTTGCTATAATAGGCGTTCCTTCTTCCTTTTGTGCAGTTGCATATTTTACGAACTTGTTGATTACAACTAGTAGCTTATTTTCTTCTATGAGCTCACTTTTGAAGATCTGGAAGGTAACTGAAATATGCTAACCAATTTTCTTGAAATAATTACACAACATAAACCAACAATAGCCAACTGGATTAGCATTAGCATCAAACTGAAAACCAAGCTTAAAGAAACTCAATGCCAAGAATGCACACTCAATCCCAATGAAGGAAGGGTGTTGTCATATGGCGGAGAACTAAGAACAGTACATGAAAAGAAACTACTCAATGTCAAGAATGTGCACTCAAGATCCCACTAAGGGCGAGGTGCTAACATATGACGGAGTGATTAATTGAATTTGAAACTAATAGGCGGATAACCAGCCATGAAGCTACAACAATCTAATTCATCCGCTACGGCGGGCATCCACGAATAGTGGGAATTCACCACTTGAAAGTGGGTACAATGATATAACAATTCCATTCTCCGCACTGGTGGTAAACCGTCCAGGGGTAATTAATGTGAAATAGAACAAGTAATTGCAGAAGTAAAAATAGTTGGATTAGTACTACTAAATCTCAACCTTACAATCAATAATTCTGCAGTTTACTAATTACAATGATAGAGCATGAAGCTAGAAGTAGAGAATGAATTATGACAATGATTTAACACTCTCTAAACTAATGAAATAGGCCAAAATAGAAAGCTAATACATTCTGATGTAAAAATCTGAACTCTGGAATTTCTGATCAGTAACTGTGTAATCAATAAATTGTTCATAACTTCAACAAATTACCTCTGAATCACGTGAAACGAAGCCCAAAGAGTTGCTAGAGGATAGGTGCCCAAGTTCTGATGGAGAAACAATGAACAAAGGTCCTCATTTATTTCCCTATGCACAGTTCTCACAGCCCAAAGTGGTACGGCCTAGAGAAAGGGCGATTTTGTCTTTAAAAATCAAAGACAACAAAATAAAATCTGTAAATTGGTGGAAGGGGGCGCCTTGGGTGTAGAAATAGATAGGTAAAATACCCACAAGCAAAATAAATTTTCTCCAAGAGTTGTAAGCAAAAACCTCCTTCAGCTGTAGATGCATCAGCAACTTCAAAAATCTGGAAATCTCATAAAAACTTCAACTATTGAGCACAAATCTGCTAGTCTGGATGAGAAGCAGCAAAGTCCAACTAGGTGTTGTATTTCAAACACGAAATTGGTTAATGGCTAGGAGGTAACATCCTCGAAGCAAGGTTTCAATTGTCATTTCGACAACATAACAGTATGATAACATGAATGGATACAAGGCTGGAGCAAAATCCTTCATTAAATAGAAACTCACAAAACTCTTCAAATTCCTGAGAAAGCACACCAAAAAACACAGGAGTCCTTTCAAAATTCCAAAAAAAAATAACTCCTCAAGATGGCGTCCTTTTTTTGCATAATATGAATTTCACTTTATTTTAAAATTATCTCTTTTAAAAGTGGCGTCCACTTTTCCCAAGGCATTATGTTTTTTCAATAATTAATAAATCACCTCATGAAGGTGTCACCCTTCCAAGACCCTCTTTTAAACACAACTTAAAGTTGTTCTCCTAGGCCAAGGGGTCAACTGCAAATTATAACCTCAATGCCTTTATTCACCATAAAAAAAATGCCTTAAGAAGTCAGACATGAATTGCAAATAATTGCTCCAACTGGAAATGATGCACTGAAAGCTGACAAACTCCATACTGCTAAAAATAGAATTTACTATAAATAGTAAACTCTCAGAAATGCCAAAGAACCTCAGAACTGGAAACCCTAATTTTACCTCAAACAAGCCTACAGGCTTCCAGAATAAGCTGATGAGTGACAGAATAGATTACTGATGAGAAGGGGACATTACAGTAACTCTCTTGAGTCCTCCCCTCATCTAATCCCGGTGTCCCATGCATTTCGGCTCAGCCTTGATCATTTCCTCTGATTCAGTGAAGGCTCTGGCAGCAAAACCATAAAATTTGGTGACAATGTGTCGCCAGCTCCTTGCTCCATGCATTTTTGAAACTCCTGCTTGATCTTCTCTAGATCTAAATCCAAGGAGGGCATCTCATAACTTGTCATCAACTTCAAATAATCACTGTACTCAACCCGATGTGCTATGATCCATTCATAATTATCCTCCAACTCCCGTAGGACTTTCTCCAAAATCTCCTTTCTATAATCAAAATTCATTAGCCATGTCTCAGGAAGCCAATGATCCTCTTTGGATAGATCCAACTCCTTTTCCCAATCTTCCCGAGAGAGTTTGAGCATGCTCTCCAAATTTGGATATGTTACCATATATAGCTCAGGGAACTCCTTGCAAGTATCTATCATTTCCTTGACGTCCTTTTGTATGACCCAAAATTTATTGTGCATCCTAGCCGCACAACATATACCCATATCGCCATTGTAGATTACCCTCTTGAACCAGTCTGATGTAGACTTAGTCCAGCTTCTCATTTTCTCCATTCTATTCACCTACTCCTTCGAAAGCAAGGTGGGTGCAAGCAATCATATTGGAGCTTCCTCTGTCGGCCCAGTCTACTATTGTATAAAGGCAGTTAGTTCTACCACCTATATTTTCAATTCCTCCTTAGTGGACTGGTCCTTGTTTAATTGTTGCAAAATAGTGGAGACAGACCCCTAGAAATCATCTATTTTTTGGGCTCGGGTTGCGAGTCCTTGTGTGAGCTCTAGCCAAAATTGATTCCAATCGAACCTTGGGATCAACGACCACGAGGGCCTTCTTCTTTAGTTGTTGTTCCAACCATGCAGGGACCTCCATTTGTTGTTTTAGTGATTCATGATCGCCTTCCTCTTCTTGTTGCTTATGAGGTTCATCCTCTTCATCAGTGGGAGCCTCTTCATTATTCTTTTCTTATTCATTTGGGTTTTCTTCTTGTATAGCTTTCCCTTTGTTGGGCTCAATAGCTACTTCATCTTCTTCAATCTTATCTTCTTTGGGTGTTGTCCCTTTATCCTCTTCACGCACAACCTCAATCTTCTTTGGGGACTCAACACTTTTCTTCTTTGTGATTTCTTCTTCTTCATTCTTGTCCTATTCTCGCTCCCCTTTTGGAGGCATCTCTTCTTGTCTCAGGCCCTCATCTTGGCTGGTTTTGGGAGGCTCATCAATTATTTCTACATCAACATCTGCATCCATCTTTCTTTCCTTGGAGCGATGTTCCTTGGGGTGTGCCTCTTTGTCTGTTTGTTCTTGGGGCTACTCTTTGTCTGGCCCCTGATTAGAGGTTTCGGCTTCATAATGCTCATCAAGCCTATTAGCATCCTCTTCCCCGAATGTTTGTTGTAAGCCCTCATCTAAAGCTACCTTGTCAATATTCACACTTAGCCTACCCTTGGGATGCTGAAAATAATCATCCCTATCTAATTCTTCTAACTCTTCGACAATGTCCCTTGTAGTTTCCTTAGGTTGTTTTGCACTGAGCTTCTCCATTTCTTCTGAAATCTGCATTGTCGCATCCGTCTTTGGTGGTTTGGTCAGTGGTGGAGGGAGAGGCAAAGCGGTAGTAAGCTGAGCCATTGACGCTTGGACCTTGGGGTCAAGGATTACCCCAGAGAGCTCAATTGGTACATTTTGCATATAAGCTGTGAAAGCATGCGGGAGAGTGGGTGGTGCCATAGTAGTTGTTAGAAAGGATGATGACAAAGTGGAGAAGGTAGGCAGTGGTGGAAGAAGATAATTCCAACATCATCATGGGGGAAATTGGTGAGGCAGAGGTGAGGTGGACTGATATGTCCACAGCCGGCGAAGACAAGATGGGAAAAGATTTGGGAGTGGGAGGTGGTGGAGTGGTGACAGCAGCAGCGACAACGACAGTGAAAGTGGTGGTCGATGGTGAGCGAGGTCACTCAAACTTTTCTTCCTCTTCATGTTGGTGCTCTTCCTCCTAGATAGTTAGCATTTCGAGAACAAAGGTTTTCATCCTCTTTTCCCTTTTGGATGGTTGGCCCTCTGTTGCCTTCTTGGAGTACACCTTGTGCTTGGGTTGCATTCAAGTGCATCCTTCCTTTTCTTGGATCTAGTGACAAGCAGGGACTTACGAGCTTCTCTTGATGAACCGACAGCAACACCATTGTCTATTTCACTCTTAATTTCATCTTCTAGCTCCCCGTATGTGAGCTCTGCACCCTAACTTTGCAATTGAGCTATTTGTCCATCAACCCACTGTTTAGTTCTCTATTCAATGGGGCGGGTGATAACATCTAGGTCAATGACCTCTCATTCAACCTAGTTAATTACCAATAGTGGAACATCAACTAGAGCATTGTATCTTTCATCTAAAGTATTGTCATCTTGGACAATCTGATCTGTTATGGGGAACAAATCAATGGACTTGACAAACTAAGCAATCATCCTCATATAATGCCACATTGGAACCTCCTTGTCATCCTCACAATTTTCCTAGAAGTCTTTAATGTGAGGTCGGTGGGCGTATTTTTTCCCAACTTGTTTCTTCAACTTGCCATGGGGATCTACACCCCTTGTGTCTATTTGTAGGTCCAAGTTATATTCTACCAACTCCTTGTTGCTTAGTAGGGTGTGAGCAATCTACAATAGTCAAGTAAGCTCCAACAGGATGATTTTGTCGTTTGGGTAGTGAGGCAGCCGGTAAGGCCTTCCTGAGAACCCCTATGCTTTGATGTAGGTGAATTTGGGGATTGGATGAATAGGTATCCAAACCCTTTTATGAGTACTTTAGCACTATGAGACACCCTTCTTTCAGAGTCCCCTCCCAAGGTTTTGATAATGTGCCGAATGAAGGCATCATTCACTCTTTTGTAATCCCTCTTGAAATTTATGTATTGTAATTGGGGGTATTAGTTATATACCTTCAATTGTCCTTGCTTGATCCCTAGTGTTCCAACACAGTATAATCCTTTGTATGGGAATTTAGCTGCTAGGAGGTAAACTAGATAGGAAGTCATATAGAACTGTGAGGTCTTCTTCACTTCCATGAACTAATCATGCAAGTTGTTACTTATTATCTTTGCCCAGTGAAATTTAGTGGTGTCATGGAGAACCTCTTCCGTGAAATAGAACATCCATTCTTCAAAGAAGGTGGCAGTAGGAAGACCCATCACTTTGCTCAAGAGTGTGACCAAATCATGATATTCCTCCAAGAAATCACTCCTATACAAATTTTGGGGTACTTTATTAGCATTCCCCCTCTTTTCCTTTAGCCATGATTGATTTATTATTCTCTTGCACCCAGGAGGATCTTGTTTCCAGATTGTTAAAGCAAATCCATTTTATGTTTCCTCCATTTCATCGAAGGTTGGGATACTAAATTTCCTACCAATAGATTTGGGAAATAAGTCTGCCAATACCCTTCCATCTTTAGCAATTATTTTTTTGGTACCGAAATTGTAGCATTCTTGGCAGGCCATCACTAGTTCTGGAGCAACCAGTGTGGGAGGGAAACCAGCTACCTTTGCAAGGCCAATTTCTTTGATTCTCAAGGCTTCTTTTGTAGTGGGTTTGATCATCACCCTTTGTTTGAATTCATCAATGTTGACGTGCCCAAGGTTAGTGTTGGAGATTGTGTCCCAGGTGGACGTGATCTTAGAGGTGCACTCCACCCCATGAAATTGGTACTTCATATGTTCCTTCTCTTCTTCCCCCCTAGGATTTCTTGTCGGTTTCTTTCCTTTGTCAATTTTCCCCACTGGTTTCTCTGATGGGCCCTCAATAGATTCCATAAATCATGCACACAAAGAGTGTAGTAAGTGCATTCATAGATTAATAGGATAAATTTCAACTAAATCCTGCAAATTTATTATTAGATGCATGCATATATATCTTTGAAAAATGATGGAATTCATCATCATTCACCTTTTGAAGCTCGCTTGGACCATTTATAGGAATGTGGGTATGGGGGATGCACCGCCCTGCGGAAGCTGTGGTAGTGAACGCCGTTAAGATACAACGAAGGGAAAGAAGAAATCCGTAGATAGCCACCCACATGGAAATTTCTACATGTCATTTTTAATGAGAAAACTCCCTATGGGATGATTAGGTGCATGTGAAACCTTAGATGGAGGAACCTTCAGTTGTTTCCTTTTATCAAATTGATCTCTTTTGGTTAATGCGAGTGAGAGTAATGCAGGCACTGTAGGTGGGGAAGTTGCCAATCTTTTCATTGTTAGGGAATGACTTTGGGTGGATGACGTCTTGCATGCGGAGTTCTGCATGACAGAACCCACATGGGTTCGTTCAAATTCCCTAAGTTGGAACTTATGAAGTCGGGAAGTGCGGGAGCCACATGCTGGGTTGTCATTGGGTTAATGCAGTTAAATAGTAGCGAAAGGTAGACGTCTTCCTGCATGTGGAGTTCCACATGATAGAACCCGCATATCACCTTGCCTTATTCAATTTTATTGTGAACATTTTTTGTAAGCAGAAGATGGGTAGTGGAGGGTTGTTGGGGTTTTGTCGCTGGGTCATAGTTTTGCAAAGATGAAATTTTGGTAGCATCGACCCACATGAGTGGACTCGCCGAAGAGGCATGCCGATAGTTTCGTGACTTGTGTTTTTTAGTATCAACAACAGTAGTGGGGAACTCAGAATCCACATGACAGAAGGATGTGTTGGTTTCACCGTTAAGGAACAACTAAGAGATAACATCTTTCAGCAAATGGAGATCCTTAGTAGCGGATCTGCAAAGGGTGTATGGCCCTAGATTTCATTGGAAATCTTGAAGTTTAAACTTTGAGAAAATGTTTCCCACAAATTAGAAGGACGTGGTTGGTTTGCCATTACCGGATGATAGTAGAATGGGAATGACCCACAGGCGGAGTCCTGCATGGGGACTTGCACAACACACTATTGACTTAGTAATTTTCATTTTAATGTTTTAAGAGCAAGGTCTACGAGGCTAGCAAGGCAGACTGTGCTGGTGTTTCCACCATTAAGGAATGGATACGGTGAGATGGTGGTTTGCATATTGCGATCTGCAATCATGGGTCTACAAGGACTTGGTGACTTAGTTGTTTCTTCGAAGGACAAAGCAACGGGGTTTTAAGGGTGTGAATTCGTGCTAGGTTAACTATTATTTTGCGACGATGAGAGAACACACCCGCAAACGGGGTCCCGCAAAACCCTGCCAACATTAACAATTATTTCCACCCAACTAGAGCTTAAACATGAAGGATGGATGGGACGAGGGCTACGACCATTTGGCTTGGTCGAACACCACCCCAGATCTCGGGTTTTCATCTTGGAATCTGGAGGTTTATGCTACTCATCTTTCAGAAACCGGAAGGAAAGAATCCTTTAATAAATTTGCATCATAGAGGCTAAATGTTGGATCTAGATGCTTACCTTGATCACATGGAGAAAGAAAAATAGCCACCTTCATGTTTAAATTCTTCTATGCATGCGTGAGCTCCTTCTTCTCTCTAAATTTGAATGTGGCGAGTGAAAATGATGGTTGAGGGGTTTCTATTTATAGACTACTTCGTTATTAATGCATGCATTAAGTGCAGGTACAGTGATGAAAGGGGGTAGGTGCGATTGTTGAAACCCGTGCCCTGTTGGATGCTTAGTTTAACACTCAGGAGGCAAAGGTGGACGTGGGGCCTTCCATGTGGGCGGATGCTAGGGGTCGGCCGCAAGGGAGCGACGAAACAATGATGGCTACCCACAAAAGGGAACTTGCAACTACGGGTCGACAAGGTGAGATTGACACATCGGCAGACAAAAGGAAAAATCCTACAACTCAAGTCCTGCAGATGCTTGAAACTTAGTGAAATTCAAGTAGGTGATTTGGTCAAGGTATATTTGACAATTTTAAAGCAACTGACTAGCCTAGGCTTTGAAAATAGGGCATGCAAAATGAGCCAAAAGTGAAAAAAACCTGTCGAAAGTGAAATGGAAAGAGGGGGTCCCTGGTCTGAATGGGGCGTGTGTGCTATAGGCACAACAAATGGCAACTTTTTTGGGAGAACGCTCTTGAAAGCATTCTAAGGGTAAGGTTTCATCCGAAACCCATAATCTCTGGTTTCACAGACCAGAAGCAAGTATCCTCAAATGAACTAAAGGCTTAAAGGAGGACAAAATCCTTTGTTGAATCAAATCACAAAATATCTCAGGAGTGTGTGCAGTGAGTTCATTCCTCTCCCTCATAAGCCATAGAGGATAGAGGCCAGTCAGCTAGGGAAAGCTACATAGGTAATCTAACCCCAAAAGTAACTTGTGCATTGCTCCACTGCCAGTCAAGTGTCCATAGCCTTGATAGAGTTGTTGTTGAAGTCCCCACAAACATTTCTCTATTGCCAATCAAGCGTCCATAGCCCCGATAGAGTTGCTCACAGACCCACACAATTGCCTATTTTTTAATATATTTTTCTTTTCTTTTAAGTTCTTTTTCTCAACTGTATAAGCAATGAACCTTATACTGGGTTTGGAGATCACAATGGTCACTAGAGTAGACTTAAGATTTTTCACTTACCGAAGCTTCATGATGACTAATGTATAGCTCATCAAGAGTATTTAAAGTGTATATCATGTGTAATTTGAGATAGACGTGAAATGGTGCAAATAAGGGTTTCATTCTAGGCCAAGCCATGGTTTAAATGAGGAAACCCATTTCACAAAAGCAAATAGAAACTCATGGTAACTGATGAAGAATTATCCAGGGAACAAAGGGGAGTGTGTAGCAAAGTGAGCCCTCGGGCAAGCACTACCACCACACCAAGATTGAACAACACCCTCATCAAAACAAAGGTCGAGAAAGCAAGCGAAAGTGAAGCGAAGCAAAATAGAAAGCAAAAGACCTACTCTAACTATATACAAAGGTGAGCTTAGACAACTCAAGCAAGGAAATAATGCTTGAGATATTTCCCATTGACGAGCAATGAGACATTCTCTCCAATTAATGTTTTGAGGTGAAGGCATTATCTCCTAAGATTTTAGAAATTTGAAAGGGGTCAAGCCAGAGCTTATCGAATTTGTCACGTCCCCCTTTCTTCTCATGGGCCTTGTCCTAGTATAGGACCAAGTCAACAATTCAGAAGGCCTTAACTTTTGCTCTACGGTCGAAGCATCTCTTGACTACACCCTGATGTTTGGAAAAAATTTCTATTGCTTTGTTACGGACTTCCTCCATCTAGAGGAGCTCAGCCAAGTGACCCCCCTAGCGTTATCCCTCGTCATAATAGGTGTTGATGAATTGAAGTGTAGGGATCTTGAGGTGTACTGGGAAGACAGGTTCCAAACAATAAACAAGGCAGAATGGGGAATTTCCTAAAGCAACTTTATGTCGGGTGCGATTGGCCCATAGGGCAAAACGTAATTGGGTATGCCAGTCCCTTGGGTTCTTGTCAAGCAACTTACGTATGACATTCAATAGGTTCTTGTTCGTGGATTCAGCTAAATTGTTCCCTTGGGGATAGGATTTGGATGGAAATTTAAGCACAATCCCATAATCAAATGCCCAAATTGCAAACCTAAGGGAAGCAAATGTAGGAGCATTATCACAAACTAAGGCAAACAAACAACCAAAGTGATTTATAATTAAACTTTCTAAAAAATTAACTACTTTAGTTGTACATTTCCTACAAGCAATTGCTTTAGTCCATCTAGTGCAATAATCAGAAGCAGTTATAATGTACCTATGGATTGCAGAAGATGGTGGGTTTACCAGACCAATGAAGTCGATCCCCCACTAAGCAAACAATCTTACCTTAGCAACTAGTTGCAGTGGAACAACATACCTTTCCCTAGTGGCGACGGTTTGACAGATGTGACACAATCTGGTGTGGTTGTGGGCATCCTTGAATAGGGTCAACTAGTAGTATCCAACCGGTAGGATCTGATGGGTTGTTGAAGGACCCAATCCATGACCTGTCCTGAACTTGTGAAATTGTTTCAACACTTCAACTGCTTTTGCTTTTCCCAGACATCTGAGATACACTCCCTCGTGTTTCCTCTTGTGCATTATAGCCCCTTGCAACATATAATTGTTACTTTTCAATCTTAGGGCACATTTTTTTACTCCTTGCAGCCATGATGGACATTTGGTTTTCAACAAATAATACACTATGTCATCGTACCATTCATCCGAAGAAACATCCACTAAATGATACTGCTGAATCATGAGCTATAGTTTTATTTCTTCCATCGTGCAAATGAGATCTTGTCCTCAGATCAACTTCATAGGCTAGATCTCCATGTCATATTCCTGCAACAACATGACCCATTTTTCCCTTCTTTCTCATGGTTTATTCTGCATCAGTAGGGTCTTAACAGTTGGGTCTGGGATAATTGCAAACACTTTATTTCTCAGGATGTAGTGTTTGAATTTCCTGACTCCATGAACCAAGGCATATGCCTATTTCTCAATGTTATGATAACATAATTCAACATACTTTAATGGAGCACTCATGAAGGCAATAGGGTGCTCATTTCCTTCATCATCCTTTTGTGTTAACATGTTGGCACATGAATGATCTAAAGCAAAAGAATAGATGTAGAAAGTCTTCAAATAATTTGAGTTGACCAACACAGGAGCGTCTATAATAGCTCGCTTAATTTCAACAAAGGCTTGTTTTACCTCTAGCGTCCATTCTACCTTAGCATCTTGCTTGAGCATTGCATTCAGTGGTTTGACTATTTCTGCAAAGCCTATGATGAATTTCTTGACAAAGTTGATTTTCCCAAAAGAGGACTTTATTTCCTTTTTGTTGCCAAGGGGTTGAATTTTTAATATGGTCTGTATGTGCTTCAGATCTATGGAGATTCCCTTTTTTGAAATCATGTGTCTAGCAACTTCCCTTCTATCACCCCAAAGATGCATTTCTTCAGGTTCAACGAGATGCCAAACTCCCTGCATTTCTAAAATAACTTTGCACAAGTTAGAGATGTGGTCTCCTCTTTTCTTTGAAAATAAAGTAAGGTCATCCATATATATGATGATGCATTTATCGATGAGGTCCTTGAATGCTATGTCCATGGCACGCTAAAACATTGCTCCTACATTGATCAATCCAAATGACATCCTTCTGTAAGTAAACGTTCCCCACTTCATGGTGAATGTCTTCTTGTGCTTGCCTTCATATTGCACCATCACTTGGTTATACCCAAAGTAGCCATTAAGAAATGACATAATTTGTGAACCATTGACTATTTAGAGCACTTTGTCCAATGAGGGCACTATGTAGTTGTCCTTTTCAGAAGCTCTGTTCAAATTCCTAAAATCCACACATAGTCTAATTTCTCCATTTTTCTTTCGAATCGAGACCAAGTTGGCCACCCATGTGGAATGCCTAATAGGAAATGTGATGTGAGTAGACAATACCTTTTGTACTTCTTTGAAAATGATGGGTTCTAGCAACACATTGAATGGACGTTGATGCTACCAGAAGGGCCTCACATCTGGCTTAAGGGGTATGGTATGAGTGATAATTGATGTATCATATATTTTGAGGTCTTCATACCCCCAGGCTATCAAGTCATGATAAGTGCACAAATCATCAACAATTCATTTCCTTTCCTCTTGGGTGCACACTACCAATAAACACATTTTTAACATCTTTCATGGTGCCTAGGTTGTGACCATCACATTGATTATCTATAGAATCCTTCTTAGTCTACTAATCTTGGTCTCTTATGTGATCTAAATCAAATATCCTTTCCATTTGGAACATGCCCCTTGGTATTGTATTATTCTTTAAATTGATTACCCCTTCAATATCAAGCTCAACTTCCTCTGGCTCTATTTCATCCATAATCTGGGAGGTGAAACATCAGAGTTGGTGATGAAGTCAAGGATATGCTTGTTATCATCAAACACTTGAAAGTTGGTGACATTATTGGGTAGGGATGGGGTAGAGGTGAGCTTTATGGTGAAATTTAAGCTAGTTAATGATAGGGGTTGGAGGGTGCTGGTTGTTTGGGCTAAGGCATTGGCAGTCTAATTCTTGCTACGAGGGATCAACTAAATATTGAATGCATCTAGCCCCTCTATGAGATCCCATACTCGATGCCTATAATTTGCTAATATTTTATCATGGCATGAGTATAATTTCTTGACTTGTTTGATGACCAATTCAGAATCATCGAAAACTTGCAACATTTTGATCCTCTTTCTGAAAGCTAAGAGCAACCCAAGAACTAGTTCTTAGTATTCCGCTACATTATTTGTCCAGTAAAATTGTAGTTTATGGATAGCAAAGTAAGTCTTACTTGTGGGGCTAATTAATTTGAAGCCTGCTTCTACCCCTTGCTTGGATTTAAATCCATCAAAGTGCAACATCCAAAACTTGGAGGGACTTTTTCCTTTGAAGCCGATTGAGCATACTTTAGCCTTTGATTGTGTACCTACTTTTGTATCCTTGGATAGCCTATTGTACTCGGGATGGCTTTGATCTTGTTGTCTTTCCATTCCCTCTTTTGGAGTGATTTTCCCTTTGATGTGATCCACAACTATTTGGCACAAGTAGCACTCAAATTTGTAATGAGTTGTGTTGTGCACTCTGCACCAGCTAGGCAACACTAACTCTTTGAAGTCCATTCTAGCTCCTAAGCTGAGTTGATCTTGCACACACTCTTGCATAAATTCTTGAAAGCCATTAAGAAACCCCAAGTGACCATCCTCCTGGAATTCTTCATCCTCATACTCAATCAACACTTCTATACTATTAGGAAGAGGAACCAAATTGGTGGGGGAACTGCACATCACAAGGACCTCATCAACACTCTCTTCTTCTTCATCTTGACAGCCAACAGGAGAATAGTTTCCCAACTCAGTTTCTGCAAACAATACTTCATTTGTATTGTTGTACTCTGTAGTGCCCCTCATACTTTTCTTTGATAGATTGACAGTTGATTTGTTTTGGGATGAGACATTATGGTACATTGTTTGGTGTGGACTTATTGCTATGATGATGTTTGTGATGAAATTTCTATTATTTGAGCTTTATGCACATTTTATAATTAGTATATGGTTTTATTTGATTATGAGGACTGATTCTATCATGAGCATTATGTGATTACCTTATCATGACTATTGTGTGATTATCTTGTGACTAATCTTATCCTGATTTTTATATGAGTTAATGTGATTATTTGGTGATGTCTTATTGATGTGTTTGGGTGAAGGGGACAGTGTCACATCACTCACTTGTGAGTACCCTATGACACTGCGATTCCCTTTCATGGTGTGCCTAATTATATGTATATGTATATGCACGACTATTTTATGTGTTGCAGGTTGTAGGTACTAGGAATTGACTCCACTTGAATTGGTAGGTTTGAGCATGCCTCGAAACCCAATGGATCAGTTGATCGAAGATAACACTTGGTCCCCTAACCTAGCCATCATCCTTGAAGAGGATGAGTATATAGTTTTGCAGCATGTCAGTGTTGTCAGTATGGTTGGTATGGTCAGTCAGTGTGGTCTGTGGTCTTGCTTTTCGACCCTGGATAGTGGTCAGGTATTGATTGATATTTGGTTTATTTAATTTAGAATTGTTTGATAAATGTTTTTGATTATTTGTCACATTAAAATAAAATTATTAAGTTTAAAAGGTACTTTTGATAAGTAAATATAAATGCATATATGTAATCGTAGTTTATGATAAAATAAATTATAACGTAATGCTAAGTTAAAATAAATAAAATATTATAAAGCTGAGTTATAAAGTTAATTATTAAATGCAAGTAAATTAGAGTATGTTTTGATAAATAAATATATAAATAAATACATAAATAATCATACTGAATAATAAAAATAATATGATAAATCAACGGGCTTTAATTAATTAAAAACTAATTACTGTGTGAAGGAAAGACTAATTTAATAAATCTAAAGTTAATTTTAATTTTGAAAACTTGGTTGGTTTTTTTGGGAAAGTGAGTAGTCTCCTTCTTCCTGTAAATATTTTCCTTATAGGAGATTTTTCATTCTGTTTGGCTGAAACGAGTAATTTTTCTGCAAAAATTTCAAATACTATTGATTTTGTGGGGAATTGGGATTTGGGAAAAATTGATTAGGGATTTGGAGAGATTGGAGTTGCAAGTTGGGAATTCGGAGCTCAACATTTAATCTCTAGCCTTGCCAAGTGATTGGATCCAGGTTGGAATTAAATCCTTTGGTTACATTGTTTTTCTGAATTCTATCTTTGTTTTCTGAAATGAATGCTTAAATATTTAATGTTGCTTAGAAATGAAAAATTTACTTGTTTATTTAATTCCTGAATTGAAACAATCCATAAATGCATTTTCTAAAGGTTTCTAAAACCAACAAATACATTTTATGCATATCATACAATCCTTGCATTCCGTGAGATAACAACTATTTACACTAGCCATGTCCTTTCACTTGAAAGTTTCTAAAGTTTATTTATCAAACCCAGTTTGTGTGTATCTTGCGATCGTTGCATTTCACAATTTTTTATCTCTTGAGGCATTCTATTAAAAATATTGGGTGCCTTCTCTATGTTGCCGATTTTTTCCTTCATGTCTATCTGAGTGAAATTTGGCCTACAACTTTTAAGCCCTCACAGTACCCTAGGTGGACTTCCTTGGCCCTTCCAAAATTTGAGAGAGAAACTGCTCAGGATCTCTCATGCGTCGCTTGAACTTGTCCCAACCTAAAGTACAACACTAAACCCTATAGCCGTGGGCTTCCCTTGACTGATGCCATGGAATAGTGGCCAACGATGTAATAATCACCTCTACCATGATAAAATCATGCCAGATTATAATATGAATGAGATCTTTTTTGAGAGGGTGGTCGGTTGAAACAAGAGTCATCTCAATCCGTGTACCCTAGCATGTGCTTTTGTCGCTGCCTAAGATGCATGCCTCAATTTTTTTCATGCAAATAAAAGTTTATAATGTGTATTATGATGGGACTTAGGATATGCGATTTGATAAATGTGAAATAAGTGCCATGTTATGAGTTGGTAAATTTAATATATGATGTGTTTTTTTACAATTGAATATGCATATTACGGTTTCATTTTTTTAATAATCCTATCCTATGGGTGGCGTGCGTTTCGATATATATATATATATATATTATATTTTGATATATTCTATCATAAATTGCATTCGGTTAATAACATGTATATATATATATATATATCTGTGTGTGTGTGTGTACATATATATATTATAGTTATAGTAAAAGAATATTTATGCCTATGTGAATTAATTGATTATGTTAGATAAGTGAAATGGGTAATTAAGTAGGGAAAATTGATTTACCTATATTTAGATAGTTGAAGGATTTGTTTAAATAAATGAATTAGATTATCTTTTTGTTAATTAATAAATGTTGATTTCTTTCATAATTATTTAATAGTTGATGTGTAAAATCACTATAAAATTAGTTATTTAGAATAATTGTTGTTATAGTTAATTATGAATTATTGTGTTAAATGACCCATTAAGTGAATTATGTGATTAAGTTAAAGAGTAATATGAAATGTGGAAATAATGTATTTCCTGGTTGTATTGTTTGATTGATTGTTTGTATTGAGTATTGTGTTTGATTATTGGGATTGGAGCGATTTTGGTAATTGTTTAAAAGTGGGTGTCATTTTGTAAAATTGTTATGGTTGGCTTCTAGAGGCCTAGGAGGGAGTATTTTTGTATGTATGGTTTTTTTATGATTGTTTCACTTTGGAAGTGGCTTGATAATGTTTTGAGTTGTGTGCAAGAGGGTCAATACCTTGCATTGTGTATAGATTCTTGTGATTGTGAAAGTGTGCAAGATGGTCAATGCCTTGCACTGTGTATGAATTCATGTGATTGTGATAAGTGTGCAAGATGGTAAATCCCTTGCTTGATGTGTAGGGTTTACTAGTTGCAAGTAGGGGGAGTGGCTCTCAATGGGGGTTGGAACCCAAAGTGGTGTCCAGGATAACCCATTGGAGAGTTTCTTATGTTGGACTCAAGGAACACTAAGAGGGGGGGTGAATCAATGCTCAACAAATTAAACTTTCAATTCAGATCTTAAACCATTTACAACACAAACATAAATAAATATGTAAGCACATGAAAAAGATGATCAAAACACCATAACACCAATATTTTTATGTGGAAACCCTGTTAGGGGAAAAACCACGGTGGAGATTAATCCACAATTTATACTTTGTTAAAAGTATGAATAAAAGGGAATAAACTTGCATTCAAGCACACTGCCTAGAGCTCACTGCTCAAATTAAGGAAGGCTCACTGCCTTAGAAAGTATTTGTGATTACAAAAAAAATTGAACTAAGAAAGATAGCATCTACAAATGCCTGGATTCAGTTCCGATGAAGCACATAAAAATGATTCTGAACCTTTTGTCTGATCCTGCAACTCGCTCTGCTCTACTTTTCCTTAATTCAGAACTATCTTCTTTTGCTCAAGCAAAATTCACTCAACTGATCTTCTAATGTTCGCTCATACATCTGTTATGCTCTTTTCGCACATTCACACCTTCTCACCATTTTTTCCTTTTTTCAAAATGAATTACCGATTTCATATATATATATATATATTCGCTAGCAAAGATTTTAATCACTTAAGTCGGCTTGAACAAAAACATGAAATATTCTCCAAAAGTTGGCTCAAATCACAAGTTATATTTAATGCGCACCTAAAAAGGTCGGCTAAGACATAGTTGGGACCCAAAAAAATATTCTCAAATTTAGAAACAATTAGACAACTACTCCTTATACATCTGCGACATGCTATATTCATTGAGTCAGCCACAATGAGCAAATAAATAGAAAATCATTCTATCGAATCTCCTAACTCATACATCAATTGCTACAACACCAAAAAACTTACCAATAAG
Organism: Sequoia sempervirens; assembly: GCA_007258455.2. NCBI lineage: Eukaryota > Viridiplantae > Streptophyta > Pinopsida > Cupressales > Cupressaceae > Sequoia > Sequoia sempervirens. The sequence goes on along the minus strand of VDFB02270651.1, from coordinate 812,578,133 downwards.
GTAACATACATTATTAACAAACTTTCCTAGGGATCCACAACACAAAATGATGATTTGGTGAAGCATACAGATCGACTAACTGACCGGATACCCTGTGCTTCATGATTTCTGTCGGTAACACACTGTCTTCTACGTTTCCTGTTGGTATAAGTAGATCCTGATCTATGGACTGAGATAATAACTTTAGTTGCTAACAACGACAACACTATAATCCATAAACAATCTCCCTAAGACATATGTCAACAATCTCCCCCTTTGGAATTGATGGCAACACTTAGTGAAAAATGACTAAGTGTCAGAACCAAAACTCAAAATTTCAAAACACAACAAAACACTTCTCCCCCTTAGAATGACAAGACATTTTTCACTTCTCTCCTCCCCCTTTGACATCAATGACAAATATATTATTCACTAAGCTCTCACTCCCCCTTTCAAAAATTCAAAATTTGAAGTGCAACTATTGCACAAATCAGAAAATTATTTTATACTTATCATTTATCTCTGGAAGAAATTTCTTCCAAGCATCTACAACAATCCCAATAATTATTAACAAACTGTTGTTTTTTGATGTTCGGTTGATGATCTAGATAAGGGATTCTAGAATTGTAATCGCTTCTTCCAACTTCTCTCCTTTTTTCAGAATCTCAATTTGCTACTCCAATCTGCATTCAGTTAGATACTTCACTTTCCAGAAAGTATCCATAAGAGTGTTTCTGGAAAAGTGAACCTTTGCATGCTTAGCCTGCAACTCATGAATTATGTTCTTTACTACTCCATCCTAGTCCTGAAACATAGTGTAATCTTGACCAATTTTGTTCAACTCACTCTCAATTTTCTCCATATTGTCCTTGTATTTACCAACCACATGAGGCCATCAAAGACATAATTGTAGACCTTATTTGTTGAGTCAATGCATTGCCTTAACACATTCATTTTCTTTTTTAGTTTGGCGAGAGATAGCCTGAACTGCTCCTTTAAATGTAAAATTACTACTTCCTCTTTCCTGTCCTAAGGAACAAAGGCCATAGCCTCCTTGATGCATTCAATCAATTCTTTTGGAAGTACATTCTGCAAACTTTCCAATTCGATGTTGTTGTGCACAAAGTATCTGCCTAGAGTGTCCTCAATGAAGCTTTGTTCATATGATGGTCCATTTAACCATATGTCAGCAATCTTTTGCATTCCATCTTCCTCTTGAACAATCTGCAGTATCTTTGCTTTGAATAAAGCACCTTCTTCATTGCTTTCTTCTGTTATCATCACATCTGGTTCAACTGATTCCGGTTCATCTCTTGGAGTGTAATCATCAAAATCTTCATCTGGTATATCCACAATTACTTTCTCTTTGCCTTTTTCTTCAGTTCTCAGAGATTTGTGTGCTGGAGGAATGCCATCAACAAACTCTAGAGCCCTTTTTTGCTTCTTCTCCACCTTACCGGAAGAGGACCCAACTTCAACTGCTCTTACCAGAAGAGAGATGCCAACTATTCCAAACTTTCCCAACAAATCTCTAAAGAAATTTTCATGAACTTGATCAAAATTTTCCAAAGTATTGAAATGTTTCAAAATTTGCTTATAAATGGGTTCATTTTCCTTCCATACCACATTATCATTCTGAGGCAAGCAATTCAGAAAATACATCATAATGCATATAACTAGCGTACCAAACTTGAAGGGGTAATCTACATTCTTCGTCAATTGCACATTTTCCATCAATTGATCATTCAACAATCCACACAAATCAAAGTCTTCATCTTCCATTATCATTTTGTGAGCGATATATACTACGCCTACCAAGGTTGATCCTTTCCTGTTTTTGAAGAAAATTTTATATGAAATTTTGTGTGCAATGTGCCTCATTATAGGATCTTTGATTGTTGAAATTAACAGAGCTCTCTGATCTCCTGTCACTCTGGTTAGGGTTTCGACCACTTGATTCCAAATCAACTTCTTTTTTAGAACATCTCCAATATTGCATAATCCTGTTAGATTTCTGATCACCTCTTTTGAAATTTGATAGGGTTTATCCAGAGTAAGGATATCATCATCCAATGTGTTCAAGATAAACCTGACCACTTTCGTGTTGACGAAATAAGGAAACTCATTCCAGATGTCCAAATTCTTATGTTTCACACCTTCAAGCCACTTCAATTCACCAGTTGGCAAAAAATTTCTTACATCCCCAATCTTCCTACTACTATATTCATCCAAAGTCACTGTTCCTTTGATTTTCTTCATTTTACTTTCTGTATCGAACAAGGTTTTCTACCGAGCACTAAATTTCAAAATTCTACAAGCAACTGAAATACTTGAAGAATTTGTCGCCAAATTTGCTTTACTCCTTTGAGATTTTGTTGCAGAGGCTCTCCTTCTATTCTTCTTCAATGCAAGGTGACAAATGAGGGTTCCAAATACCCTTTTATAACTTTGTGCACCTAACCTTTTCATCGCATTAAACACTTTTCCCTAGGAGTTTTGGTAACTCTATTTTCTTAGACAACAAAAGAAAAATTTGTTTGTGGACCTTCTACTTCTCATGTTCATGCATAGTGATTATTGATGCATTTTCAAAATTTTATCACAACTACTGACAATTTTTGCATTTCGGTGCTAGCTACCGATAAGGGGGCCAAAGGATTTTCCTTGAAAAACTTCCCCCAGGCCAATGGCCTGAGATCAATTTTCAGAGGAATTACCGGAGGTTGCTTCCAATATGGGATTATTTCCTTCATCAGGTCCACTCTTCTTTACCCATGTTTTCTTCATCTGATCTCTTATCTCTTACACAGTCACTTTTCCTTTTTCTTTTCCATATTTTTGCAAAATTATTCCTCTGTATACCAAACCTCTTTTGTCCATATTTCTATTCCTGCAAAATCTTGCAATGTGACCAAATATTTTGCAACTATAACACACCAGATTTCTCTGTCTAGACCACTCATTCCACTGGTTTCCCCCTGTTCTTCATTGATTAGCAACATGCCCAAATCTTCCACAGGTATAGAATTTAACATTTTTTAAACTGACATACATACTTCTGCATTTAACTAACTTGTGACCAAACTTTTTGCAATTAAAACACTGACCGGGAAATGATGGATTGCTTGAATTTATTTTACTTCTACACTGAGAAGCCATATGACCAAATTTATTGCAAGCAAAGTAGTTACCATTAAACTTTTGTGCATTGGGTTGTCTTATCAGATACTTTTTGCCTTTGATTTCTTTGTCTAGAATCCTTATGTTTAGATCTGAAGCTTTCTTCCTTTTCATATCCAAGACTTCACTTATCATTTGCATCCTTCTGTCCTTTAGTCAACTCATCAAGATTAGCAGAACTGATCCTAAACTTCTCCTTGTACTCATTTGCAGTAGTGAGTTCATCACTGAGAATAACTATCTATCTTTCAAGTTCTTGTTCATTATTTCTAGATTGTTGCAATTCAATCTCTAGCTAAATGAATCCATTATTTACTATGTTGCATTCTTTAGATTTTTCTTTCAAAGACTGGGCTAGATTCTCCTCATTCTTCTTCATTTCTTCAATCTCCTTAGTTAGCTTCATTGCCACAGATTCCATCTCAAGCTTCAGAGTAGCATTATTTCTAGCAAGTTTTTCACATTATTTAGTTATCTCTTTTAGGGTCTGATAATGATATGCCTCACTCATGGCTCAAGTGCTCATTTAGGCTTGAGATGAGATGGGAAGGCCTAGAATGGCAAGATCAACTACCTTGTCCTCATGAAAGGTGTGTTTATTTCGCATGAGTTTTTAGGGGGGTCGAGGATCGGTAGAGGCTGCCAGGATAACCCAAGATGGGGACCAAGGCCTAGGAAGATCTACCAGGATAACTCATATCAAGCTATGTGATGAAACTCCTCCCTATTGTAGTCTAGCATTCCCTAGTTGTATTTTCTCCTTTTGTTATGTGTGTGCCTCTAGGAGCGAAGCTCGTGTTGTATGTGATTTTGGTATTGTTAGCAATGTTGTGTTGGAGTCATGTATAGCCCTTGTTCATGTTAGCTTGTTGTCTTCTTGATTGTCTATGTGATGTGGGACCTTGTGTTATCTCCTAGCATGGCGGTGGACCTCAGGGTTCCACATGTTTGAGAGGTTGGTGCTTTTTCGTCCATTGGCTATTCTTTATGTGTTTGTATTGGATTGTATATCAGTTTTATTGGATTGTATATCAGTTGTATCTCTTATTGTAATTTGATGTATTCTTCCCACATGTACTCAAGGAAGCATTGTTGTAAATATTGTAACGATGTAATAGATATTGGTGAACTCTCTTGCAATGAATACTGTAAGGTGATATATCTTGCATATGTTAGTTGACTAGAAATGTTTTTATTTATTGTTGTTTATCAATTGACATGTTATGAAAGTAAATAATGTAGAAACATTTTATGTGGTGTTTTTAAATGAACCTTGCATGTTAGATAATTCATATCATTTTAAAAGTTAATGAAATGATTCTAGTCATCTTGATTATTAGTTTTGTGAGTAGCGTAGTTGAGGAACCTTAGAGGACCCAGATTTAGATTATTATGTTATGCAATCTATTGATATCTCTTTAAAAAAAATGTTGCATTAATGTGGCATAGTTAGTGTTGTCCTCTGGGGTTCCTTGGTGGTGTGTTACACCTGGTATCAGAACCCAAGTTTTAACAATGGTTACTTTGGTTTATATGAGCCCATTATGTTGTCCTAGTTGCTTAGACTCTAAAGATTAAGTTTTCCCCTTTTGTCATTCTCACCTAACAACTTGAGATTTGTCCTTTGGTGGTGTTTGTGTAGGAGGATGCCTAGAGGTCAAGGTCAGGGTCATGGTAGGGATCGAGGTGGTGGCCATGGGGCTAACTGCTAGAGCACCATTTCTCAAAGTTCCCACGAGAATGATCGTGAGGAACAACAAAGCTCTTATAATGATCACGGAAGTAGGGGTCAAAATCGTGATCAACCGGAGTTAGAGGGTACTCAGTTACATCATTTTCTTGAGGAGGTCCTTGGATACCTAGGCCCTAGGTATGAGGGTATTCAATAGGGGGAATCTCAACACTGAGAAAATGGAGAGGGAGAGAGAAAGGTCTCCTAGGAGGAGAGATATCATAGCAGAGCAGGAGACTATTTTAGTAGGACACATGAGGGATCTCTTGAGGTCACGTGCTCCTACTTTCGATGGTTCTAGTGGTGGCTTAGAGGTAGAGACTTGGTTGATATATTTGGATAGGTGTTTTTCCATGCATCCGTATGGTAGTAACACCAAGGTAAGATGTGCCATCATGCACCTTAGAAGTTTTGCTTCTACATGGTGGCAGTTGGAGGAACAAAAATTACATTTGGATATTGGTTCAGTTTCTTGGGAGATGTTTCTAGAGAGGTTCAAAGCTCATTTTTTTTAGACCATTGGAGGCAACATTGTGCTGATGAGTTTCACAAGTTGAGGTAGATGGCTATGTCTATGGAGCAGTATGGGCATAGGTTCTTTGAGCTTAAGCAATATGTAGGCATTAGTGATGATGAGGTCATGTTGGTTCAACATTTCATTAGAGGTTTGAATGCCTGTATTAGTGGGGGAGTCCATGTTTTTGAGCCGAAGACCATGGAGGTGGCAGTAGAGAATGCTCACATAGTAGAGGAGAATCTGGCCATGGCGCTAGGAGGGAAGATAGGTGTGTAGATTGGTAGTGTGCCTCCAAAAAGCTTCAAATATTGAGTGGTCAGTCTTAGGCAGCGGGTTCTTCTAGGAGCCATCATGTACTCGCTAAGGGTGGACAACAACAAAGGCAACAGTAGTAGCGACATCAACATTCCCAACCAAAACCTAAGAACTTTTAGTCTCAACAAGATAGTGGTCCTTAGTCTGGGAAAACTAGAATTGGTGGCAAGCCAAGCGTAACCATTTCTACTAGCCAGCTCAAAGCACACAGACTGCAATCAATAGAGGTAGCTTCCAACATTCCAACATACCCTTAGGCAACAGGGGGTATGGAAAAGGTACAAGATGTTTTTCTTGCGGCCAACAGGTCCATATAGCCAAGCAATATCCACAGAAGAACACTATAGGATTCAGTCAAAGGTCGACAACTTCAGAGTTGATAGTGGGTGATGTAGGAAGGTCTCACAAAGTGTTTGGAGTGGTTGATAACCGCCCGGCAGAGCATCAGAGCACAGTTGTGGAGACCGCAGGTGTGTTGTAGGGTATTGTGTTTCTATCCTTTTTTACTATGGTGCTTCTGATTCATTCATTTCCCCTTCTTTAGTGGAGCATTGTGGGCTAGTGGTAGCAAAGCAGGATGTTAGGTGGCAAGTCGAATTGGCCTTCAGAGCTAGAGTCCCTTGTGTATGGATGTGGTTTGAAGATTGGTACTCTCTTTGCCATGGTGGATCTTCACATCATACCCCTAGGATCTTATGATGTAGTGTTGGGTATGGATTGGTTGGATGCTCATTGAGCAGTGACAAATTGCCAGCATAAGTCAGTGTAGTGTTTGCATGATTCAGGCATGGAGGTAGAGGTAGTTGGCATTTAGAGACCCATCTCCTTGCGTATGATTTCTGCTATGTAGTTAAGGAGATGTATGCGTCAGGGTTTCCAGTTGTTTGCTGTGACAGTTAATGATTTGGAGTTAGGGAAGATTTGAGAGGTATCCCTTGATGATCATTCTATCCTTAGGGAGTTTGTAGATATCTTTCCAAGTGAGATTCTGGGGATGCCACCTAAGTGTGACATTGATTTCATGATAGTTCTTATTCTTGGAGCAGAGCCTATTTCTCAAGCTCTGTATCAGATGACTACTCAAGAGCTTAAGGAGCTTCAGTTGCAGCTAGAGGAGTTATTGGATAAGGGGTTCATTTGTCCTAGTGTCTCTCCTTGGGGAGCACCGATCATTTTTGTGAAGAAGAAGGACAGATCCCTTCGGTTGTGTATCGACTATTGGTCGTTGAATAAGGTGATGGTGAAGAACATATATTCCTTGTTGAGGATTGATGACCTCTTTGATCAGATTAGGGGAGCCAAGGTTTTTTTGAAGATTGACCTAAATTTGGGGTATCATTAGTTGTGTATCTTTGAGGCGGACATTCATAAGACTGCATTTCACACTCGCTATGGGCACTATGAGTTCACTAATGTGCCATTTGGGTTGATGAATGCATCGTCTATATTTATGAGCCTGATGAATGGAGTTTTTTGTACCTATCTTGATAGATTTTTCCTTGTGTTCCTACATAATATTTTGATTTATTCTAGGACTATGGAGGAGCATTTACGATAGGTATTGTAGTGTCTGAGGGAGAATCAACTTTATGCAAATTTGGCAAAGTGTGAATTATTTTAGACAAAGGTGGGATAATTGGGGCATGTTATTTCTAGAGAGGGTATTACCGTAGATCCTTCAAAGATCCAAGCCATCATAGATTGGCTTGAGCCCACTAATGTTTTAGAGGTTCATAGTTTTATGGGTTTAGCAGGTTATTATCAACGGTTTGTCCAGGGTTTTTTGAGGAAAGCTTACCCTATCACTTCCCTTCAGAGGAAAGGGAAGAAGTTCATAGAGCAGTGTCAAGAAACCTTTCAGATTCTCAAGGAGAGGTTGAATATTGCACCTATTTTGGAAGTTCTTGATCCTACCGAAGATTTTGTGGTGTGTACTGATACATCTTTGGAAGGTCTGGGAACAGTTTTGATGCAGGATGGTCGTGTGATAGCCTATGAGTCTCGCAAACTCAAGGATCACGAGTTGAACTATCCTACGCATGACTTGGAGTTAGCCATCGTCGTTCATGCCTTAGCGAGATGGAGACATTTTTTGTTGGGGCATCAGTTTGAGTTGCATAGAGATCACCATAGTTTATAGTACATATTCACACAACTAAACCTGAATGCTAGGGAAAGGTGGTGGATGGAGTTCCTGTGCGAGTAGGACTTTGAAGTGAAGTATATCCAGGGAAAGGAGAATGTTGTAGCAGATGCTCTTAGTCGGCAGAGGCATGCGATTTTAGTAGTCACTCTTGGAGTAGATTTGAGGGGTCAGATCCTTGCAGTGCTTCCTGCAAACAGTTGGTATTATGAGGTGAGGTCTGAGATTGAGTGAGGTAGAGCCTTGGAGGGTAGATTTGTAGGTTATTCCCTTGAGTCAGATGGTCTCTTGTGGAACTTAGGTCACATCTATGTTCCTCTTTTAGAGGGTCTTTGTACCCTAATTATGCCAAAGGCACATCGAGCACCTACTCAGGTCATCTGAGTGTCAAGAAGATGCACGTAGACCTTCGTCAGTTGTATTTTTGGGTCGAAATGAAGAGGGATATTGCATATTTTGTTTTGAGGTGCTTGGAGTGTTAGAGGGTGAAGGCAAAACATCAACACCCCACTAGTCTTCTTTAGCTGCATCTTGTCCCATAATGGAAATGGGATATCATTTCAATGGATTTTATTGTCGGCTTGCCAATGTCTTCTCGTCATCATAACGCCATCATGGTCATCGTGGATAGGTTGACTAAGGTGGCACACTTCTCTCCTGTTCAGTCTTCATTTAATGCTTCTTCAGTGGCCAGGATTTTCATGGAGGATATAGTCAGGTTGCACGAGATTCATCATAGGATCATCTCTGATAGAGATCCGATATTCACTTAAGCTCTTTGGACGTCCTTGCAACATGCGTTGGGGACTTAGTTGAACTTCAGTTCAACTTACCACCCAGAGACTGATGGGTAGACTGAGAGGGTTAATCAGGTCCTTGAGAATATGCTTAGGATGTATGTCATGGATCAACATAATCGCTAGGAGGATTATCTATACTTGGTGGAGTTTGTGTACAAAAATGAGTACCACAGTTCTATTGGTATGTCTCCTTTTTAGCCTTGTATGGTCATCCTTATTGGACCCCACTAAGTTGGGATCATCTTGAGGACAAAGTCCTCCTAGGTTTGGAGATGCTTCAAGAGATGGAGCAACAAGTTAGTATTAGAGAGCATTTGGCGGTAATGTAGGACAGGCAGAAGAAGTATGTGAATTCTCATAGGGTTGATCGTCCGTTTTTGGTTGGAGACTAGGTGTTCTTGCAAGTGCGTCCGTGAAAGAGTCTGATCCTCTATGAAAAAGGATCTAAGCTCACACCGCGCTTTGTTGGGCCATTCGAGGTTTTGGAGAGGATTGGTCCTGTTGCATATTGTATTGCTTTACCGCCCAGTCTATCACACATCCACGATGTATTTCATGTTTTTGTTCTTAGACCATATTATCTGGATATTTCTCATGTTCTTAATTGGAATGCTTTACAGGTAGAGGGCATGCAGTTGGCTTTAGAGCCTGTGGGCATTTTGCAGCCTAGGATACTCACCCTCAGGGGTCGAGACATTGAGCAGGTGAGGGTCTAGTGGGATCTTAATGATGAGTCTTCATCCACTTGGGAGGATGTGTCTCAGATGCAGGAGTTGTACCCTTTCTTGTTTGCAGGCTTCCAGGAGTAAGCCTGATTCTAGGGGGGAGGATGTAGTGCCCTTCATACATTTCTCTCATAGATTGACAATTGATTTGTTTTGGGATGAGACATTATGGTACATTTTTTGGTGTGGACTTATTGCTATGATGATGTTTTTGATGATATTTCTATTATTTGATTTTTATGCACATGTTATAATTAGTATATGGTTTTATTTGATTATGAGGACTAATTCTATCATGAGCATTATGCGATTATCTTATCATGACTATTGTGTGATTATCTCATCACTGATCTTATCCTAATTGTTATATGAGTTGATGTGATTATTTGGTGATGTCTTAATAATGTGTTTGGGTGAAGGGGACAGTGTCGCATCACTCACTTGTGATTATCTTGCTTCGTTGTGATTCCCTTTCATGATGTACTTGATTATATGTATATATATATATGCACGATTGTTTTGTGTGCTAGAGGTTGCAGATACTAGGCATCAACTCCACCTAAATTGGTAGGTCTGAGTGTGCCTCGAAACCCAATGGATTAGTTGATCGAAGATAGAACTTGGTCCCCTAACCTAGCCATCATTCTTGAAGAGGATGAGTATCCAGTTTTGCACCCTGTTAGTGTTGTCAGTATGGTTGGTATGGTCAGTTAGTGTGGTCTATGGTCTTGATTTTTGACCCTGGATAGTGGTCAAGTATTGATTGATATTTGGTTTATTTAATTTAGAATTGTTTGATAAATGATTTTGATTATTTGTCACATTAAAATAAAATTATTAAGTTAAAAAGGCACTTTCGATAAGTAAATATAAATGCATATATGTAATCATAGTTTATGATAAAATAAATTATAACGTAATGCTAAGCTAATAAATAAAATATTATAAAGCTGAGTTATAAAGTTAATTATTAAATGTAAGTAAATTAGAGTATGTTTTGATAAATAAATAAATACATAAATAATCATAGTGAATAATAAAAATAATATGATAAATCAACATGCTTTAATTAATTAAAAACTAATTACTATTTGAAGGAAAGAACAATTTAATAAATCTAAAGTTAATTTTAATTGTGAAAAGTTGGTTGGTTTTTCCGGGAAAGTGAATAGTCTCCTTCTTCCTGTTAATATTTTCCTTATGGGAGATTCTTCATTTTGTTTGGTTGAAGGGAGTAAATTGTCTACAAAAATTTCAAATACTGTTGATTTTATGGGGAATTGAGATTCTAGAAAAAATGATTGGGGATTTGGAGAGATTGGAGTTGCAAGTTGGGAATTCGGAGCTTGACATCGAATCTCCAACCTTTCCAAGCGATTGGATCCAGGTTGGAATTAAATCCTTTGGTTACATTGTTTTTTTGAATTCTATCTCTGTTTTCTGAAGTGAATGCTTGAATATTTAATGTTGCTTGGAAATGAAACATTTACTTTGTTTATTTTAATTCTTGAATTAAAACAATCCATAAATGCATTTTCTGAAGGTTTCTAAAACCATCAAATACATTTTGTGCATATCCTGCAATCCTTGCATTCCGTGAGATAACGACTTTTTACACTAGCCATGTCCTTTTGCTTGAAAGTTTCTTAAGATTTTTTATCAAACCGAATTTGTGCATATCTTGAGATCATTTCATTTCATAGTTTGTCATCTCTCAAGGCATTCTATTAAAAATATTGGATGCCTTCTTTATGTTGTCAATTTTTACCTTCATGTCTATCTGAGTGAACATTTGGCCTACAACTTTTAAGCCCTTACAGTAACCTAGGTGGACCTCTTGAGCCCTTCCAAAATTTGAGAGAGAAACCGCTCAGGATCTCCCATGCATCGTTTGAACCTGTCCCAACCTAATGTATGGCAACACTAAACCCTGTGGCCGCAGGATTCCCTTGACTGACACCATGGAGTAGCAGCCAATGGCATAATAATCACCTCTTCCATGATAAAATCGTTCCAGATTAAAATATGAATGATATTTTTTTTGAGAGGGCGGACGGTTGAAACAAGAGTCATCTCAGTCTGCGTGCCCTAGCCTGTGCTTCTGTCGTTGCATGAGATGCATGCCTCAATTTTTTTTCATGTGAATAAAAGTTTATAATGCGTATTATGATGGGACTTAGGATATGCAATTTGATAAATACAAATTGATAATAAGTGCCATATTATGAGTTGGTAAATTTAATATATGATGCATTTTTTTACATTGAATCTACAAATTACAGTTTCATTTTTTTTATAATCCTATCCTATGGGTGGCGTTTCAATTTATATATATATATATATATATGTATATGTATATATAAATGTATATATATTATATTATATTTGGATATATTCTATCATAGATTACATTCGGTTAATAACATGTATATATATATATGTGTGTATATATTTAAATAGATACATACATACATATATACATACATACTTACATACATACATACATACATACATACATACATACATATATATTATGGTTATAGTAAAAGAATATTTTTGCCTATGTGAATTAATTAATTATGTTAGATAAGTGAAATGGGTAATTAAGTAGGGAAAAATGATTTACTTATATTTAGATAATTGAAGGATTTGTTTGAATAAATGAATTAGATTATCTTTTTGTTAATTAATGAATGTTGATTTCTTTCATAATTATTTAATAGTTGATGTGTAAATTTACTATGAAATTAGTTATTTAGAATAATTGTTGTTATAGTTAATTATGAATTATTTTATTAAATGACTCATTAAGTGAATTATGTGATTAAGTTAAAGAGTAATATGAAATGTGGAAATAATGTAATTCATGATTGTATTGTTTGATTGATTGCTTGTATTGAGTATTGTGTTTGATTATTGGGATTGGGGCGATTTTGGTAATTGTTTAAAAGTGGGTGTCATTGTGTAAAATTGTTATGGTTGGCTTCCAAAGGCCTATGAGGGAGTATTTTTGTATGTATGGTTTTTTTAATGATCATTTCACTGTGGAAGTGGCTTGATAATGTTTTGAGTTGTGTGCAAGAGGGTCAACGCATTGCACTGTGTATAGATTCTTGTAATTGTGATAAGTGTACAAGATGGCCAATGCCTTGCATTGTGTATAGATTCATGTGATTGTGATAAGTGTACAAGATGGTAAATGCCTTACTTGATGTGTAGGGTTTACTAGTTGCAAGTAGGGGGAGTGGCTCTCAATGGGGGAAAAAACCCAAAGTGGTGTCCAAGATAACCCATTGGAGAGTTTCTTAATCCATTGATAACCTTAATAATGAATTAGGGGGGATGGGTAGATTTCATATTAATCAAGATAATGATATGACTCACTCATGGCTCAAGTGCTCATTTAGGATTGAGATGAGATGGGAAGGCTTGGAATGGCAAGATCAACTTCCTTATCCTCATGAAAGGTATGTTGATTCCACATGAGTTTGTATGGGAGCTGGGGATGTGTAGAGGCTTCTAGGATAACCCAAGATGGGGGTCGAGGCCTAGGAAGATCTACCAGGATAACCCATATCAAGGTATATGACAAAACTCCTCCCTATTGTAGTCTATCATTCCCTAGTTGTATTGTCTCCTTCTGTTGTGTGTGTGCCTCTGGAAGTGAAGCTAGTGTTGTATGTGATGTTGGTATTGTTAGTAGTGTTGTGTTGGAGTCATGTATAGCCCCTGTTTATGTTAGCCTATTGTCTTCTTAATTTTTTTGTGTGATGTGGGACCTTGTGTTATCTCCTAGCATAGGGGGTGGACCTCAGGGTTCCACATGGTCGGGAGGTTGGTGCTTTTTCCTCCATTGGGTATTCTTGTTGCATGTTCATGTGCGTGGAGATTGTTCTTGATGTTGTGGACTTCAGTTCCTGTTCTAGTCTGAGAAGACAACCTTTTATGTATTTTTATTGGATTGTATATCAGTTGTATCTCTTATTGTAATATGATGTGTTCTTCCCACATGTACTCAGGGAAGCATTGTTGTAAATATCGTAACGATGTAATAGATATTGATGAACTCTCTTGTAATGAATATTGTAAAGTGATGTATCTTGCATATGTTAGTTGGCTATAAATGTTTTTATTTGTTGATGTTTATTAGTTGACATGTTATGAAAGTAAATAATATAGAAACATTTAATGTGGTGTTTTTAAATGAACCTTGCATGTTAGATAACTCGTGTCATCTAAAAATTTAATGAAATGATTCTAGTCATCTTGATTATTAGTTTTGTGAGTAGCGCAATTGAGAAACCTTAGAGGACCTAGATTTAGATTATAATGTTATGCAATCTATTGATATTTATTTTAATTTTTTTTCCATTAATGTGGCATAGTTAGTGCTGTCCTCTGGGGTTCCTTGGCAGGGCATTACATACTTAGTGATGATAAATTTCATTTGAGGCTCTCATTCAATGCGGATTTGGTTAGGCATCCCCTTCCAAGGCAACCATAAATGTGAATAATCTGTCGCAACATAGCCATTCAGGGCTTGAATGAAGTCTTTTCCCAATATAATTCCGTAGGTGTCAGGAATTTCTGCAACCTAGATGTCAATAACTTGTTGGATCCTTGGATCGACTGCAAGCTGCATGGGGATCCAATTCATTTCCCCAACTATCTTTACCTCGTTCTTATCTAATTGAGTTACCTTACATCTGGATGGGGTCAAATTTATTCTTAGTGCTTGGCATATTGCGAATGGCATGACATTTGTTGATGCTCCTGAGTCTAGCAAGAAATTATGCAAAATTTTTCCTAATATTTGAATCGTCAACATGAAGTGAGGGGTCTCTAACTTCCCTTGGAATAGCCCTATAGAAACATCAGCCTGAGCCACTTGGGCCTTGTATTTGTCACTATTTTTATCCTTGGTTTGGACTTGATTGTTCTCTTTGGTTGGAAGACTATCCACTTGCTATTTTTTGCTGGGTCGCTGGTTAGTTAGCTAATTGGGTTTCTTCCCCACAAATTCCCAGATCATCGACTCACTAGTAGAAGTGTCAAATGAGACTCTCTTTGTAGGTATTTCTTGAGCTAGTTTCAATGGGTAGTTCCATTTAATGATCAAAAAAAGCATTGTGAAAAATGAGTATGCTCAACAATTCGAAGGCGAACATGCCTACATTTACTTTCTTGAGTTCCTCCACTACATATTCACCCATTTGCTCAATGTCCGCCTCCAAAGAACTTCCTTGGGTGGCATTAGCGAGTTAATTTTGAGTCAAATTAGGCTACCTATTCCTATTAAAATTATTGGGTAAGTACCTTGGGATAAGTTGGGTTATTGCTGGCATTAGGTTTAGGTGGAGTATTAAATTTTTTAGGAGGGGCAGAGGTTGTGAAGGGACCACTAGCTTGTCTATTTCTTAAGTTATAGGGAGTTGCCCGTTGGTGGAACATATGGACTTCATCTTCACGTTGCTCTTCCTCATCCTTGGGACCATTATCTATTGAATCAAAGGGTTGAGATAGAGAGCTCTCGGTACTTACCTCTTTTGCTTCTCCTTCCTTGGTTGTGGCTTCCTTCTTGGTCAAGTTGCTATCACTTTGTGGGAAAGGAGCTTGGTTAACCACCAACATCGAGGAATCATATGGCTCTAGTGGAACAAGGTCTTTGTAGCTCAAACCATCAATAGCATTTTAGGCCTCTACTTGAAAGATTTCTACAGAAGTTTGGAACTCCAAACATTCAAGCTTAGAATATCTATTAGTTTTATGAATTTAACACCATTCGAATAAAGTAGCCTTGGCTAAGTAGACTCCACTTATAGATTTTTCTGTACCACTCAGTTGGTCAAGAGGTGTAGGTACACCTCCATTATTGGGTCTAGTGTTCCAAGTCCTGTTTTTCCTTTGAGATGACTTCTTTCAAAGTTCTACCCAGAGTTCTGACCTTTCTTGTAATTTTGTCTCGAGGGCATATCAGAATCATGATTGTTTCGGTGGAGGTTGGCTTGAATGCTCCTTTGAGAGGCTTGTAGCTAGTTATTTTGGTTCCTCACATGAGTCATCTGGGTGGAAAACTTCTTTACTAATTCAGTCAACTCATCAATCCAATCCTTATCTATATTATTTTGCAAAGGTACTGAATTTTGAAGGAAAATGGGTTGCGCTAGAGGTTGGTTCTGTTGAGTGGTGGGGAATTTCGAGTTTTGTAGGTATGAGGACACTTGAGATTGTTGAGCATAAGCCTATTGTTGTAGAGCCTACAAGTAGCTTGGCGACAATAGAGCTTGATTTAATGGTTGCCTTGGATGTGGCATGATAGGCAGCTAGGGGATTTGGTTCAGTATTGGTGTTTGATGGGCCAGGGCATGAGTAAGCCTTTAGATTTGAGTAGGGTTGGTAGCTGGCCCTAGTGAAGGAAATAGACCCATAATGTGCTACTCCAAGTCAATGCCAACCTTCATTGCTTCTGCATATGCATCTACCAATCTTGCAGGCAGTTGAAGCATCCTCTTGACTAAGGTAGACGTGAGGTTATCCAAGGTGGCATAGTACACCTGTCTAGTTGATGCATCACCAACTATGTAAGAGGGTTGCAACTTCATGTAGGCTCTATGGAATATGTCATTGAATGCGTTGATCGGTTCATTAACCTCCCTCCTTATAGACATGAACTGTTGGTACAACTCTTTGGGATTGGCGGAAGCCTTAAATTTCTGTAGGACTGTGTTCTTCATGACGTCCCAAGAGGTAATGAAGCCTATAGGTAGATGGATGTACCAATAGAATTCCTCATCCCCTAATGAGTAAGAGAAGAGTCTATAATCCACATCTTCATGCTCAATTTGCATATCCTTCAAGGCTATTTAGAAGATCTTGATGTGTTCATCTACTGTCCTCTGTGGATCATGTGGATGTAACCTGGTGCAGAGGCCTTCTGAGTTCTTTGAAATGTCATGGTAATCATTGAAAGACAATGGAGATGGGTTATTGGCTAACCAAGCCATTGGGGGAAGTGGGGGTGGTAATGATAGTGCTATAGCAACTTGAGGTTGAGGTAGGGCAGCAGTTGTAACAACACCTTATGAATAAAGCGTAGGGGTGGACAACTATTCCAAAGTAAAGATCATGTTCAAACTCATCCATTCTAGGTGGGATCCAAGACTTGGCATATAAACCAATCTTTCCTACTACAAACCATGCTAGCTAGCTGGTAAAAGAAATTACAATTACAAATGGTACAAAGAATTTTGAAAATTTACCTACAAATTTTTTCATCGGTGCTTTAGCCATTTATGTTGCTTCAACAAGTCAAACCATTTATGATATAGCAGTCTTTAAGCTAATGTATGTAGTTCAATTGTGCAAAAACCTATTTTCATTCAGTGTTCTGCGAATGACTTCATCACCCATGTGTTTTACTGTAGTGTAGAAAAATGCATGCCTTTGCATTTTCACACTTAATTTGGACCTATTTTGTCACCCCTTGCATTAAATTCCCTTTAGGTCACTTGTTTTGGGCCCCTAAGACCCCTTTTTATGCATTTTGAGGCATATTTCAACAGTAAACCTAACCAAAACCCATAAGCAACCGTTAATCTTGGTAACCCACCTTTTAAATTTGCAAGATAAGCCTTATGGGACCAAGATGCCACCTAGGGCGTCTTACTCCCGAGGGCTTTATTTTTGAGAATTAAGAGTGGGAAATGAAAATATTTGAATTTATTTAGCATTTTGTTAGCCTTTTGTAAAGATCAAAAGATTTCCATTCCATACAAAGTACTTTCATGAATTACATACGTTTCAAGTAAAGTGAAATAAATACATCCAAAACATGAATTATTCGTAAATGCTCAAGGCTATTTCATAAATGAGTTATCCATCAACATACACCAATAAGGGTGTTACAATTCATCTATTTCAATGTTACATAACAAGTTTACATCAATGATACATCCATGGAAATAAATATATAATGTACAAATTGGTTGTGCAAGCCATACACAAATAGTATATGAGATATATCCATAACAAAGTGAATCTCTAATCTTCATCCGCCTTTACTCTACTGGTCTTCTTATAATGAGGCCAAGAGTGCAGTTAAGGTGCCTTTTCCACCCAACCACGAAGCACATGACTTCCTTGGGTTTCTTCCTATCTCGAAGAAATCCCCGACCTTGCATAAGGAGCCTAGCAACCTGGAACAACACAATAGGAGGGAAATCTCGATGCAAGCTTGATGCCTATATGCATTCCTACACTTAGAATAACATATTTCTTGCAAACATGAGGTGGGAGAGACCTATATAACATTTAAATATAGGCTTTTAATCCATCTATTTCAATGGTACATTTGCTTGGCCAAGCATAAAGAAAAATAATTAATAGTTTTAGAAAAGGTAAAACTATCGTCTCTGTGGATCCACCTTCAACATCCTGTCCCGGAAGTCTACTCATAAAGGAATCAAATAATGCATAAAATTTCATTCAATTTAACAACATTTACTCATACAAGCATTTTAACATAAAACACATTTCATTGACAAGTTCTTAAATCATTTTGCATAAGTACAATAATTAATAATATGCAACTCACAAATGATTCTACAATTTCACTAAGCATTTCATTCTTCAAATTAACTATTCTTCAATGAATAAAAGCAAGTTTATGCAATAAGCTCATTTCCATGTACATGCAAGATATCCCTCATTCTATCTCCAGTTGAAAGATTTAATCTAATTAACAATTGAAATAAAAATACACTCTAATCAACATTGTATATACTCCTAGAGGATTTAGTTCGCCTTTACTCCTAAGGTAATGTTCAATCATGTATCTATTCATATATTCAACTATTTAGCTATTTAAATATATATAAGTTCTTAATACTGAAGTTTAGAAATAAATCATTGCTTAAAAAAAACTGGGTTATGTAAATTTGAAATAAAGAATACTCTCTAATCAGCAATATATGCATTTTCAGAAATTACATTTTGCACATATATTGTTTCAATATACATTCACATATATGCAAACATCTATATATACAAAATAATAATACATTACACCCAATTTCAGAATGAAACGAATACTTACACAAAAACTTATTAGCACAACACAAAAATCTTGGTTATTCCCAGCAAAGCTTAAATCTGCCCACGCCTAATCTCAGAACTTGTTTAATTTCAAATGAGAACAAATATTTATGTATACATACTCATATTGATATTCATATCTAAAATTAAATGCATATATATACATATATAAATATAAACTCATAAATTATCAAGACAAGCATAGAATATAGTCTTAGTTGGTTATTCATTAAATTACATCGAAAAATTATCAGACTCATAAAGGTGAATATATATTGGCTCAAAACTTAATATATATTTTGATATGTATATATGATTAATTTAATATAGCTTTTTATCCATTTTAACAGGAAATTTATCATTCCCATGTCAACTTATGTTATCTATTCATTCTGAAAATATGCTTTGCACAAATATATAAAAATAAATTGATTTATATATATACATACATATATATATATATTTATTATATGTATATATTGGTATCTATGTACAGGTATTAGATTTATATTTTACACTGCCTCTAACACATATATATACATACTTATAACAATATTGAGTTTAAACACAAAGATGTATATTTTGTAACTGTAGTTTATAGATACTGACATTTCCATATATATATATATACACACAACAAACATACGTGTGTGTTGGAAACAAAACTTAACTCCATTTATCACAAGTATACAACATTGAAAGTTTATTGTATACAGGTGGTCGTTACTTATGGGAGGCACCGCCTATGGGGGCAGTGCCCCCTCCACAACGTTGCCTCCTCATGAGGAAGGTGCGGCTAGGATAAATCCCTCCCAATTTAAATATAGGTCTCTTTCTTGAAAAAAATGAAACCAAAGTTCTACAAAAAGATACGACCATACTACAGCCCGAATGTTATCTATTAAATACTTCCAAGTTCAGGCATGTGCCCATACATAGTTTTTATGGTATACATATATATATTTATTTGCATATATATACAAAATTATCAATTTAAAGAAATCACACAGGAATCTCATTCTGGCCTTAAATATTTAATGCAGAGAGGGGAAGAATTGTGGATAAATATATATAAATAATTGGGAAGATTGTACAAATTTCGCAATTCTACCAGTGAATTTTGGCACAACAATATTTTCAAGTACAAAGATCATACACAAATATTTACAAGAAAAAGAATTCAATCTTTTAAGCAATATAGACATTCTTTCTCACACTTTGAAATTTAAATGCAATAGAAGAGATTTTAAAACCTGGAAAAATTGCCTCTAGTTGAGACTCCTTTCCTCTTCTTCTTCTCTTATCCTTTTCTCCCTTCGAGTTTGATTTTTGAAGAAAATTCCTCTTATTTTCTTCCTCTTGTATTCTTTTTCTTACTTCACTAATTCTATTCTACTGAAAACTAAAATATCTATTGGCAGCCATTTTCCATTGGAGTTGTAGAGCAAATTCAAGAAGAATCCCCCAAAATAGTTGTTTCCTCTCGTTATTCCTTTCCTCTTTTAAAGTTTTCTTTTTAATTTTCAAAACCTAATCTTGAAATAAAAATAAAATTTATTTCTATGCATTTTATTTTCTTAATAAAAATAATAAAGAAATCTCATTTTTGTAGCAACTAACACTTATCTTCTGTTAATAAAATACTATTCTAATTACAAAGGTAAAATATTCACCCTTAATGAGAAAGAATAAATATCATTTAATTACCAAATAAATATTTGTTCCAAAGAAATAGCATTCGTTTTGAAAATAAAATGATTATTCAAATTAGCTAAGCATTATCATTCACTTATAAAACAAAATCTATAATTCAATTATAATTAAAATTAATTCTTCTATTTTATTATGCTTTTTATTTTACTATTTATTTAATTAGACTAAACATTATGAAATTTGCAAATGATAAAACAGTCAAGCTAATTTAATCCTAAATGCATCTACATGATTCTATGTGCTTGTGTGTGATCGAGAGAACCATTCCTGTTGTACCCTTCCAGGAAGCTAACCTTCTCTCCTTAGCCACACCCTTGGTCTTTGACTACCTGCAGCTCAATACACTCAGGCACAAATCAATAGATTAGTATCCACTTAAAGATATAAATCAAAACATTAATACTCATGAATTCAAATAAAATTTTCCATTTTTCATCATGTTCAAAGTAAAACTGCATTCTATGCATTCAAATTTTCTAAAATCAAAGTAACATTTCATATTTCATTACTCAAATATACTATATTATTACTGCATAGTCTAGCACACACACACATTCAATTATCTATCATTTCTATGTAAAGCAAATTAAAGCAGGAATCAACAGTATCAAAATTTGGGACGTGTCACCTTTGGGATCTAATAATCAGGTTATTAGATGGGAATGCCTATAAAAGTAAGATTCACACCCCATTTTCATATAAGCAAGTAAGAAGCAAGAAATTTGAAGCAAACAAGTGACAAGAGAAGCAAGGTAGAAGGAGAGTTTCAAGTCTTGGAGCAACCTTCTAGTGTTTTTGCAGGTTTTTCAAGTCTATTTCCAAGTCAAGATCTAGCATTGCCAAGGTTTAATAATGGATGCCTATTGAGGATCATGAGAGATTCTAGGTTGGATATTCAACTAGCCATCCTTGCAAGCCTAAGGACTTGTTTCTTGATTGATCTCATCTTCCATTGTTGTTCTATTTTCTGCCTAAGGAAGGTACATTTCATGTTTTTAGCCTATTAGGGTGATTGTAAATCTCCTTCATAGGTCATTTTCATTTGAATTTTAGGAATTCTATTCTAATACACTTGAATAGGGTTTCTCCATGTTCTAGCTTGCAAAATCTTAGACACACTTAAGATTAGGGCACACACACATTTTTATTTTTATATCTATGTTCTTTCATCAAGGTTTAATTACCAAACAAGGGTTTTGATCAAGGCAAACCCCCATAAACAATCAATCCAATTTCCTTTGTTTTGAAGGTTCAGATCTGAAGACTTGGTGGAGAACAAAGTACAAACCTTGAATCTTAGGATCATACTCAGAAACTTAAAAAATTCAAAGTGGGACTAAGTCGCCACCTAGGGCGTCTTAGTCCTCCAAAGGGAATTTTGTAGAGATTCCTTCAAATCTTGATCCGACATTCGAAGACTCCGCATTTTCCCCAAAAACAACAATGGGACTAAGACAATTGTAAGGGTGTCTTTGTCCTCCATAACACTTATTAACCTCTTCTTTTCATTTTTGAAATCCTCACAACATTTCCAGACTTCCTAGGTACACACATCTTAACTCCCTGTTGCATAATTTCATCATTTACATCTCTCATTTAGCTTGCATAACTAGGTTTTGTAAGTTGAATGTTTATTTGTATTTTCCAAGCATTTTCTTCATGGTGAACCCCTAAAATTTTAAAGAACCCCCTCCTAGGTCCTCCTCATTGAGAATTGACTCAACTTGAAAGGTTGATAGTCAATCCAATTAGGACTCCTAGGACATTTTTGAGTGATTTAGTGGAGAAAGGGTGACATTGTACATCTCCCATTTTTCATCTAAATCATTTTGGTGAACTCGACCTTGTTGAGCATTCATTTTCTAATTTGGATCCCATTAAAGTCTTAGATCTAGGTTGCATTCATTCTTGCATTACATCTTGCATTAGTGAAATTACATCTAGGGATTTTCATATTTAGTGAAATTGCATCTAGGGTTTCTTATATTTGCATTAGTGAAAGTGCATGTAGGTTGCATTTTTTCTTTCTTGCATCATTTCATTTCATTTCATTCAAAAACTAAAAAGTGCATTGTTCATCATCTTAATTGCATTTAGAAACATTCTTATTGCATTAAAAGTTGATTTTTTTGTTGCATACAACTTCTTGTTACTAGTTACTTTTCCTTGCATTCATTTACATAGTTTTCTATTTCTCAACATCAAATCCCTAGATAGGCACCTTGGGAACACATTTATCAACTCAAATTTTGTTGTTTTTATGAGAAAAACCTCTGCTAGGACTAAAACACCCTTACTAGCATCTTAGTCCCTCTCATGGTTTTTGATCCAGAATCCCGTTTGGGTTGTGTGTTGTCTATTCCAGTTTTTGGGAACCTCTAAATTTCATCAGGAGGGCCAAGATGCCCTTCTTGGCATCTTAGTCCCTGTGTAGTTTGAGGTTACAATTTTTGGGGTTAAACAATGCATTTTTGTGCTTCTGTTTGTTGTAGTTAGTTTGCTATTTCAGTTTGCCAACTTATAGTTTTATGCATTTTCATAGTTTAATTTTACAATTTCTTGATAAAGATAGATCATTAGATTTCCATATTGTTAGTTGTAGACTCCATTCATTAGAAAATCAAAACATAAAACCCAAAACATCAAACTTAAACACACATAGATGTATGGTTACTTAAGCATGTTAACACCCTTTTTCAAAGTTAGCTTAAACCTCAAGCCTTTTAGTTGTGATAACTTTGATATGTTAGATGAAGCCCTTGGGGACTTCACCTCACAAGGTTCATACACTAAGGCTTGTTCAAACAAACTTAAACAAAGTGAAGTAAATGTTATCCAACCTCAACCTATTAACAAACATAAGCCTTTTAGTCGTGATGATTTGACATGTTAGATGAAGCCCTTGAGGACTTCCTCTCGCAAGGTTCATCCACTAAGGATTGTTCAAATAAATCTAAGAAAAATGAATTAAATGTTGTTCAACCTCAACTCATCCTTTATCCACCCTCAAACAAACCTCAACTTTCAAACAAACCTATCCTTATCCTTGAAGCACCTAAAGAGAATGTGTCACAACAATCAAATTATAACATTTTTGCTCATACATATAACACAAGGAATAATAGACAATCTCAACCTAATCCTATTTCACTACCATTATCAAATCCTGTGTTTCCTAGTGCTCCTCATTTACCATCACATAGTGGAAAGGAGTATGATCTTGTTGAACAACTTAAGAATACTCTTGCTAATATTTCCTTATGGGATCTTATTCAAGCTTCACCTAGTTACCACACCATGCTTCAAACATCTTTGCAACAAGTTGTGGTTTCTCCTAATACAAATGAAAATGATGTGGCAACTCTAATACAAGGAATGAATACAGTTAATTAGACATTACCTTTCACCAACATGAGCTCCCTCCCTTGGAAATGCAAAATAAATATGATATTTTCATGATAATAGCTAGATACAACACCACATGAATAAAAGGACCCTTGTTGATAATGGATCAACTCTAAATATGTGCAGTGTAAATATTTTAGATAAGTTGGGAGTGGATAAATCAAAAATAAAACCTGATTCCCTATCGATTAAAGGATTTGAGAATATAGGAAAGCAACTTCTCGATGTGATTATTTTTCCTATTTCATTCAGAAAGGTTACCTTACAAACTTCTATCCATGTTATGCCTCATGAACTTTCATACAATCTTCTTTTAGGAAGACCATGGATTCATGAGATGCATGCGGTACCTTCGACTCTTCATCGTATCATGAAGTATGTCTATAAAAATAAGACATACCAAATTGAAATGGACCCCGAGCCTGAAATTTGCTTGCAAATTGAAAAGGGAAATAATAGTCCTCTAAAAAAATTAATTCCGACATAAAAAATAGAGCCTATCATAGAGGAAACACAAGTGATGGAAACAATGTCAAAATTAGCAGATGATGATTGGGGTTCCTTGGAGTTCACACCTTCATTCATGGGAAAATATATAATCACAAGAAAATAGGATAAAAACAAAAGCAACCAATGGTTATGTCAACAAAAAACTCAAGAGAAAACTCACAAACATCTACTGTTGAACAAGACACCAGCTACTCAACGAAATTTGATGAGATAGACTATCAATAACCACCAAACCCAAAAGAAATGTAAAAAATTTATGGGAGAGGTTATGAACTTCTAAAACAATTAGGTTATAGTGGAAAAGGATGTGGAAAGAAAGAACAAGGAATTTGTCCCTATAGAACCAAACACGCAAGAGACAAAAAATGGTTTGGGATATTGTCCTAAGATAATGCAAGAAAAGAAAAGACCTTCATTAAACATCAACACCATTACGTGCAAACCAAAAATCAATCTCACTTTGAAACATCCTGAATTACTTGATATGGAGTTACCGCCATCATGGGAGTACTTTGAATATGAGGAATCCTTGAAAAAAATGCTAGGAGTTTATGATAAACCATCTACTCCTCCTCACACGAACAAGGTTACATGTGCTATGGTAAGCACCAAACAAGTAGATGGAGAAAAAGAGAACAGTGAGATAGACATCAATAATGAAGAATACAATCCTGAATTTCCGAGATCAAACACACTTCCTTTAGGGAATACAATGGACATAGCAATAGACATGAATGATAAACAAAAAGTCATTAAGATAGGAAAATCCCTCAATGATGGTGAACAAGAAGATATTGCAACCTTGCTTCATGAATTTCCTGAACCCTTTGCTTGGACTTATTCAGATATGTTGGGAATTGGCCCTAAGATTGTAACACACAACATAGTCCTCACTAAAAATGATAAGCTCGTTAGATAGAAGATTCAAAAAATGAACCCTAAAATAGCCTTGCTAGTTAAGAACAAAATTTAAAAACTCCTTGAGGATGGATTTATAAGACCTATAGATTATTTTTCTTGGATCTCAAACATTGCCACAGTCATAAAACCTAACAATCACATTAAGATGTGTACATATTTTCGTGATCTGAATAAAGCATCTTTAAAAGATGACTTTCCCCTTCCTAATATTGACATGATAGTAGACTTGACCGTGAGACACAATTTTTTGTCATTCATGGATGGATTTTCTAGATAAGATCAAATTTTCATGAATGACCGCCTACAAAAGAGCCTATTCCCTTATCATATCAGTTATATTTCCTATGTACAAACAACACCACTGAATAGGAGGTGTTAACCATTGGATTGCGTGTTGCTCTAGTTATGGGTGCTAGAGACATTAATAGAATTTGGCGATTTAGAATTAGTCATTAAACAAATAAGGAAAACATATGAAACAAAACATGACAAATTATCAAAATACAAGAATCTCACAATGAAATTGTTAGAGAAGTTTGAATCATTCACCATTGATAACATCCCTCGAAAAGATAATCATCACGTGGATGTAATGGCAAGTGCAACTTCTCTAATTTTCCCTCAAGGTCCTTCAAAAGACTTCACTTTTATTGTACATACAATTATGAAACCATCAATTAATGATAAAGAAGATGAAGTGTTAGCTACAACAATTGAAAACTCAAGTGAATGGTATGGCACGATATTCAATTATTTAAAAATGGTACCTTTCCTAAGCCAACAAATAAAAACACTTTCTCTCGTCTTCAAAAAATTTCATCTAGATATATCATCCTAGCAGACATCTTATATAAGCGGTCCTTTGACAACCTCTTGCTTAGGTGTCTTAAACAAATCAAAATCCCTATAACACTTGAACAAGCTCATGCAGGTGCTTGTGTCAGGAATTTTGGAGGAAGATCCTTAGTTCAAAATTTAATCTGCATAGGGTATTACTAGAAGAATATGGAATGAGATTGCTTTGAATATATTAAGAAATGTCACAAGTGTCAAAAGCATCAAAACTTAATTCACGCTCCTACCTCCAATCTTCGTGCGCAAGTTCCTATTTGGCCATTCTTGGTATGGGGTTTGGATATTATTGGAAAAATATCTCCACCCTCATCTGCAGGACATACCTTTATAATCACAACAACAAATTATTTCGTGAAATGGGTAGAAGCTATCCCCTTGCGTTCAACAACATCTGATGTACTATGTCCTTTCATATTGGAACACATTATTGCTCACTTTGGACTTCCTTTTGTGTTAGTTTCAGACAATCGAACACCATTTAAGAATAATTATGTGAAGAAGTTCTTAAAAACATTTAATATATGACATTGATTCTCAACGCCTTACTACCCGCAATCTAACAAACAAGCCAAATCAACTAACAAAACTCTTGAGAAAATCCTAAGAAAGACAGTAAAAAAACATAATAAAGACTGGCATATGAAATTAACATATGCATTACGGGCTTATCATACTAGTATCAAAACATCAATAGGAAACACACCTTATAACCTTGTTTATAGTGCCAAGGAAATTATGCCCTTGGATTTAGAGATTCCCTCCTTAAGAATCGCTCTTCAAGGGCTAATTGATGATAATACTTATAGGGAACAATGATTACACCAACTCAAAATGCTTTATGAAAGGTGCATCAATGCCCTCGAACACCCTCAAGCTTATCATAAGAAAATGCAGTAAAGTTATAATGACCATGTCATCCCTCACTCAATTAACAAGGGTGATTTGGTGCTATACGAGAATCAACGAAATGTCAATGCCAAGCCGACAGAAAAAAGGAAAGTTTAGCCCTAACTGGTTAGGACCTTATATAGTTCAAGAAAGCTATGGGTTTGGAGCATACCTAATATCTAAAATGGATGGTACACCTCTTTGAGAACCTATTAATTCCACGAATTTATGTTGGTACTATGTCTAACCTTTCTAAATAGTGTGAGTTTTTAAAGCAACATTGTTAGAGTTAATGGATAGTATGTTATTATCTCTTACACTTGCTTCGTTCCTAGCACATAGTCATTTGTGTCTTGAATTTTGGGGTAGTGAGTCCAATGTGGTTTTGGATTCTTACTTTAGGTATCATGCTATTTAGACCTCATGGTGTATGTTATGTTATGTTAAATACTTATTGGTATTTAATGTTTTGCAATTAAATCATAAGTGC
This sequence comes from Sequoia sempervirens, assembly GCA_007258455.2. Taxonomy (NCBI): domain Eukaryota; kingdom Viridiplantae; phylum Streptophyta; class Pinopsida; order Cupressales; family Cupressaceae; genus Sequoia; species Sequoia sempervirens. The sequence continues at coordinate 812,550,867 of VDFB02270651.1, read as the reverse complement.
ATTTAATTTAGCATAACATACTGCATCATATAAGAAAACTTAAGAAAATACATGTTAGACCATGGAGATATTTATTGAATAGTCTAACAGAGCTTATTTAATAAATCACATTTCCATCTAACACATAAACATAAAATCCAAGCATGCTCATATATATATATATCAAAAGTTTTAATACATCTCAATGTCACTATGGCCTATGACTACTGGATCCCTCGGGATGTGGTGTTTGCACCCATTGAGAGACACTGGTGTGTGGTCGGGATCTACTCATGCTAGACATCTCTTGCATAGTCCATAGTGACCCATGTAACTCACCCTCACGTATCAGTGCTCCCACACACTCTCGATCTGTGCAGTCTCTATCAACCTGAATTCTGACATTCTCTCTTTGTAGCCACTCAAACTTCAACTGTAAGATGACCTCTCTCTTAGATTGTCGAGCTACTCGAGCCTCCTCTAACTCTACCACCAGTAATGATACTTGACCCTTAGCCTAATCAGCTTGCTTGGATTCGCTGACGTATGCTCCCCTGAGCCTCACATAAGGCTCGAATATATTGATGCGCTCTGCCATGAAAGGTGGGGGCATTAACTTTATGGCCATAGCCTCATATGTAGGAATGGGCGATAGTATCTCCACTACTACACGTTGGAAGAGATCCTTAGGATCTATCATGGTCCCTACAAGATAGAAATCATAAGGATAATCAGTATACATCATCATAATACATATATATACATGAGAATGATATGCATAAAAACACAAAGCATAATAATAAATATCATCACCTGGGTTTGTAGCATGATCTATAGGGATCTCGAATTCCTTACTACTCTCCCCGTGCTCTTAGATATTTGCACATGTAGACTATAACCTCGTAACTTGTGTAGGAACTGTATCTCTCTGCTCGGGTCTAGGAGGACCAGCCTCACCTCTGTCATTGTCCTCGCTCATCAACTGGCTTTGCTCATCATCTGTCTCCTCGTCATCCTCCTCCTCCTCATAATCACTCTCCTTTGTCTCCTCATCCCCCTCTGGGAATAGATCTGTTAGGTCTACCCTCCTACTTGATTCTCTGTCATCCTCCCTTGGATCTGGTAAATGTCTTAGGAAGCCCATAGGATAGTCCATAGGAAAGATGGCTCCTGGCCAAACCAGCTCCCACCACTCCTCATTCTCCTATGTCGCGTCGACGTCATCCATGTTAGAGACTGGGGGCACGTCTATCTCCTTGTCCTTTGCATCGCTCAGGATGACATCATCTGCTGTTAGCCATTTGAGGTCCCCTAGTTTGCAGGCGCTCTGTATTGATCATTTGTATGAATCCCATAGTCGTGGTCTCCGTTGTACCTGCCCAAACTGCCTCATAACATGATCATAGTAGAGAGGTCTCACTATGTGATTGCATCATCCCTGCAACAGTCTGTCCCTCTGCATCCACCTTGGCTCCCCTGTAGTGTCTGACCAAAATAGCTTATTCAAATAGGGCCTCCACACAATGTCCTCCTCCCTTAGTCTATCAAATCCAACCCTCATAAATAGTACATCACCATGCTACCATGCCTTCCTAAGAGGATAACTGAATGTCCATGGGTAACCAACCGCTGTGGAAATTGAGAATCCTATTGGCCTGGTGTAGGTAATGTGCTCTAGGATCTAGTTTTGTAATATGGTGTAGTGTAGCATGTTGTGTAGCTCTCCGTAAGTGAACCAACCCAAGTCATAGTATAGGTGTGCCAGTATTCCTTGACCCCATGCAGAGATGACATGGTAGTGCTCCATGTCTCTAATCATGTGCACTAGTCCCCCCTCTAGATGTGCTTCATGGCCATTGGGGACTAGTACCATTGCTACTATATAAATCAAGATGCATTTGACTAGTGGTGAGTGTGCATGAAGAAGCCATGGTAGCTCAATGCATAGTCCCACGATCCTGTGATAGACCGGTTTTCCTAAGCAATACTCAGTGTCTACTCGCATCTCCTTGAAGCTCCTACCTTGTGCAAGGTATACCCTTTCTCCTTGGATAGGCACTCGCAGTATGTGGTGCACATCCTCCAGTGTGACTATTATCTCTCTTGTCAGTAGATGGAAGTGTTGATGGCGATTTTGGCACCACAACAATACAAGTAGAATATTACTATTATGCTCCTCCTGAAAGAGAAAGGAAACACATGAATGCCTTAGCTCCCAAGGTCTTTGTAGTTGGGTCTCAACTGTGCTGATGTTACTCAGTGGTCAATGCAACAGTAATATTCAAGGGGCCTGTTGGTGTTGAGCTTCTGGATTGTTCTTGGATCAAGCATGAAAATAAAATCTACTTTAACAGGGGTTTTAAAGAAACAAAAAAAGATAGATCAGGATTTTGAAACAGAAAAAGAACATCAGTTCATCCAATCTTAACCAGACTTGCTAGCTTCAAGGAATTAGTAAACCAAAACTGCAGAACAAGATAAGCTTGTGATTGACACACAACCTCTTTCATTCATAGTGCTAATTCACATAACAGATTTTGATTACCATTTAAATAAAACACAAAAATAATATTTCATTCCTTAAAGGTTTCACAAATCAATGATCAATTAAGACAAATATCATTCAGGAACACAACATGAAGTAGATTAAACTCTGATTGTTTCTACTGTTATTAAAATAGATAAACAATATTTACAAAGCTGGCATAATCACCAGTGTACATACAATCTGTGGCTCTAGATTGTTTCCAACTACACTTAAGAGAACTCAAAAAATACATTACAGTTTACACTGAAAACTAACTGCTAACCAAGAAGACAAGAGAAGCTCTCATTACTAAGAATCAAGAAGCAACTCAATCTCCTTTTGTTAAACGAATAACTCCTAACAGTCCTAACTCTAAGATGGCTCTTAATCTAAAGTCTTCTAAGTCTTTGGAAGTTCTAATCCCTTACTGTCTAACCTTTACAAAGAGGCAAGCTTGCCTTATATACAAAAATGTATCAACTTGAATGTGTTGTCCCCTGCACTAGGGTTTACAAAATATCTGCACCTGGGAGAGTCAGCCCTCAAATCCTTTGAAGAGAGTCAACGCGTATTCAATGCAGAAGCCCTGCTGTCCATGCTCACAAAGGATCTTTATCCTTAGGAGAAGTCCTTTTGATCCTTGGCAGTTGCTGCATTTACTCTTCTGTCTCGGTGTCCATCTTCGAAGTCCTTCTGCAATCTATCTTGAATGCTCAAAATATCCTTATTAATATTGGCCTACCTCTCGTAAGCAGTGTCCATAGCTGTCCCTGTGAGTCATTGATCATTCATCTTTCTTTTGGTTTCCCTCATGTCCTAGACTCCTCTGTATATTGACTATTTTTTTGGAAAACGTCTTCGGCCTGCCTGCAGATCTGAACCTCATCGCCCGAATTAGTTCATCATCATCTGTTCTCAAAAGGAATCCATCTGGTTTATATCCTATTGATCTTCTTACACAGGGGTGGTCAATCAGTCAAAGGGACCGATGAATCACCCTTTAGTTTTCCCCTGATTGGTTTGACATTCGCCCCGCTAGCTTCCTATTGATTCGAAGGTAATTCCTATTGACTCGCATGTTGGTGAGACACTTATCGTGTCTCGCCGATGCAACTTCATTTTATCGATGATCAGCATAGCACATGGCATTTGGCAAGATGCCTCAACGATCTACAAAAGTTATACCGAGCTCCCAAAACCTATCGGCACGACTGCATGCCCTTGGCAAGACGTCTCAGCAAACCCTAGGATTCCATGGCGATCTCACTTTCATGTTGGCAAGACCTCCTTGTGGTCATACCGAGAGATCTCCCTCTTTGTGTCTTGTCGGCATGACCAAATGTATTCGCCAAGAGCTCCCTCCGAAGGAAAGTCTTTCACCAAAAAACATACCTCCATCTATGGTCAGTGAGACCTGAGGGCTTCGGCAAGACCTTCCCTGAAGTCAAAACCTTTCGCTGATATGTATCCTCTCTCGCCGGGCTTCCCTGTCACCGAGACTTCATTTCATCAACAAGACACTATGCCGAATGCCCACACTCTCTTCGAAGACATCCTTATCGGCGAGAGACAAAGGACTCGGGGAGACTTTCCGTCGAAGACCTAACTCTCACCGAAAGTACTCGTTTGTTTTTGCCAGTCGGTGGGACATCAGGGTTTGACCAAAACTCCACCCCGAACTCAATATCTCCTCTCGACACGCCTTCTCCCTACCACCGGTCGGTGAGACCGAAAGACTTTGCCAAGACCATGTGCCGAAGAAGAGACTCCCACAGGAGTGCTTGATCCTTTTGTTAGTCGGTAAGACTTTCTTTCTTCGCCTAGACTTCTTGGTGAGGAGATAACCCTATGGCGATATAAGAACCAATCTTTGACGGTGATCGACAAGACCTACTAATTTTCTCACTGAAGACACCCTGGTCGAGGAGACATGGAGCCTTCGGTAAGAGCACATGTCGCATCCAATATGTTTGGCTGATGTGTTTGTTGGTGGCGCGATAGTCGGTGAGACCTGAAGACCTCGCCATGACCTCCTTCCAAAAGAAACCCTTGCCGTCGATAGGAATTTGCATGTCGCCGAAAGGACGACCCCTATCTTTCTGATAGAGCCCCTCTATAATTTCACTCGCCATGACAATCCCGAAGTCCCGTCGATAGGCAACATAGACACACTTCAACAGAGAGCACTAGTAGTCGGCCAGACATCCGCAGGGTCTTGCCAGCTCTTGCCTTAGTTGATTTTCATGGCCAACTGGATTGGGGAAGGCATTCTAGTCGAGCTCCCTAAGCAAATGTCATTAAGTGTAGAATTTTAATCCTGCAAAAACACATGCTTCCGTTAGTCATCAACAAGAGATAAGATACATTATCATATGATACACTTTGGCTAGTGATTATCTATTGAATACTTTAACAAAAAGGGGACCCAATTGAGCTGAAACAAAACCAAGGTTTTAACAAAACTAGCAGAGAAACTCAAGCAGAAGATAGAAGCAACCCAAGAGCAAGGTAAATAACCCAAAACAAAGAAGCCAAAAAAAGAAAGGGGACCCATTTTGATCCAGATCAAAGTGGGGTGGTTATGCAAGGCATAACAGGAAGGTGCAGGTGTCTGCATCCCATTTCTCTACTAGCGACATCAACATGGCATCATGATACCACATGGCTGGCGAGAGGTAGGCCCTATAAGACCGATCTCCTGGAGGATCTACACATCCTCCTTAGGTAGTTGATCAACAAGCTCTCAAAGTCAGCTGAATGTCTGGTTGCCCAGGTGTTGGTGCGATTAGGGTGCAGTCTGCCATAAGAAAAAGAGGAAAATGTCACTTAAAACATCTTAAAATCTTAAATTTGTGCTTTAATGGTCAAAAAGTGTTGTAACGTTTCTCTAGAATATCTTAATTAAGGATTCCAGACACTTTATTCCTTAACTGGGACACTTTGCGACAATCTAAAAAATGAAATAAAAACCCTCCCTAGCCTATAAATTCATCTTTTGAATAACAATGTGTAAGATTCGAGCTACATGAGTTGATTTCCTTCATGCAATGATATCCCGGGCATTGCTCCGCTGCCAGTCAGGCGTCCATAGCCCCGACGGAGATACCTCTAGTTTCCTCATAGCATTGCTCTACTGCCGGTTAGGCGTCCATAGGCCCGGTAGAGATACTAGAATCACCCATTCATATTGAATTCTCTTTTCTTTTGATAATTTTTTTCTTTCCTTTTGGAGTTTCAAATATTTCATTTAGCTTTTCTTTTTTTTCTTTTCAATATGTCAGATGCTTAACACTTGATCTAGGTTGAAAACTATAGTGGACCTCATAACATCACTTGGAAATCAGATTTTTCACTCAAAATCTGACAACACTTTCATCCTAGGAAAAATACACCACTAGAAGAGGAGATGATTTTAACGATTTGTGACAGATTCAGGGGAGCTGATGAAGGATTTCTTACTTAGCACCTTGTTTTCAACACTTTCCACAACCTTTATTGAAAACAACATGAAACAAAGAATTTAGGATAGAATCGTCGAATCAGATAATCGTGAAAATATCTAAACCAATTCTCTCCTAATGACCAAAGTATGCTTCAGATAACAACCCACAACTTCAGATAGAAAGAAACAGATTAAACCCCCAAAGAACAAAACAAACCGAAAACAAAAAGCAAAGAAAACAAAAGGAGACAGGGACAAATGTGCAAACAGGAAGCTATTTACAGACAAGAGCCACACTATTTACACAAAGAGCAGCAAATTATTCACACAAAGGGAAGAATTATTCATAAACAAGAGCACAAAAGTTATATACATAACCACAGATTATTTACAAATAGGGGACAAAATAAACTATTTACATAAAGAAAACAACAAATTACTTATATACAGAACATAAATTAACAAGCCTCAAGATTCAAAATAGTGTTTAAGGAACTGTCCATTAACAGGCAAAGGAACCAGCTCTCTAGTTAGGCTACTCAATCTGAAAGCATTTTCCCCTAGGATCTCATCAATTTGATAAGGACCTAGCCATAGTTTGTCAAACTTTTGGTGGCTGCCCTTCTTTTCATTGGCTTTATCCCATAACAGTACTAGGTCTGATATCCTAAAAGCTTTTATCTTAGCTCTTTTGTCAAACCAGCGTTTGACAATAGACTGATGTTTGAAGAACTGTTGTAAAGCAGCATCTCTTTGCTCTTCTAGTTTTAACAAAGTAGCTAGTCTTATCTCTGTCCTATTGTCACTGGAGTAAAAATTCTGCATGAACTCCAGGATAAGTATTTGTAGATGGATAGGAAAGACAGGCTCTTGGCCATATACCAGCTTGAAGGGTGAGGTGTTTAAAGAAACCTTAATCCTAGTCCTATCTGACCATAATGCGAATCTAAGCTGGGTATGCCAGTCTCTAGGGTTATGCTCTAACAATTTCTTAATCACCCCTAAGAGGTTCTTGTTGGTAGACTCTGCAACACCATTGCCTTGCGGATAATAGTTTGAGGAATACTTCAAGATGATCCTGTGATCATAGGCCCAAGAAATAAACTCAACAGACGAAAAAGTGGAACCATTATCACATACCAGAGCGAAAGGTACTCCAAACCTCGTAGTGATGCATTCAGTGAGGAACTTGATCACCACCTCCGTTGTGCTATTTCAGAAAGGTATGGCCTCTGTCCACCTCATACAGTAATCAGTAGCAGTCAAGATAAACTTATGTCCTGTAGAGGAATTCGAGTTAATCACTCCAATGAAATCCAGTGCCCATTGGGCAAATGGCCTTACCTCATAAATGGGTTGTAGTGGCATGGCTGCATAGCGTTCCCTTGGTGCTAAAACCTAGCAAGTGTGACATGTCCTGACATGATGGTGTGTGTCCTTGAATATACAGGGCCAATAATAACCAGCTCGGAGAATCTGGTGCACCAACGCATCTGGAGAACCATGACCTGTACCATGTTTCCCATGAAACTCAGAGATCACTTGCTTGGCCTCTTGATGATCAAGGCACCTCAGGTATATTCCTTCAAAGTTCCTCCTATATAGCAAACTTCCTTTGAACATATAATGAGAACTCTTTAGCCTCAGAGCTCTCCTTTGAGTTGAATTCATCCTGTCTGGACAGCAATTGTTAAGCATCAGATGGACCACATCAGCATACTAGGGATCATCGGAAAAGGATTGATCTGTGTATTGTTGACAGACAATATTATCACCGACATTCACCATGGACTGGGATAAACCCATGCCCCTGATGAGTTTCATGGGACGCATCTCCAGGTCAAATTCCTGCAAGATAGCCATCCACTTGCCTCTCCTTTTTCCTAGCTCACTCTGCATCAGTAGGGACTTCACAGCCGCATCAAGAACTACAGCGACGACTTGACTTCGAAGGATGTAATGTCAGAATTTCTTGACGGCCTGGACTAGTGCGAAGGCTTACTTTTCTAGAGGTGAATATTTAATTTCTGCATTCTTGAATGGAGAACTCATGAATGCAATCGGTCTTTCCTCGGCCTCTTCTTGTCTTTGGGTTAATACAACCACACATGAATGCTCAGAGGCGAAAGAGTAAATGTAGAACGACTTGAGGCAATCGAGATTGGTAAGCATGGGTGCTTCTGAAATGGACCGCTTGACTTGCGCGAATGCGACCTTCGCCTCCTCTGTCCATTCTGTCTTGGCATCCCTTTTCATCATTTCGTTTAGAGGCTTTACAATCTCTGCAAACCCTGTGATGAACTTTCTTACGAAATTAATTTTCTCGAAGAAGGACTTCATTTCTTTCTTGCTTCCTGGCTGGGTGATCTTCAGAATAGATTTGACTCGGTCTGGCTCAATTGAGATTCCTCTTTATGAGATTATATGTCCCAAAATTTTTCCCTCTGTGACTCTGAACATGCACTTGTTGGGATTCAAGGAAATGCCATATTGAATACATCTCTAGAGAACCTTAGCCAAATCGGCGGAATGATTGAGTTGATCCTTGGAAAACATTGTCAGGTCATCAATGTAGACAATAATGCATTTTCCAATCAAGTCCTTGAAAGCTATGTCCATTGCGCGTTGAAAGGTCGCCCCAACATTTATCAGGCCAAATGGAATCCTCTTGTAAGCAAACGTTCCCCACTTGGTTGTGAATGTTGTCTTCATTCTGTCCTCGCAATTGACCATCACCTGATTGTATCCAGAGTAGCCGTCCAGGAATGAAATCATCTATGCCCCATTGACAGTCTGCAAGACTTCATTTAGAGAAGGAAGCAGATAGTTATCCTTTTCTGATGCTCTATTCAAATTTCTGAAGTCAACACATAGCTTGATCTCCCCATTTTTCTTACGAACTGGAACTAGATTGGCTACCCATGTTGAATGGCGCATAGGGAATATTATCCTTGCGAACAACAAATTTTGAACTTCTTTGTAGATCAACGGCTCAATTAGGGCATTGACAGGGCACTGCTTCTGTCATAAAGGTTTAACCTTAGGCTTTAAGGGGATAGTGTGAGTCATGACAGAAGAATCAAATGTTTGGAGGTCTTGATACCCCCAAGAAATCGCAGCAATATCCCTTTTTAGCACCCTTAATAAGTCTTTTCTAATTGCATCAGGGCAAGCCTTCCCTATGTAGACATTCCTTTCAGGACCTGAGTCAGCTAGGTTGACCATTTCATATTCACCTCCCTTGCCTCCAGCTGATACCTTTTCTTGAGCCTTCAGATCTGAGTCAAAAATTCTCTCCAATGCCACCATTCCCTTGGGAATGCTATTACTTTTCAAATTAAGGACTCCTTCTATATCACATTCCTCAGGATTCCAATCTCCCTGATCCTTGTTGGATTCATCTATAACTTGTCCTTCAAAAACATCTGAACTTGCCAGGAAAGCAAGGATATGTCGATCATCATCAAAGACCTGGAAGTTCTTGATATTGTCAGGAACAGCTGGGGTGGACATCAGTTCTATTGAGAATCTTTTAAATTTGGAGCCTTGCATAGGCTCCAAGGTGCTTGCAGCAATAGCCAGTGAATCGACCACCTGATTTTCTTCTCTAGGGATTAAGCTGATCCCAAATGCATCAAAGTCTTCGATTAGATTCCATACCCTATTTCTATATGCTGCCAGCCTTTTATTATGGCAAGTGTACTAGCTACGCACTTGCTTGACAACCACTTCTGAATCTCCCTTGACCATCAGGGCTGTAACTTTCTTCTTGTGTGCAAAAATTAGTCCCTGTGCCAGAGCTTCATATTCAGTTACATTATTAGTGCACCCGAACTGCAGCCTGTAAGAGGCAAAGAAAACTTTCCCTTTCAGGCTGGTTAGTACAATTCCAACACCACAACTAGTTTTGGACTTAGATCCATCAAAGGTTAAGGTCCACAACTGATCAGCAGTTGGGGGTAATCCTTTTGAAGTTTTCACAGGTATTTGAATAGGATCAACCAAAGGTGGGAGCTTCTGATCCTTGGGACCAATCACAGGGGAAGAATTCTCTAAAGATTCTCTAGGTATACTTTGCAATTCTAGTTCAGCTGTATCATCTGACCTCTGGCTATTTTCCCGACAATCACTTGTCCCTTTTGTTGATTGGTTGAGTTTTGTTTCCTTCATGAGTGTAGGGGTATCAAACAATCCTTGGGGCTGCTCTTTATCAACATGCTATTTCAGGAATATGTCCGGGGTGGGATCTATTTGAGAGAGAACTCCTATTGCAGGCATCTTATCCCTGGTCAATATGGTTTCTTCCTTGGCCTCAAATGAAAAGCAGTCTGCAATGGGCTCGGGGCGACTTGTGCCAGCTTCCCTAGCTTGGGGAACCTAACTTAAGATGTCAATGCACTGCTGACAAGTTATTTCAGAGTGGTTTTGATAGTGTACCCTAAACCAATTAGGGAGCAAAAGGCTTAGCAAATCAGTGTCTTTCCCTAGGACCAGTTGGTCTTGTTGCAGCTTTCTAATCAGGGCCTGTTGATTTCTATTAATTGTAGCATCAGGACACTTTAGTTTTGACATGTCTTTGGGATTGAGAACTGAGAAGGTCAAAATTTCTTCTTGCTTATAAACCCCCATCTCAGTCTCAAAGTAGGCCACCTCATTGAGACAATCATACTCAGTGATGATATGCTTAAGACGAGGCTCACTTTCAATCCTAATCTGATTGGGAATCCCTTTCCATGATAGCCACATATGTGAGAAGTCAAGGGCAAGATACCCCCCTAAATTTTTCATCAAATCTCCGCTTAGCAGCATACCATAGGTCTCGGGAATATCTGCCACTTGAATATCTATGTTAGTTAGGATCCTAGGATCAGAGCCAACTTGGACATGTATGTTTTTTAATTCCCCCACTACATTGACCTTTGTTTTGTCCAGTTGCATGACCTTCTTATTGGTTTGAACGGGATTCAATCCTAACTTCTTACATACAGAAAATGGCATGACATTGCCTAAAGCTCTTGAATCCAATAAACAGTTATGTAGGTTCTTGCCCAAAATTTTTAAACTCAAAAGGAAAGGAGGAGTACCTACTTTACTTCTGTATAAGGCTGCATTCATGTCCCCTGCAGGTGTCACCTTACTCTTTCCTTTCAACTTGTCGGCTTGCTCGAGAGCTTTCAACACTATCTCCCTTTGAGCAGGGCACCACTTCAAAATGTCAAAATATGACAAAGAAATTTTTTGTTTCTGCATCTCAAAAACAATGTCAAATTCTGCATTAAAACTTGGATTACTTATGAAAACAGCAGAGGGATTACCCTTGTTATGGGGGTCCGACGGGCCTTGTAGTGGAGGAGGGTTATTATCAACACCTTGATTTGGAGGCACCATGTGATTAGGAGGTGTTGATGTAGTGAATGGCCCCTTACCTTGATTTCTCAGCAAGTGTCCTCCCTTTGTCTGAAAAGCTTGGGCATCGTATGAATCCTCTTCTGGTTCATTCTCCTCTTGC
>VDFB02270651.1:812431626-812539310 GCA_007258455.2 Sequoia sempervirens | reverse complement strand
TTCACTCCTTCACTTCTCTTCTTTCCTTGAATGCTCATTTGAAAATGACTTAGATTAAATGTGAAACTACTTATAAACCCTTTTGGAATGACCTAATTTTCATTGAATACTTGATTTGATTGAGTTGGTAAACCCTAACTGTAAGGCACAATCACCTTCAATTGCTCTACAAACTTCCACAACTTGATGTTTTCTATTGATATTTTCTCCAATAGGCTAACCATGTCAACCTATACCTTATCCATCATGCTAAAGGTATCATCACCATATCTTTGGCAAGGGATTAAAGTTTTTCTGTTAAAGATCCCCCTAAGCCAAAGCTCTTAACTTAGTTTTCAGAGGACACATTTGCAACAAATGTTTTCATAGATTTAGTATTAACCTCTGTCTCTTCTTTCTTCTTCAAAATTTTGTTCATCTCTTTCTTCACTTCTACCGGATCAACTTTTTCCACTAGATCATTCTTCTTTACCAGATTAACCTTCACATTCTTACTTTTGCAAAACTTGGAAATGTGTCCTGATCTAGTGCAATTGTAACATATGACATTATTTTGAACAAGCTCACTTCTTGCCTTCTAAATATGCATTCAACACTCTTATGCCCAAATCCATTGCATGTATAACAGTAGCCATTGAAAGATTAAATCTTCATACCATTGTAATAGCCATTCATAATATGATTTCTGCATTCACTAGCCTTATGACCAAATCTATTGCATGTAATGCATTGATTAGGAAAAGATGGAACATTTTGATTCATTCTACTTCTACATTCTTTAGCTCTATGTTTAATCTATGCAAGGATAACAATAAGCATTAAAATATAAGTACCTTTGTGCATTTGGTTGTCTAATAGGTGATTTCTTGAAGTCTTTATGTTAATTTCGGACCTACTTGCCATTGCTCTTCTTGTCTTCAATCTTCTTTTGTTCATTATTCTTTTCAGTATTTGGTGTTTGATTTGCTTTTGAAATTTCTCCTTTTTCAAACCCTAATCCATCTTTTTCATTAGAGTCCTTCTAATTTTCAATCATTTCATCAAGCATGATGGATCTCTTCTTGATTTTTTTCTTGACACTTTGCTTTTTCTAGATCTAATCTCAAGGTCACAACTTCTTCTCCAAGTCTTGAACATTCTTCAGATTTTCTTTTCACCTTCACGTTCAAGCATGCTTCAACTCTTTTTCCTTCTTCAACTTGCACTTTTAGACTAGTAATTTTTTCATTTGCTTACTTTAGCTGATCATTAACCTCCTTATGCATTTCTTTGAACTTCTTGATTTTCTCCCTCAACTTTCTTGTTACATCCCATCCTTGAATGACTATTTACTTTTCACTTTAACTTGAATGCAAATGTGAAATTATGTGACTATGAAGATTAACAAGTTGAATGTTTAGATGAAATATATGTAATGTAATGGTTTTATGTATTGAATGAAAAAAATATGTATATGCAATGAAATGGATAACTACATGTTTTGGTTGTCCAAGTGGATATATAGGATTGGATTTCACACCTCTAGTGGATGAGGCAGAGTATCACCTAAGAGAAGGAAATGGACAAGAGTTGAATAGTAAATCCATTTAAGTTTGTTGAATTATGCTTAGGTCGGGTTTGGATGTTGTCATAATCAAGTAAGTTGTTCTTAAGTTATGTCTTTCGGTTACATGAACCTAAGTCAAGTCAAGTTAGTTTCCTTATAGAAGGATTTAGGGTTATTGGTGTTTTCTATTAATGTAATGAATATATATAGTTGATATTATCACCAAAGTGGAAATAGAATTGATATTGTATCGATCATATTTAGCTAGGCAATGATAGTTTGTATATCTTGGTATGCGTGTATGCCTCATGGTTATATGGTTCAATCATTTAAATAAAAATATAGATATATAGTTATATATACACAGTATGCATAGATACGTACACACGTATATATTTATACGTACAAGTAAATGAGCATGTATATACACAACTTGATAGTAATCAATAGTTAGTGTATATATATACTCATTTCGTATAAATATGTATATATGAAGATATTTATGAACATACAAGAATATATATATATATATATATATATATATATATAATATTTTAATGTTGCAAAGAGGTAATTAAAATTAATTAAGTTGACAAGTTAAGAGGCTTAAACAACCAAGTTAATAGGAAAATATAAAGGGCCACATTATAGCTGATAAGAAGCATATTAAAAATGCAAATATTTGGCAAAGCAGTTAGCCACGAATTGGATGAAATTAAATCTTATTCAATTCTTGAAACAACCTTGCAAATATTGCATGAAAATAGAATTCTTATTGGTCATAAAAGGGTGCAGTACTTGGTAAAACTATTACAAGTAATAACCTTTTAAATGTGCTGTTATTTAGTAGCATGTGCATGAGAATAATAAGCCTCACATGCCTTTAAAAAGGTAGATAAATTTGCTAGCAATAAGGGATTATGAATAGCCATAATGTGGTTCATTATGTTCAGCTTAACAAGCATTGAAAACAACTTTTAATAAGTCAACAAATGATGTGGAAATTGCAACAAACTTAAGTAAGATTTGAAGGAATTTTTCAATGCCAATTTGAGGGGACATTTTAGTTAATCAACTCGTGATATTTTCTAGCCACTTAATGGAAAAAAATTTCTATTTAAATGGACTCAATATGAGTTGATGATGCAGGAGCATCCAGTGGTGTAAGGGCAATCTTGCATCACCCAAAAATAGTTAAATTTCAAGTTTCTCATTTTTTAGATGTTTTTACATTTTTGGATACCCTTTTCGTCATAATAAAATTCCCAATTTACGGTTTTTATTTTCTATTCTTGAGTTGAAAGATATTGCAGTTTTAGTTTCCTAGATTTGCACCTGAAAATCTTCCAAGTTAGATTTGAGGCACTTAGAGCTTCCGGAATGGCCCCAAAACTTGCTGAAATCGGCATAGCCAATTTTGAGTGCGTTATTGACTTCGAGACCTTTTCAATGGTTCAAACGGTTCGCGAATCGGAGTCTTGGATCAAAAGTTATGGCCCCGAGAAGTTGGCACACTTTCTAGAAGATACAATTGCAAATGTTCTTTTAAAATTTTGAACTTCAAGTTGTAATTTTTCAGCACCAAAGCCTAAACTCAAATTTGAATGTTTTTTTGGCTCCAAACTAAAGAGGAGCTCTATTTATGGGAGGGTTTCTAATTTTTGGGTAACTTTTTGGGGGACAAGCTCGCATATTGCGAAAGGGTGATTTTGTAGCTTTCTGTAACTTGCATGTGTTGTAGAACTTGGGGATTTGAGATCCTCTGCATGTAAGAAGCTCCATTTTCTGAATAATAAAATTATTCTCTTATTTGTGGGTTATTTTCTAAGTCTCGGGTTGTGCCCTCATCAGTTGATATTAGGCAAATTTCAACATGGGTTTTGGAACAGACTGTGAAAGTTTATTTTCTACTATAATTTGCAAATATTTCAGCATGGAGAAACAACCATAAAGTCACTTCAACCTGATCTTTTAATGTTCTCAAACTATTTTGCATTATGGCCAGTTATTAGAAGATAGTTATCAGTTTATGAGAGTTTAATGCTGCATTAGTGAATGGTCATTAATTTATAATAGTGGAAGTCAAGGTAGTTGAATCTCTTGTCTATAAATACAAGAGTTTTGCATTGCAAAAGGGTTGGTTATCAAGAAGGAAAATGCATAGAGATTGTGTTAGAATTACTCTCAAGTTTATTAAGTCTGAAATCAGTCTAGTTTAGTTTGGAACAATATTTTTGGAGGTTTGAAGATCGTTCTTTAAAGCAAGAAGGAAGGTGAACAAGAAAGAGAGATTAGAGTTTGGAAGCTAGAGTTTGTAAGGCATAGTTGGTAGTAATCGAAAAGTAGAAATATCAGGCATATTTCATACATTTATAAACTATTTCCATTCTTGTTTCCAAGTTTGTTAAAAGTTTGTTTGAAGGCGAAAATAAAGAGAAATAAATGAATCACTTAAGAATGAATATGTTAAATTCAATTATAAGAGATGAATGTTAATAACTTGTTTTAATGCTAGATTTGAAATTATGTATAGTATGGTACTGTTATGTATTATAAATGCAGTCTAAAATCTTATGAGAAGGAAATTAGTAATATGGCTTATAGAATTGAATAAAAGTACTTATTTTATGCATACCTCTAAGAGTGCTAATTAGAAGGTCATATTTTGTTATGATATTTGAATGCAATCTTATGGGGTTTAGAGAATGTGTGATAGATGCTCACTAACTAGTTATTATCAAATATCAGAAAACCCCATTATCTTTAGTGTTGATTTATGAACCCAACCTTATGACTAGTTTTTGGGAGTCTTAGTTCTTGTTTAAGGGGAATTAATCCTTTAGTTGACTCAAACTATGATGTTTCTTTATATGTGTGACATGATGCCAATGTGTTGAATGACCAAGAGTAGGTTAAGATGATGGTGTAAGAGTCATCTCTAAATGTTAAAATAACCTAAGAATAGGTAAATGGTAACTATATGGGTTTGAAAGGACTTGTTTAAAATGCAATTTCCTAGACCCTAGATGTTGCCAAAATCATAACAGGGGAAAATTACATTATCTATGAAGTTAAAACTATCTTGTTATGTGACCACTTTAGTGGGTATGTTTACTAATTATAAACCTTATGACCGTAGAGCTAGTTGGTCAATCCTTAGGTTAGATAAGTCTCCAAGTTAAGTAGGCTGGGTGAACAAATGACTTCAATCCAAGTAAGTAGTGATTATATTTAATAAAAATAACTTTGGCCAAAGTGGGTGCATTAGTCACTGCATGCACTTGTCAGTTCATTGTGTACCAGATACTTAATGCAATCAAAGTTTTCTTTCATAGTTGGAAGGTCTCCATAGTTGATAGGCAGTATTGGTTAAGTAGGGCACAACACCAAAGCTCAGATGGCTATTATTAGGGGGTTCTTAAACATTCCATTCATTGAAAGGAAATGCCACTTCTAGTTAGAAAGGTGTGTGGCGGACCACTTAAGTCTATGGTTGTAGGTAAAGCACTTGGGTGTTGCTCTCCCTCTTGTAGATGACTTGTTGAGTCTTGGGAGACAGATAGAAAGAAAGAAAGTATCCAAATATGGATCTTTTCCCTTGTTCCTTATTTGTTCATGATGTATATATTTGAAATTGATTATGTGTAAAATTATGAAAAGAAAAGTAATTTGTACTTTCTAGTTTGAAACATTGAAATGGAACTATTATGCTTTGCTCATGTATTCATTTATGCAAATATATCTTTCATTTATTGAAGAAATTTTTATGTCCTAATTTTAAGGAATAGTTACTTTTTACTTTATGGTTAAAATTCCATGTAAATTCCTTGTTATAAGGTTGTTATATTTCTATGCATTCATCTGCTTGAACCTTGACATTTTCCTTTAGATCTCTATTCTCACATTTAGTCCTTTCTAGATCTTCAAGGGCCATTCTGAGTTCTCCATTCATATCAACCATGCAATCTTCTTTAGTGAATCCAATTATAGGATTTTCTTCCAAAGGAATAGGATAACTTCTAGCAGCCATGTGTTCAACCTCCAAGATCTTCCTCAAGCAATTAAGCTTCTTCCAAGGAACCAAGCTTTAATACCAATTGTTGAACACCCAGAATAATGAGAGGGGGTGAAATGGTATTCTTTGAAACCACTTAAGAATTTAAATATTCATTCCACACATTATATTCAAATTACAATAAGGAAAGAAATCATGAAATCAATCATCAAATCACATAACACATGAACAACATATTTTTACGTGGAAAACCCAAAAGGAGAAAAACCACGACGAGAATGAGCTCACAATATATTGTAACCAGTCATAACATATTACAAAAGGGTTGGCACGTGCTACCAATATTTGAACTACTGTTATAAATACATCTACAATATGTTGAAGATACAGTTTCGTTGAAGATCAAAACACTAATTCCACACACTTCATACTCTATAACATTCACACTTTGCTATGTTCCATATTTGCATCTTACTCGCACTTTGATTATTAGGAATTTTCATTTTCATCACAAAACACATAATTGTCGCTTTTACAACACCAAAATGATCTTCCATTTACACCCATTACATTCTCAAACGCCTACAACATCAATTAGGTTGGCCTAATTAGATGTAGTGTGTAAAACAATAGCTTGTTGGCTCAAGATCAAACTATACATGCTTTTCAAACAACACCAAAACTTGCAACACATGTAAATAGGTCGGCATGGACCTATAATAGCTCCCACATAATTGATCAACATTTCTTTTAACTCTGCACAACCCCAAACTTGTTAGGTCACCTCTATTGGTGAGACAATACCAAAATACACCAATTGATCATTCACAAACTGGCATGTGGACCTCTAAAACACACACCACTTGAACTAGACACCTTTCCGACACCTATAAACTCCCACAAATTCACATATCAAAACATTCTTTCACAATGGAATGCAAACCAATCCAAACATGCACTCTATTTTGATTATACTGTCACTAGCGAACCGGATATACTATCATCCATGACTTTTGCATCAGAGGGCATAAAGACATGAAAAATTGGATTTAAGGTCCTCTAACATGCACCAACATTACCTTAGAACTTCAGACAAAAATACCTCAAGGCAGACCAATGTGGACAAAAAACCAAATGCCATGTACACACTAAAAACTGCATTATGGACTTAGTCAAATGTTCAACATATTTGTCTTGTACTAGAGAAAAAAAGCTGCATCTCTATGCTAGATTACCATATCCATGCTCACTCATGCTTCACCAACTGACTGTACCTCAATGTAGACATCAAACCACAATGTTGACATCAATGACAACACTATATATGCTCATGTTCATGTTGCAAACAAACATATTGATGAAAATATCCTCAAACATCCAATAGGTGTGGGAGTCTCTTGGGTGCCCAAATCTACCTTAGAATGATTTTAAATTTAAATATTAATTGGGTGTCATTTTTGGAGATATTATATTATTATTGAGAATGCATTTGTTGTTCTTCAGAGCCTATCAAACCTATGGAGAGGGAGGCTCAATAACAAGATGTTTGAGGGTTTCTAGATGAACTAAGGATGGGAGTTAGAGGTTCATCATAGTGTAATATCACTCAAAGGTTACCATAGTGCAAATTTGAGTTGTTGCATTTTATTTCCAAAAGTTGTGTTGCAGGATAGTTGCAGTTTGCATAGTTTGGATTTGTTTGCTTTTATGAGTTGTGTAAACCATTGGAAACTAGGAGGCCATGGATTTTCTATTTCTAGTCTTTATTTTCATGCTTTTTGTTGTAGAATAATTTTGTGTTAAGTTTGGAGAGTTGGTGTGAAGTTTGTTATAGTTTTGATGTGTATTTTGAGTTTCTAGTTAGAGATTTCTCTATATAATTTGTTGCAGTTGTTCATGGTTGTTATCTGATATATATGACATCAAATATTATGTAATTCCATGAATTTACCCATAGTGAATAATTCTATTTTAGTTTCACTTCACCCAATTTCTAGTTTGACATATTTTGGTGTTGTTTTCAAATTACTTGAATTGCTCAATTTTAAATTTGATAGTAAATTTAAATTCCAAAATTGAGATAAGTTTAATTTGTGGAAATCATGAGATTTTTCTAGATTTGAGATAAGTAATTTTTCGGTTATCATAAGTTGTGTAAGAGAGGGGGACAAACCATGTCAAGGCCCTAGGTCATGAAGAGCCGAGAGTGGAAGGTTTCCCTAACTTACCTCATTCTAAAGGGGTGTTTTGAAACAAGGGACAAGAATGATGAGGACTATAAAGTACTTCAATCACTCTTCAAACTAGAAATCCAAATTTAGGCTAGGCAAGCTGATTTTTGGTTCAATACTGTACTTTAGGTAACTCTTTGCTGGAGGATGAAAGCATGGTTTTAGGACAACAGCATGAAGTGCTAGCGTCTCTCAAGTGCACTGGCGTCCGCATGACAAGAGGATAAAGAATACAATATGAACTACCAAAAAACAAGCTACCAGCCTAGCTAATTACTTCTAAATGAACAAAACAAAATGATAAAGTATGAGAAATATAAACGTAGGTAATAAAGTAAATAGATGAGAGATAAAATGACGAAGATAATCTCACCAAGGTGCCATTTTTCCAACTAGCTCCAAAAGAACGTCCACCTACACACAAGAAAGAGGGGAAAATTATTGGGGCTATATAGGGGTCTGCCTCAGTCAGAACCCCATTTTGGTGTTTCCACCTCCATGGACAACCAAATAGCAACGAGAGAGAAATATGTGATAGCGAAGTATAGAAAGAAGGAATGAAAATAAACAATACAAAGCAGTAAAGAGCTACTCAACGAAATCACAAAGGAGAGGAGAAAAATGTTACCACCTCCACCAAGAGCTCACTACCCAATAGAGAAGAAAGAAGGCTTGGAACAATCACCACAACCTCGACTGTGATGAAGGGAGGTCTCGCAAGACCTCAATCCCATGTTTCAATGGCTTGCTTCACACTTGCTTTGTGGAGTTGATAGAGTGTTGTTGCTACAATGGAGTGTCAAAGTGCTAGTGAGAATGAAGAGAATGTTGGAAGTTGTGAATATATTACTAGAGAGATGGAAAAAATATGAGTTGAATGAAGAATGATTGAATTTGAAGGAGAAGTGGGAAGAATATGCTATTTTCGGGGTTGGTTGGTTGAAGAGGGATGTTATAAATCTAACCCAATCAAAAGTGTAACACCTTTACCAACTTCAGACGTAGGAATCCATCAGGGGCATAAGCGCACCATGCGGATGTCTATGCGTTCTTCGCGTGTCCTTGAAAAATTTTCTCCCACCAACCTAATAGATAGATGCCAAGTGGAAGGAAGGCAACTAGGTGACATAGAATTTTGACTTCAGATATGGTTTTCTAAGGTGAGGATGTGTAAAAGGGGAATTTGTGTAAGGGGAGAAAATTTACTCCTATACATTTTACCCCCACTTTAGCAAGCACGCATACTGATGAGTGCTTCAATAAAGTAGATTGAAGGGTTAGTAGGGTTAGAAATGTATACCTAAATTGTCAAGGAAGTAGATTGCGATCTGGTGAGCTTGAGAGCACAGGTTGGAACACAAGACTCCATAGCTCCACAAAAATATGAAGTTGCATAGAGTACACCAAAGGCCCTCAGATCAATGATGGAAAAATCCCGCAAGATGAAAGCTCTTACAAGCCTGTAAACCTGCAAGGAGGCAACCCCCAAGATCTCTCAGATGAAGGAAGCCTTGTGAAGTACGCGCCTTACAGGTCCACAGGCCTACAAGAATTTATCCCCTAAGATCTCTCACATGAAGGAAACCCAAATGAAAAAAGCACCTTATAGGCCCACAAACCTGCAAGGAGGCATCCCCCAAGATCTCTCACATGGAGGAAACCCAGATGAAAGTTCCTTTCAGGCCTACAGTCTTGCAAGGAGGAATCCCCCAATATCTCTCACATGGAGGAAACCCAAAGGAAAGAGCACCTTATAGGGCCATAAACTTGCAAGGAGGAATCCCCCAAGATCTCTCACATGGAGGAAACCCAAAGGAAGGAGACTCCATAGAGTCGCATTAGAAAGCAGTTTTACAAGCACACTTGCAAAGCGACATGTTTACCCGCAAATAAAGCATGTTAAAAAATAAACCAACCATGCAAGTAATCAAGTACATAGTCATACAAACCATCAACAAATTGAAGGCTTTCAAAGGGGTCCCTCGGGAACCCAACGTGAAGAGGGGTCCACTCCAGGGATACGTTGTTTGAAAGTGCAAGAAAGATGTTTTTTCTCAAACCGATTCATCATCAAGGAACCCCTTTCAAAATATGTTCACTTCATCAAGGAATTCAAAAGGAAGAAAAATTCCCCCTCACGAGGGGAAGGTAAAAGTTGCTTCCACCTTTCTTTGTGAACCCATGATGAAGGAGACACGTTCCATTAGGGGTCCAAGTCGAGAATGCAATTCAAAAAGGTTTGCAAATATTCTCAAGAAAAGATTCATTGGAAATGAATGCATTTTCTGAAAATCGAAGTGTTATAGAGAAGGCGTCGTCACATAGGAGAGGGACAACTCAAGCAAAGAAGAGAAAAATATAAGAAAAATAAACAGAGAGCACAGGGGGATCTAGTTTAGCGGGGTCAAATCTGCTCATGCTTATATAAATAATAGGTAATTGCGGTGCAAGGTGAAAGATCATCAATCCCCAACTAGATCAGGAAGAATGCATGAAAAACAAAGTAAAAATAAAAAAATTGGGTCAATCTAGAAGGGAATCCTAAATGCCCCCAACGCTTTGAATCATCTCCAATTTGCTGAAAGTCAAGTACAAACATGGAAGAATGATGATATAAATAGAAAAATGTTTATTACACAAAAACCATGTCTGTATCCAAGCACCAACAAGGGTGACAAGGGTCATATAGGAGCACATAGCATGATCACGGGGGAACACATAAAAACACACACACACATTTAATCTAAAGATAAAGAAAAGGCCTCCCCCTAACACTCATCAACCAAGAGGTCATCCACTTCCCACTCCATATCATCATAAGGGTAAGGAGGATGAGCCTATAGCGATGGAATATTAAGGGGAGGAGCTTCCAAACCTCCTGCAATAAGGGATAAGGAAGGAGGCCCCGTAGGGTCTCCTCCACTGGACTCTTGTGGAGCTATGGTCAACGATTTTGCAAAGATTTACGACAAGGATGGAACTTCATCCAAAGAGTTAAACATGCACTTCATTGGAGTGCCATGCCATACCTCAATGGTTGGAGAGGGTTTCACTTGAGATTCACCGCTAGGCTCACTGAGTGACTCGGGAGTGGTGACAAACACAAGGGAAGTCAGGGATGGTTCTGTCACTAAGATAAAACTACCAACATAGGACCACCCTTTGGAGAAGGTGAGATCCTCTTATTCCCTCCATTGGTGGAAGGGCCACCATCTACCTTCTACTCCATTGGGGGATGTGAAATCCCCACAGGTAAGGCAAGAGGTGCAGAGGAAGAGGAGGAGGAGAAAACTACAGTAGATACTACAAAAGTATCAACATATCTACGGGTTTTGGGAAAGGAGGGATGTTTAGAAGGGACATCAGCAAGGGTGGCTCAACCAAAGGAGCAATGAACACTTGCACATTTTTGGGGCCAGGCTTACTCACAATAGGAGGTGGAAGTGATACAAAGCTTTGTTGAATGGAAGCAAAGGGGAGGATGCAATAGGAGGCCCTGAAGTAGGGGTAGTCATCTCCTCTTCCTTCCTTTGTAAGGTGGCCTACTCACCTCCAAGAGCTTTTTTCCAACACTTGTATTCATGCGCAAGTTGGTTTCTGTGACTCTTCGAGCTAGAGGACAAAGGGTGTGAAGGAGCAAAAGAATCTTGCTCAGCCATGGGAGTGTCCACCACATCTATTTCCAGTGAAGGGATAAGGCTCCTGGATGGGAGCAAGAGGAGTGGGTTGAGAAACGATGGGTGGAGTTGGCTCTAGTGCCTCAACAGTGGGCCTCTTCCTATTTATTGCTTTTAGAGTAGGAGCGGTGGGAGGCCATAGAGGCTAGGACATAGAGGATTCCCCTCGGGGACCTTTCTTTCTGCCATACCGAATGGTCCTAGGATCTGTGGGTAGAATAGGAAGCTCAAATGTGGGACACTTAGGCTTCTTCCAAGCGGGCACCATAGGATTCTCTCGCAAATGCAAAACAAAATCTGATGGCGCCATAGTAGGGGGAGCGGGAGTGTCAGGATGAACAATGGAAGAGGAAGAAGGGGGATCTTAGGACCGCTTCTCTTCTCCCCTTCTACATGCCTTGGTGGCATCACTGTCAGCTTTTAAGCAAGCCCTATGTGAAACAACATAAGGCGATGGGGAGTATCTCACTCTTGGTGTTAAGTGCCTTTTCTTGTAATTTTGATAAGTATGGTACAAGAGGTCCTTCCTAGGTGGAAGAGAACCAATGGGTGCATGCCAAAAGTAATCTAAGGAATAACTACTGTGCTCAACTGATGGTCTATTGCTAGTGTTGTGGATCACATGTATGAAAAAATCATCAATGAATTTCAAACATTTGTGCACAACCGAGGGAATTGCATTCATAGCTACTAACCAGGGGATACCTAGCTTCACCCTGAAGAGTTCAGATCCTGGGATTATATTGAACAAAAGATTCATGGATTTAGGTCCAATGAGAACTAATAAAACAATACTACCCATAGGAGGTATGAAAAGTCCGTTGTGCATGCAGATGGTGCTTATAGGTGCATTAGACCCATCTTTATGCAAAAAGTTGATTAGCATGATCTCCTCAGTTATGATATTCACTTGAGATGTCGGATCAACGAGAACACCTGATATGGTGTTTCTATTGATTTGCGCAGGGATGTAGAGAGGAGATGGTTTCCTATTAAAACCCATCAGCAGATCCTGTGAGGTGAAGGTTATACCTATACCACTGCTCATAGGCTGCGCAGAGGGGATAGGTTGATACATGAAAGAGGCCATCACATGCATTGACTGATACTCTCACAAAGCCCCCCAAAGGTTACAAAATAGGATAGTGGCCCAATCAAGGTTTCATTGTGCAACACTTTCAAAACCTTCCAACTACACCTACTAGGGGTCACAAGTTGGGTTGTAAGGAAAAGGCCTGACAACACTCACACCTACAACACTCGTAAAATACATAGAAAGGAAATTTCAGTATCGCAAAATGGAACCAAAATGGTTCACATCGGGTTCACCAAAAATATAAGAGACGGGGACCGACCATGTCAAGGCCCTAGGTCATAGAGAGCCAAGAGTGGAAGGCTGCCCTAACTTACCGCACTCTAAAGGGGTGTTTTGAAACAAGGGATGAGAATGATGAGGACTATAAAGTACTTCAATCACTCTTTAGATTTGAAATCCAAATTTAGGCTAGGCAAGCCAATTTTCAGATTCAATACTGTACCTTAGGTATCTCTCTGCCCAAGGACAAAAGTGTGGTTCTGGGACGATAGCATGGTGCGCTAGTGTCTCTTAGGTGCGCTGGTGTTCACACAGCTGGAGGACAGAGAATATAATATGAACTATCAAAAAACAAGTTGATGGATTAGCTAATTACTTCTAAATGAACATAAAAAAATTATAAATTATCAGAAATACAAACATAAGTGATAAAGTAAATAGATGAGAGCTAAAATGATGAAGATAATCTCACCAAGGTGCCAGTTCACTAGCTAGCTCCAAAAGCATGTCCACCTACACACAAGAAAGAGGGGAAAATTGTTGGGGCTGTATAGGGGTCTATCTCAGTGAGACCCCCATTTTGGTGTTTCCACCTCCACAGAAAACCAAATAGCAATGGGAGAGAAGTATGTGATAAATAAGTAAAGAAAGAAGGAATGCAAATAAAATCTACAAAGTAGTAAAGAGATACTCAACCAAATCACAAAGGAGAGGAGTGAAACTTTGCCACCTCCACCAAGAGGTCACTAGCCAATGGAGGAGAAAGAAGTCTTGGAACAATCACCACAACCTCGAATGTGATGAAGGGAGGTCTCACAAGACCTTAAGCCCACACTGCAATGGCTTGCTTCACACTCGCTTTGTGGAGTTGACGAAGTGTTGTTGTTGCAATGGAGTGTCTAAGTGCTGTTGAGAATGAAGAGAATGCTGGAAGTTGTGAAGACATTGCTAGAGAGATGGAAAAAAGATGAGTTGAATGAAGAATGACTGAATTTGAAGGAGAAGTGGGAAAAATATGCTATTTTTGGGGTTAGTTGGTCGAAGAGGGATGTTACAAATCGACCCTAATTGAAAGTGTAGTGCCTTTTCCAACTTTAGACGCAGGAATCTGTCAGGTACGTAAGCGTGCCGCGTGGACGCCTATGTGCCATGTGCGCATCTTTGAAAAATATTCTCCCACTGACACAACAAACAAATGCCAAGTGGAAGGAAGGCAACTAGGTGACATGGAATTTCTACTTAAGATTTGGTTTTCTAAGGTGAGGATGTGTAAAAGGAGAATTTACGTAAGGGGTGCAAATTTTCTCCTATACAAGTTGATCAAATTTGAGATTTATTTTAATGTGGTACATTACATGCAATATTGTGCATAGGATGGGTCCACATTTGATTCCCCAAGTCCCTTCTCTTTGTGGTTTCCCATCAACCTCTTCTATTCCTCTTTTCATTCATGATTGGGAATCCAAATTGGTAATTAACCTCCATCTACCCTCTTAGATCCCCTTTCCATAAAATTTCAAATGGGTCTTAATTTCACCTTAAATCTTCACACCATTCCCCACTTAGAATTCTTCATTAAAATTGATAATATTGTTCGTTCTCTTCCTTTGGATATTACTGAATAATTTAGGTAAGACTATGCCATGGATCTCCATCATGTCAAACCTTCCCAAGTGCAACATTCCTAAAATTGAGCTTATTGCCTTTAACAAGTTGTAAAATAATAACATGGTCATTAGCAAAGCTGACAAAGGTAATGCCAGGGTAATCATGAACAACCAAGACTACATCTCCAAAATGCTTGATCTTCTTCTTGATATTTAAAGATATTAAATCTTATCCCACAATCCTTGCTCCATAATTTTAAAAAAGGTCAAATTAGTTGTTTCCTACTCTTCTTTCAATAATGTAACCAAGAAGCATCTTTTACCCACCAAAGAGGTGACTCCTCACATTTATGGTGTTCCCAAAATTCAAAAATCTAGTATTGCAAGGTGTGTGCCCTTGGTCTCCTTGTGCTATGCAATATAATGCTCAAGTTTGTGACATGGCTTAACCACCTCCTATGGATTCATTAAATCTAGCAATTGTATCGGGCATTAACAAGTCAATATTTTGGTGCAATGACAATCGTTTGTGCAATAATTGGTATTAGAGCCAAGTTCATAGGTTTTAACCCCTCGCTTGTGTTGAGGGGATTGTTTCAAGGTGTGCGCCCTTGGTCTCCTTGTGTTGTGTAGCACAACGCTTGGGTTTGTTACATGGATTAACTACCTCCCATGAATTCATTAAGTCTAGTGGTTGTATTGAGCATTAATAGGTCGATCTTTTGGTGCAACAATTGTTGGAATAAACGAACAATATCTAATCCAATTGTTAAGCACCAAATCACCAAGATATGATACCAATTGGTGAGATACAAGGCTTTGACTACTACAATATAGAAATCTGAAAATTGTATGCAAAGCTGTAAATCACTTTTCTTAAACCTTGAAATACCATGAAGAGATTCAACTTCTTTATGATGCTAAAATCAGCCACTCTAACATGCTTGATAAAACCACCTTAGATGAACTTATAACAACAATAACATCACCATAAGATAGCAGCAATAAAGAGGCGCAAATCAGCAACATAAGAATGCAAGATTTCACAACACAAGGTAGCAATGGAACAAAAGAATAAACACATAACACAGTGTTTACGTGGAGAAACCCTTGCGGGAAAAAACTCCACCAAGAAGAGAGGCCCAAGTTGTATTATCTTCAAAACAAGATTACAATACATCCACTTCCAATCTCCTCTTGAGTCTTCAATCCTACAACACCCTGTTACTCTTGTTACTTTCTCTCTTAAACTTCACTCTCAAGTCTCATATTTATACAAAATGAGTACCCACCAAAGGAATTCGTGGGAGATGGACAAAATCCAATATTTCTATCTTGGGATACACCAAAATTATCTTCTTACATATTCCCTTACACTTGTAATAGGCATCTTCCCAATATAGGTGCCTAGAACCAAGAATAGGAACTTACAAGACAATAATAGCTGTCATATGTTGTCATAGAATCTCTTACACCTTATGACAGTTGTAAGTTGTCATAGATGCTCTTAAAAACTTATGACATGCATCATAATAGCCCAAAAATACATTTCCCAAAGATAGGCACCAAGATTCTCCACCTCAGCTCATTTACTATTTACCAAGATTCCTTGAGCAGTAAAAGTAACTCTGTAATAAACTGTCGGTGAAACTTATTCATCCCTTATGGGTAATTACAAATTAAGAATAATAAATGTAATAAATACAATATTGGGATTTACAAGGTTAATGGCACCTTATCCCAACAACAACAACCGTCTGTGCAACACCTATAAATTAGCTTCATAAAAATTATTCTCTTCACTTGTGGGAAATTTTGACTCCATCAAGGATTGAACCCACTTTTCTCATTTTATCAAGGATGTTATAGTAGAGAGCAACAACCTCTTGGTAAGTTTTGATGTTATCTCTCTCTTCACCAAGGTTCCCATTCTCGACTCAATTGATATTTTCAAGCACAAATCAAATGATGAGGTGACCACCCTTAATGAATTATGCTTAATATCTAATTTTTTCTTTTTCCAAGGTATTATCTATGAGCAGGTTGATGGTGTGGCTATGGGTTCACCTCTTCATCTAGTCATAGCTAATCTTACATGAATCAATTTGAAGAAATTTCTATTTTCTCCTTCCCCTCAATCCAATATGGTCAAAACATTATCTTGATACCAACATTTTTGGCCACATAGCCTTGAGAAGTTGGAATAATTCCACACTCACCTCAATAGCATATCCAATTTCATATCCTTCACCCAAGAGATCAAATCTGAAGGCTAATTATCTTTCCTTGACATCTTGTTCATGGAGAAATCAAATGGCTCCCTAGATCATCACATTTTCTATAAAGCTACCCATACTAACCTCTACCTCCAGTATTCTTCTCATCACCACCCTAGCCAAAAATTTAGTGTGCTTAAATCCATTACCATGAGATCCTATCATATTTGTGATGAAGATCACTTAAACCAAGAGTTGGCCCATATTCACTTAGTCTTTATCTTGAATGCGTACACAAACATGCAAATATCTAGATACCTTAACCAAGCTAAGGCTAGTTTCTATTCCTATGCAATTTCAACTAAGCCTACTTTCCTCCATAGGGCTTCCTTGCCCTATATTGAAGGCATCTTCAACAAAATCTCCAAGATCCTTCTTAAAAGGGACTCAAATGTGCTTTCAAGCCTTTTTCAACATCAAAATCATTTTCCATCTCTCAAGGACTCCAAAGACATATTGCTTGACTCACGAGTCTACAAGATTGTCTATTCTTGTGGCATTCCCTATATAAGGAACAACTCATTCTTTCAATACAAGAATTGAAGAGAATAATTCTAAAATTAAAGATGAACGAGTTCTTAAGTGAGCCATATTCAATCACTCCTCGTCATCCAAACACCATATTTTTTTAGAAAACATGCAAGTCTTGTTCAAAGAAGGAAAAATCTTCAAGAGGAAACTTAAGGAATCAATATAAATCAACAATCACCCCTCAAATATTAACTATGATGAAGGGTGGAGTATCCATCTATCATGGAAATCATTGTTATCCAACCTTAGGAATCGTGATCACCCTCCTCCTTGGATTTGGTTTTTCCTCCTTGATCAACCCTTGCCCCTAGTTTATTCTCTCATTCTAGCTAGGTTTCCTAGCTCTCTTCCCTTCTTTCCATTCCTTAGTCATCCTTACCCCTTTTGGTTGAGGATTTCCCCCCCTCCCGTCTCTTTCCTTCCTTTGAGAGTTATTTGGTATCCCTTGACCCTCTTGTGTTCCCTTTCTTGTAGGGTCCCCTCCCACTTGAACCCCTTACTTCTTCACTTGTGGAAGCTTTTCTCATCTTGCTCCTCATTTTGTTTGGGTTTGTCCCATTAATCTTCTATCACTTTAGTGGTTGTTCCTTTGTTCTTCGTTTAGGGATGTTGTGTCCATTCTCTTTCATTTGTGTGCTCATTATTCTTAATTTTTTTTTTGATAATTTCCTAATTTTCTTCTTTAGTGTTACTATTTTGTGTTTGTCTTCAATTGAATAGGATAAAATTATCATTGGGTTATTGTTTTTAATTTTTTGTCTTATTTAATCATTTTTTCATTTTTCTTGTTTAATATTATTTATCCTTTTTAATGTTTAACTTTGGTTATTATTATCTTTAAAGGATAATAATAACATTAATTTTATTCTTATTAAATTCCTTAGATAATAGGTAAATCCATTTGAATTTTTGTATTAAGAAGCTTGGTTTATTTTTTATTTTATGTTGTTTCCTTTGCAATTTGTTTCATTCTTGCTCTTTCTTATATTTAGTTATTTTTCTTGAAATTTTTATAATCTATGTTTTTTTGTAGGAAGTTGTTCCGCTACCTATACCAATTTGTTGGGAAAATGTGTCAACCTTGCAATTATATATAGTTTATTATTGATAGGATGTATGTTGGTATGTGATGAATGATCATACAAATATTGTGTACTCATAGCAAGATGTGGGGTTTGGGGAATCACCCCAAATTTTTTTTTTGGTTGACACGTCAAGGTTTTTTCCTGCTAAGACATCAAGGTTTTTTCGTTAACATGTCAAATAAAAAATGACCAAGTTGTAAAACCCTAATTCTAAAAGGTTCCAAAAATCTTGTTATAAGTGGCTGGGTTGTATGTAGACGAGTATGTATTCTGAGAGTTTGATAGTGGTCATGGTGTCTCTTGATCTCTGGTGGTGATACTCTTGTAAGAAGCTTGCTCTACAACTATATTGTAATCTTTTGATTCCTAAATAATATATTGGGCGGATTTTGGAGTGTGGGGTTTTTCTCCCGAAATGGTTTTCCCCACGTAAATCATTGTGTTGTGGTATGCATGATACTTGTGTTTATTTATGTTTAAGTTTTTGCAACTGTTAAAGATCTGTAGAAGTTTTGCATTATTCTCCTCTCAAGGTTAGTGTAGGAAGTTGTTATGCCACCTTAACTTACAATTTTTAGTAGTTTTTTAATTTTTTTTTATTGGTAAGTGTTGCCAGATTTTGGGGTGGAAACTCCCATAGACCAGTGCTTAATCAGATCTCTAAAGGGGTCTCTATTTATCCACTTGGCAACTGATGTTGTTTTTCATTTGATTAAGTTTGGTCTTTTGAGGGTATTTCCATTATTTCCCCATACCCATATTGAGTCTCTGTGTAGGCAATGTTTACCATGGTTTCAATTTTGAGGTGTTAGGTGTTTACCTTTGCACAAGTCACATGTATGCCACTCTACTTAGTAATTAACTCATATTTCTCTTCAAAAGCCATGGCTTACAGGAGAACGATTGATTTTCCATCTTTCACATGTGGTTCAATATCCCTTGGCCTTGGCTAAGGATTTGAATGATAGTGGAATAATTTCACACGAATAAGCCTTAATTAAATTTAGCACTATGGTTTGCATTATGAAGCATTTTGATTATTTAGTTGCAATGGAGACACCTATCCTATTACTTAGTGATCGCAACTGTTTATCATCAAAGCTTGCGCCTCTCTGACAGTCTTATGGGAA
Organism: Sequoia sempervirens; assembly: GCA_007258455.2. Lineage (NCBI taxonomy): Eukaryota > Viridiplantae > Streptophyta > Pinopsida > Cupressales > Cupressaceae > Sequoia > Sequoia sempervirens. Next base: position 812,519,897 of record VDFB02270651.1, on the reverse strand, counting down.
ATTGAGTGAGTGGGGGACAAATTGCATCTCACTGAATACCTCCAGGTTTTTTATAGAAAGCCGACTCTTCTTTTGGGGTTTTGAGATAAGGGAGAAAGAAGAAATTAAAATGTAAAACATGAAAGGCGATACACCAAATATTTTACAACATTTAAAACTCAAAATATTCCTATGATTGATATAGAGGACACAGAACGCCACAACCCCTCATTGTTGGAGAGAGAACGAACAAGAAAGGCTAACTTCAAGCACATTGCAGACTTTCAAATCTTTCCGTAGGTAGTGTTCATTGAGGTCTAATCAAACATAAAAAGTACTTGGAGAAAAAGAATAATATTTCTGAAATTATAAGAACTTTGTCTCCCAATACAACATAGTACAAAAAAGTAACAACTTCAAAGATAACAAAAAAGTCCAATGACATAGTCCAATTTTCCCATAATGCTATTTCACAGTACAAGCATAAAGTATAGAAATCTGCTATTTAAACTATCAGAATATAGCTTACAAGACACCATGTTTCATTCAAAATGATAATAAAAAGAAAGAAGACTTGAAACAGGCCATACATGCATAGTCTCAAAAATTCCCCTTAATAGTTCGTGCTTTTAATTAAAACTGAACTTTGAAACAAATGTCGGATGTCAATCCAACAATAGTTTAAACCTTAATAGATATAATTTTCCAGAATAAAGTAGTTCTATAACTTGATTTTTGAAATATAATTCATAAACCTCTAAGAAAATTTAAAAGAAAAGCAATTCCTCTTTTCAGAGAAAACAACTTCCTCTTGGAAAATTCCTCTTCTGAAAATCCTCAATCCAAAAAACGCTGAAAACTTCCTTTTATAATCGCCAAAGAGAGAAACACCGCCCTACCCAGAAGTAAATACTGCTAGATGTTGCTACCTGATAGCTCACAATCTGATTTGTAAGCTCTTGGTTAGGTCTCAAAAGAATTTTGCATTAACTTTTTAGCTACTGCATTAATTTCCTCCAGATATTTTGAAGATAGAGAGAAATATTTGATCCAATCTTGAAAAGTGATATTTCAAAAATTAATTCTTCTAAATCAATCACATCGCCTTGTAGCACCAACTGGAAGCTTCCATCCTAAGACAAGCAAAGATAAAAGAGAAAGTCTGCTAATATTTTAAAAGATAAATTCCTCCTTTGATAGAGAGGTGACACGTCATTCAGTGAGGAACTTTATGTTTTCCGAAGAATGTTTTACAACAAATCCCCGCCATTCCGACACATGTCTTAAGCGCTCCTCCAAAAAATGACCAAGGAAGAACATATAGCCTCCCTGTGGTGCATTTCCCATTCTCCTTACCGGCCTTACCTTAAAACCTATTTTCCTTTTGCAAGAATAGAAAAAGGGAAAACGAAACCTGGAAGGCCAGTAATGTGAAAGCTCTTTCACAACAACCAACTAGCATTCATTGGGTGGATTACATAACAACACTTAAAATTGGTGATGCTTGAGAGGGGTCTGCTAACCATGAAGGAGGTGAGGCTGATACTGTGTATGAGGTTTCTTTCTTCAATGGAACAATACTGTGTGAATTTAGACATCCTTGCCTATTTTGTTGCATCCCTTCTCAACCTTCGCGTGTCGAAGGATGAAGTGAGGAGGCTAACCTAGAATTTTTTTTGCTCCTATTTATTGGGAGGTTTAGAGGATGTTCTAAATGGAGCTCAACTAGGAGTTAGAGTGCTACAACCCCAAAAATATTCATTACAAGGAATGAATTATACAACTAAAGATAAAAAAGAAGTAGATAATGTAGAGCATATCCATCATTGCCTATTTGTCGATCTTCAGTTAATCTCCTTGTAGCTGTCCCATCCTTGCTACCAATTTCGAGTGAACTTGTGTCATGTAAAAGGGACTGTTAGAGCTTTAGATATGGACTACACTATGTGCTCTACCAATAGAGATATAATTCATTGCTTGCAATGCATTGAATCAACTAAAAAATGAAGAGTACAATAATGAGAGCTTGAAATGAAATGTCACAAAGGAAACTTGAAATTCATTGCTTTATGCTAACATTGTTTGTTTCCTGTGCAGGTATAGGAAAAGCTATGTAGCTGATCATTTCATGAAGACATAACAACATTTGGAGTAAAATGGGCTCCCACAAGGGTAGATCTCGACATGCTGCCCCTCAACGTACAAATGAGGGTTGAGTAAGGAAATATAATCATCATGCTCATATGAACTAGTCAAGAAAGAGTGAACATTTATCAACTATGAAAGCATTAAGACCCTTGGCCACTCATAATAGTCAAGTATGAGAAGCAGTGAAATGAAAATTATGAGTAAACAAGGAGCTCAAGTGAAATACATAACAAAATGAATTCATCAATTTCCATATTGAAGAGCTTTTAACATTGTAAAACTGTTTATTTTGTTGCCATTTGATGCTTTGTTAATGTTATTAATGCTGTTTTGAGTTGTTCATTAACTGGTGCAACAAGTTTTCATTGATTAAAGACAATGGACATGCATACATATGGGCTCACAAATCAAATTTCAAATGAAAGATTTTAAGCACCTTCAACAACATCATGGTGAAGTTTGTATGTTTTGGTTTTCTTTGCAAAATTGAAGGATAAAGCCATTTACAATTGTTTCATTTAATTATAAAATGCATGAAGAGTAGCTTAAAAATTTAGCTTCTATTAGGTATGGAGCTACATGATGCCTTTTGCTATAGGAACAATTATAAGGAGCACAAATAAAAGAAAGAATAGTCTTGTTTATTCTTATCACATCAATAGAACAGTAAAGGGTAATGTAGAATCAAGTTATGCAACAACTTTGACCCAAGTTGTTTTTACAATGTATTTTCAGCTTCAGAGATAGTGCACTAAATAGCTAAGGAAAATCATTTGTGCAAAATTTTGAATGCTAAAATGTTTATTTTGGAGCTAGGGAGAAATGGTAAAAGTAGAGATTCCATTACACAGTCAAAATGAGGGTTTCATCAAATTTATCATACACCAAATATGACTGTCTGCTATAGGAGATTGCTCGTAATACAAAAGAAGAAAATTTCCAAATACCCAATTCTAATCTTTAATAGCTGTGGCTAGAAGAGGCCCTATTCTTTTCAATTAGCAATACCCACTTGGGGTTTTGTCAAAGATGCTCATTTTACATTATGGGTCGAGCCCATAGGTTGGAAGAAGTACAAATACCTTCAAGAAAGATGTAATAAGCCTAAAATCATTTGGTTCTCACAAGAAGCTTAATACCCATCTATTTTTGAATTCATACAAATGTCATATAAGGAAAAGAATGAAATATAGTGGGATTACAATACTAGATCAAGTAAAGTATAGCCACGACCTGGAGGAGTCTGTTGCCTCATAAATATTCATAGAGGTTGAAAACCCACTTGGGTTTGTTATTAAAATATCAAGTACAAAGCTGTAATATATGGAATTCGAGTTTTTCCTTGTGGGAATTTATCAGATTGCATACAAAAGGCTATGACCTGAGAAGTAAAACACATTATTTTTCAAATTGAGCTCTAATCGAGCTATTTAAGAGGGAAATGCACCACAAAGGGAAGCTTTCACTTACCCTTATCACCGTGAGAGGACGCCTTTGAAACCCACAAATGAAAATTTGAAGAAACCAAGCAGGAAGTGCCCAGGTCGAGCTCCCATGGCGACCGAATGGAGGTCTAAAAATCAGGAAAAATATAGAGATATAAAATACATTAGAAATCATAGTCATGCTACGGCCTTAAGGCCAAAAGTTGTCTAAAAAATGGAGAAGAGAAGCCATGAAATAGCTTGGAGACCAACTTACCTTCATTTGCTAGTAAAGTGTGACCTACAAAAGCGTCAATGGCCATGGATTTCACATTTTCTTGCTCAAACCCTAGCTTTCTCATGATGGCTCTTGCAAAGAGCATTTTCTCCAAAACACAAAGTGAGAAATGAGGCCAAAAATTTAGGGTGGCTATTTTGTTATTAGGATTTTCCCTCTATTACCCTAATTCGAGTTTGGAATTTTGTCACATCAATTTACATTTTCAATGACTTTAATGTGTTTTTCCTTAAGCATATTTTATGAGCCTAAGTCAACCTTTCAAAAAATTCATTGAGGTGTCACTGCCTAGGTCCTTAGAATAGGAATTTGATTTAATATTTCAAAGTTTAAAATGCCTTACGTATTTTACTTAATTTCAAATGCCTATGCCTTAAGCAAAAGTCAAATATTGATATGCTTAGGAATTTATTTTTATTGATTTTATAGAAATCAATTAGAAGTCAATGGTAAATACTTATATATTTTTTATGATTTTTTTTGAAGAAAAAATCAATTGTAATTGGAGCATGGGAGCTTGTCAATTTTTGCAAATATTTCTTCAAAATCTTAATTGCAAAAAAACTAGGATAAGGATGACCTTGATTTTTGTAATTAGAAATACAAATATTGTAAAGCAGAGATAAAGCAATGTTTTATAAATTGTTTTTATCTTTTGCTATTTTTAGCAATTTTATGAAAGCAAAGGGGTGGCCAAGATCCTTTGATATTTGTTTTTCTTCCTGGGCGAAGTCAGAAAAGACAACCAAATTGGGTTTTTTTTTTATAGTTTTGGAGCAGATTGAGCCTGATTTCGAGACTTTATTGGATAAACATCTTGGAAGGAGAAAGTTTCTACTTTTCTCATACAATATGATGCAGATTTTGAGGTCTTTTTTCTAGCTTTTCTTTTGAGCTCGGAAATTGAGTTTTGAGAGTTATATATTGTAAAAAAGTAAGTTTTGCTCAGATGTTCAAATATCGGTTTCTTGCTCTTATATACATTCTAAGAGCTTGTAAACTTCTTTGTACTCATATTTTGAGAATTTCACTCCTTCATTAAATAAAAACAATAGAGTTTCCTTCCTCACTTCTTGTTTACGCTTTGTAATAGTAATTTGATGTGTTATGTGATTCAATCTGTTGAATACTTTTCTTATCTTATTATCGTAACATGGTTTGTAGGAGTTGCATTATGATTTAGGTTGTGCCTTGTGTTCATCTTGAACCTTTGCACAAATTACTTTTGGGTCATATGTGTTGTGAGATTGTGAAAATCAAGTTTTAAAGAGGTATTGAGAGTGGGTTAATGTCAAAATATTTTTTATTGTTAGTAAATCATTCTAGGTGATAATATTTCAATCATAGGTTTACTTTTCTATCCCTTTTCCCAGAAAATAATTTAGAGTAGGAAATTTCATTCAGAGAACCAACTCACTCTGGAGATTCCTTCTTCACAAAGATCACCCACATTTGAAGAGGGATTCCATGTTTCAACAAATACCTAAGTCTTTTGTAATCTTAGCATAGGGTGCATATCTAATTGATAACATGGATAAATCTTCTCTAAGGGGGTGAACGTTATGCTCGTAATCCTATAAGTGCTTATGGTTATAATTAGTTGACTTGTTACTACATTAAATACTAATTAAGTTATATGTAATTTCATCATTAAAGTCTTGTATAGGTAGTTAGGCCATCCTAAGGGTAATTTTTTAAGCATCTAAGTTTGCCTGGATGGTAGCTATAGCAGAATTAAATATATATAAGAGATAATGATAAGTTTATTATCATCATATAATAAATTGTGTTCTTATTCATCGATCTTAAATAACTAAAAAGGATTCAATCATAGAGAACGATGTAAAGTTCCTTGTGACTTGTAACCACAAGAGAAAATGAGAGGGGGATTTATTTATTGATATTTTACATAATATTGCATAAGCTACATCAAGGAAAAGACTACGTAATGTGTTTCATTCTTCTTACATAAAGGTAGACAAACCAAGAGAAACTTGGGTCAATTTCCAATCATTTGATTGGCCTCTTTCTATGCAAAGAGATGAGCTAATTTTACATGTTTCTTGTAGTGGTATCCACTGGAGTGTAGGAAAATGCATACCCTTGCATTTTCACATTTGTTTGTGTCTACCTTGCTTTGGTTATCCTTATTTATGTCTTCATTGGTCCTATTTTGCATCACAAGCCTAATAAATTATATCTTTTTATGGCTAACCCCAACAAACATCAAAGGATAAATGTTAATTTAATGATTCTGGGTGTGTGTCCTTGATTTTTGGGTTGGGACTAAGATTCCACCTAGGGCATCTTTGTCCCCCAAAGGCCTTGGGACCCTGATTTCAAAAGCACCTTAATGTGGCCCCTTTTTAGAGTTTGTGCTCTGAGTTTTGAGCCTTGAGACTAAGATGCCACCTAGGGCATCTTAAGCCTCCTTGGCTTATTTTCAAGATTTAATTTCAAATCTTGGTGGGATTTAGCCTCCTTTAATTAATAAATTCATGTGTCCTCTTGTTGTGGTGTAATTTTGGGATATTAAGCATGGATAGGTATAAATACAAGGTTCCTTCTCTCATTTTTCATATCTAGCAATCTAACAAGCAATCCTATCATTCAAGCATGTTGTGAGAGCATTCCTAATTGAATTCAAGGGAAGATTCATCAAGAATTTGGAGCCATCATAAATATTCAAGCATCACATCAAGGATATTCTTGCATCATGTGTGCTTTTAGCTAACATTTATGATGTAGGGTTTTGATTCAAGCAAGCAATTCAACTCCAAATCTATCAAGCATTCACTCAAGTCAAGATCCACATTCAAGCTAACCATTTCACACAAGTTTGTAGATTTTACAAGGGTTTGGTGAGTTGCAACATAGAATTTTGTTCATTTATCATTTGCCTTCATTATTCTATTTCATTCCAATGTTTAATTACCAACATGGGGTTTAACCAAGGAAAACCCCCATTTACTAACAATCAACAAGTTTTTCTTCTCTTGCATGTTTGTGTTTGTAGATTTAGGTTGAAGACTTGGAGATCTTTTGAAGTGCAAAGTTGCAAAGTTGTCATCTCTACAAAAACTCACCTACAGGCCAAATTCAAAAGTTTTAGGACTAGGGATCTGAGAAGAAGAAAGTGTAGACATTGGACCCGAGGATCACATTTAGAGATTTCAAAAACTCAGAATGGGACTAAGTCACCACCTAGGGAATCTTTGTCCTCTCGAAGGTATTTTGTAGATATTCTTTCAGATTCTATTATAGTATCTGAAGATTCCACTTCTTCCCTGAAATACAACAGTGGGACTAAGTCAAAAGTAAGGGCGTCTTTTTCCTCCCTAGCATATTTTGACAATTTTTTTGCATTTCTAGAATCCTCATCACATTTCCAGACTTCCTAGGTACACACATCCTAACTTGTTGTTGCTTAATTTCATCATTTGCACTTTTCATTTTGCTTGCATTATTAGGTTTTGTGAGTTGAATGTTAACTTGTCTTTTCTAAGCTTTTGCTTGGTGGTGAACCCTTCAAAGTTTAAAGATCCCCCCTAGGTCTTCTTTATTGAGAATTGACTCTCCACTTGGTGTTGTTAGTTAATCTAATTAGGGTTCCTAGGGAATATTTGAATGAATGTGGGAGAAAAGAGGGGTGTTTTATGTCTTAGGCCATAAAATAGCTTCTCCCCTCCTTTTTCTACACCCATTCATTTTGGTGAACCTGACCTTTTGAGAATTCATTTTTCTAATTTAGAGTTCATTAAAGTCCTAGATCTAGGTTGCATTCATTCTTGCATTGCATCTTGCATTAGTGAAAGTGCACCTAGGGTTTCTTATATTTGCATCAGTGAAAGTGCATATAGGTTGCATTTTTTCTTTCTTGCATCATTTTAGCTCATTGAAAATTTGAAAAGTGCATTGTTAATCATTCTAAGTGCATTTAGAAACATTTTTATTGCATTAAAAATTGAAAAAAATGCATTCAATTGCTTGTCACTAGTCACTTTTCCTTGCATTCATTTACATAGTTTTCTATTTTCAAACATCATATTCGTAGGTAGGAAACTTGGGAACACTGTTAACAATCTAGAATTTGCTATTTTTTTGAAAAAAAACCTCCACTGGGACAAAAATTCCCTTACTGGAATCTTAGTCCCTCTTTGGGTTTTCTGCTCTGATGCAGGTGCATCCTTGGTTCTTGGCAATCTTGCATCAACCAAAAAATATTTTCCTTTCAGTATTGTTTAGTTCAAGTTGGTAGATTTTGTACTTCATCATGTTTGCTCACTAGACTTTACGGATCTATGCTTACATCGTGGACATGTTCACCTTCCTTATTCCAAGATTTGAGCATGATTGGATCTTTTTCTGACAAGTTATCCCTTCCAGATTATGTGGTTGTTTCTTGAACCGACACTGGAGTAATTTTAAAGCCTAACAACTAGTTTAATCATTCGTGGATCATTCTCGTACCTTGCGGATCCTTACGTGTGATTCAAATTGTTCTATGGAGTGTCCCCGACCTTAATTTAGGTCCACACTTCACCCTATAAATTCACCAAGGAGTATTTCAATTTGAGGCTGACTTACTCATGCACACGTTACATTCTCCTTAATTGGAGATTGTAATGATCTTTGGCCAACACAAATGTTTCTATATCTCAAGATATGATATAAAATCTTGTAGAAGATCATTAGAAAGTAGTGAAGTAGAATAGGGGAAATATATGTAATATTTTAGTTCACATTCAGGAGAAATTAGGAATATTGTAATTAGAACATGTTGTATTAGGCCTGTGAGCTGAATCTATAAGCCCAGATGTTGCTGACTATATGTAATTGAATTTTTTGATAATAAGAATGCTTGAATCTACATTTTCCTCCATATTCTATGTTTCTTCCATTGTGTGACTCTTGCTGAATGGTCCAGACTGTTCTCCTTGAGGACCCTCCTACCGTGACTATACCAGATTGGTATCAGAGCGAGATTCATTCTGAGTAGAGATCGTTAGAGTTTGCAGAGTCCTGTTAAAGATTTGAAGTAGGGTGGTGGACTAAGGATCCAACCTAAAACTGTAGAGGACTTGTGTAAAGATGGTGGGAAGAAGAAATGTTAGAGGAAATGAAGCACGTGGAAATGCAAACCCAATCCTAATGGAGATGATGAGAGGAATTGCTGCAAGATTAGATGCAGTCAAAATGACCTAGAGGAGAGGTCGACTAGTTGATGATGTAAGTGATGAAGAGGTATAGGTATAGGAAGAAAGAGGAAGAGAAGATCAACCTAGCTTGGATTAGAGAGAAGAGAGGTTCATAAGAGCCTTAACTAGAGCGAACACCAGATCACATTTCAATCCACCATATTATAGTGGTAAGTTGTATTCAGATGAATTGCTTGATTAGATAACTGAGATGGAAAAGTACTTTGATTTTGAAGGTACCGTAGAAGACAAGAAGGTGAAATTTTCTTGTACAAAGTTGAAAGGACATGCATCTATTTGGTGGGAACATTTGCAGACATATAGACAAAGAAGAGGAAAAGAGAAGATAAAATCATGGGATCAGATGGTGAATAAGTTGAAGACAAAGTTTATACTTGCAGATTATCAAATTAGTTTGTTTCGGAAGTTACAAAATTTGAAGCAGAAGGAATCAAGTGTGATAGAGTATACTAAGGAGTTCTACAATTTGAATATCAGATCTAGACATTCAGAGGATGAAGTTGAATCAGTTGAATATAATGATATGTGAATGGATTGAGACCATCTATACAAGATGGGATTAGTTTGATTAAGTTGCTAACTATGGAAGAAGCATACCAATGTGCCCTAAAAAAAAAGAGAAGTTAAATAAAAGACATGAGTAGAGACAGAGAGGAAGAGGTGGAAGATTTCAAAGAGGAAGAAATTTTGTAGGAGGAAGAGGATCTTTTGCAAACCTGAATAAAGATAAGGAAGTCAATAAGAATGATCATTCGTACCATAGAGGTGATGGAAAATATTACTGGAGAGGAGGATACGGTGGTTACCAGAATGAGGGTTATAGAAAAGATGATAGAGGACAATAGAAGAGAGTATTTAAGGGAACTTGTTTTAAGTGTGGTGGAGAAGGACATAGAGCATTTGAATGTAATCAGGGAGAGACAAGTAGGAAGACTGGGAACAGTAGAAGAAATATATTTGTTGAGGAGGATCATGCCAAATCATCTAATAGATCAGAGGAAGGAGAAGTGTTGGTGAATAGAAGAGTATTATGTCAGAGTGAGATGGAACAGGAACCGTTGCAGAGAAAGAATTTGTTTTGGAAAAGATGCAAGGTAGCTGGTGAATGATGTAGAGTGATTGTTGACAATGGAAGCTTTGAGAACCTAGTTTCTGAGGAAATGGTGACAAAATTGAAGTTGGAAAGATTGAAACACCCGAAGCCTTATCAGATAGCATGAATACAAGATGAGCATAAGGTACTGGCAAGTGAACAATGTTTGGTAAAATTGAAGATAGGAAATTATCATGATGAAGTTTTGTGTGATATCATGCCTATGGATGTATGCCGTATTTTTTTGGGAAGAACTTAGTAGTTTGATAAACATGCTATTCATGATGGAAAGAAGAACACATATACTATTGTGGCTAATGGGATGAAGCAAATTTTGTTGCCTTTGGAGGATGTTCCTAAAGTTGAGGTTTGCACGAATGCTATAATTTGTTTGGTTGATGGAAGGAGATTTATGGATGGAATGAGACATGAGAACATGTGCTATGCCTTGGTTCCTAAGAAGGTTGAAGAATTGAAGCATGTAGAAGAACAACCAGAGGAGATAAAAGAAATGCTAGGAGAATATGAAGAGATCATTTCAGATAATGTTCCTGATGGATTACCACCTGTGAGGAGTATTAGTCATTGTATGGATTTGATTCCTAGAGCTAGTTTTCCTAATAAAGCAACAAACTAGATGACACCTACAAAGAATGAAGAGTTAAATAGACAAGTGCAAGAATTGTTGAGGAAAGGTTTGATCAGAGAAATATTGAGTCCTTGTGCAATACCTGCTATGTTGGCACCTAAGAAGGATGGAGAATGGAGGATGCTTACAAAATCTAGAGCCATAAATAAGATCACAATGAAGTATATATTTCCTTTGCCCCGGATGGATGACATTATGGATTGTTTGAGTGGAGCTAGATACTTTACGAAGATAGATTTGAAGAGTGGATATCATCAGATCAGAATCAGAGAAGGAGATGAGTGGAAGACATCATTCAAGACAAATGAAGGATTGTATGAGTGGTTGGTAATGCCCTTTGGATTAACAAATTCACTGAGTACTTTCATGAGGCTGATGAATGAGGTATTGAAGAAATTATTGGGTAAGTTTGTGATTGTTTATTTGGATGACATCTTGATTTTTAGTAAGACTAGGGAAGAACATTTGTTGCATATAAGACAAGTTTTGTAGAGGTTGAGAGAAGAGTAGTTAGAATGTTGGATTGTATAAGCCTTTGACAGTTCCAGAGAGACCTTGGGAGGATATCAACATGGATTTCATACTTGGTTTGCCGAAGACACAGAGAGGTAATGATTCTATATTTGTGGTGGTAGATATATTTTCTAAAATGACACATTTCATACCTTGTAAGAAGAAAATAGATGCAGTACATGTAGCAAATATTTTTTTCAAGGAAGTGGTCAGATTGCATGGATTACCTAGGAGTATTGTTTTAGACAAAGATACAAAGTTTGTTGGTTACTTTTGGAGGACACTTTGGAAGAGGTTAAAGACAAATTTAAAGTTCAATTCTACTTTTCACCCATAGATTGATAGAAAGATAGAGGTAGTAAATAGGAGTTTGGGGAATTTGCTGAGATGTTTGGTTGGAGAGAAGACCGGAAGTTGGGATTTAGTCCTTGCACAAGTAGAGTTTGCTTACAACAATTCAATGAATATGAGTACCAAAAAGACACCTTTTGAGATTGTTATTGGAGTTCATCCTAGAGGTATATGAGAGTTACGAGACATCAGTAAAGAAGACAAAAGGAGTGCAAAAGCAGAGGAATTTATAGAACACATGAAGAAAGTGCATACTCAGGTGAAGCAACAATTGGAAGATATGAACCAAAACAATAAGGAGAAAGCAAATGAGAAGAGGAGACACAAGGAGTTCAAAGTAGGAGATGAAGTGATGGTATATTTGTGGAAGGAGAGATTTCCAGTTGGCACATACAATAAGCTAAAGATGAAGAAGTTTTGACCCTGTAAGCTTTTGAAGAAATTTGATTCAAGAAATGCATATGAAGTGGAGTTACCAGATGACATGGGAATATCACCTATATTCAACATTGTAGATCTACATCAATACCATGAAGTAGAATTTAGTGAAGATAGTAAGGTAAATTTGGAGAGCCAGTTACCTAAACAATAATTAGATGAGATAGAAGAGATTCTAGATACCAGAGATGGGAGGAAAATGCGTGGAAGATAGTACAAAGAATATCTTGTGAAGTGGAAAGGAAGATCAGTGGAGGATTCTTCTTGGATTTCTTAGGCTAAGGTAGACCGTATTGGTTTTCCTTTAGCCCCAAAAAAGTGAGGGACTCAATTTTAATTTAACCCTGGATGTCTGATGTAGGAGCGCCCCTGGTTCTTGGCAATCTTGCATCATTCAAAAAATATTTTCCTTTTAGTATTGTTTAGTTCTTGTTTAGTTCAAGTTGGTAGATTCTGTACTTCGCCATGTTTTCTAACCAAACTTTACAGATCTATGTTTACATCATGGACATTTCCATCTTCCTTATTCCAATATTTGAGCTTGTCTAGATCTTTTTCTGACAAGTTATCGCTTCCGGATTATGTGGTTGTTTCGCGACACCAGAGTAATTTTCAAGCCTAACAACTAGTTTGATCATTCACAAATTGTTCCCATACCTTGCGGATCCTTATGGTGTGATTCAAATTGTTCTATGGAGTGTCCCTGACCTTAATTTAGGTCCACACTTCACCCTATGCATTCACCGAGGAGTAATTCAATTTGAGGCCGACTTACACATGCACACGTTACATTTTCCTTAATCGAAGATTGTAATGATATTTGGTTGATGCAAATGTTTCTAGATCTTAAGATATGATATAAAACCTTATAGAAGATCATTAGAAAGTAGTGAAGTAGAATAGGGGAAAGATATGTAAGATTTTAGTTCGCATTAAGGAGAAAATAGGAATATTGCAATTAGAACATGTTGTATCAGCCCTGTGAGCCGAATCTGTAAGCCCAGATGTTGCTGGTTGTATGTAATTGAATTTTCTAATAATAAGAATGATTGAATCTACATTTTCCTCCATAATCTGTGTTACTTCTGTTGTGTGACTCTTGCTACATGGTCCAGACTGTTCTCCTTGAGGACCCTCCTACCGTGACTATGCCATGCTCATAATCCTGTTTGGCTAGTTTGCTTTCTGTTCTCATTCCCAAAAACTCAAAATCTCTCTAGCAAGACAAAGCCACCCTTACTAGCATCTTAGTCCATGTTGAATTTGACTTTGTAGTTTCCAGGGTTTGAATTTTCCTTTCTGTGCTTCTGTTTGTTGCTTTCAATTTCTTGTTATATTTTATAGTTTGAATTGCTATTATTTCAATTTCTTTTATTTCAAGTGTAATTGCAAGCTTGCATAGGATATTGTGCTCAATGCACTTTCTTTGGTTTATCCTTTGCATGAGTTGTACTACTTGGTGTCCTAGTGTCAATACTATGGTTAGAAAAAGTGTGAGACTCATGGCATCCTGGGATAAAACATTCATTGCGGATCTTGGATTATGTAGCTCTCTTACTTCAGTGTTGGTACCAGTTCACTAGGTATGGATTGTACCTTTGCTAGCTCTTTTCCTATGCCTACCTTACCTACAAGTGATATTCCAAGCATTCACACAATGGTTGATAATATCCCTCAAGAAAACCTAATGAAAATGAATGAAGACTTAGCCCATTTACAAGATAGCGTCAATACTAAAAACATTTCCAACTCTATTATACCCACCATAGATAGTATTCGCCATATGTTGGAAAGTGATGAAGGACTAGAAATTGTGCATAACATGGCTCAAATATTTGGAAAAAATATTCCTTCCACCACCAATGGTGCTCAAACTTCAAAAAATGTGCAAAACCAAGGAGGAATTCAAATTCCTCCCCCTTCAAGAATAACCTCCATTCCCACCTTGGTGTATGTCAAAACCCTCCAAAGCTTGCTTGCACCAAACCTCCAGAAGACACTATACTGCCTTCATTAAGAACCCAGCAATGATCTAGGCTCTGTATTTACTTGGTTCAACAATGGAACCTTGCTAAAACTCTGTCCTAAGAGTATCTACTTGTGCTTTCACTGTGGAGGGTTCAACACCTTCTTGTAAATTACTGCCTCCTTTCACACCTAGAAGAGTCTAAATGTGATCTTCAACAACATGCTTTGGCTACCTGCAGGGGAGTTAGGGACATTGCTCTGATACATTCCATGACCATTTGAAGCCATCTTGTGAGCTCCTCAAAGATCACTCCTACCGATTTCAATAGATAACCTTTGGAGGGGGCTATTCCTTGTAGCCCTTACCAGTCAGTATTCTGACTTTTTCTCTAATATCTACCAAATGACCTGCCAAACAAAATATGTTTTCAGATACCCTTTTCAGGGTTTTAAATCTTGCATCAAGTCTTACACCCTTGTCTGTTCCGTACAATGGACTCCAAAACCCTTGGAGTGGAGGGCTAATTCACTTGTATTTATGGTTTTTTTCTGTTATTGGGTCTCAACTATCACCAAATTACAAATGGACCCCTTAAACCTGGAGGAATACAGAATCCCTATCTTGCCCTTCCTAGGACTGTACGGGTTCCGTACAGTGTCTTTTTCCCCTGCCTAAGTTCCTTGTTTTTCACCCTAATTTCCTAGCCGGGTCCTAAGCTCGCCTAGGGTTTAGGTGTTTTCTCCTTGGCTCTTTGTTCCATGCTAACTACTGGAAAATATATACAAACACACGAGTCTTCTCCCATATTCCACAGTCTCAGGAGGATCCCACGGTCTGTGGTTACGGGGAAGTCATTTTACAAAAACCTGACCCAAAACTGCAATTAGAACAATTCCCAAACTAATAACTATGGAGATTAGAATACAACTCTACTCTAAGTAAGCTTGAAACCCAGTAAAAATGACTCAACACTATATTAAGAACACCAATACAGCGAACCAACAATATCTACAAAGTATTTAACCACGCTGTCTCCAAGAACTCACAGACTGTCATAGAAAATACAGTCATTCCTTATTCTCTTCTATCTAAAGTTTATCTATATTGCATGTGATCCACTCAACAGAGTATTTACAAGGAAAAAGTTCTATATACAGCTAAGAGAATTCTGTTTCAGTATCAAAACCAACGCAAATAACACATACTTCACAGATTTGAAAAACACACGGGCAGAAACAAAAGTGCTGATTCTGTTAACACAGGGTTACCGTGCTGTTTTCACCTAAATCTTAAACACTACGCACTATCAACATGCAAGGTGAATATCATACATCAACAAAGATGTTAACACTACCATTGAAATACAAATAACGTGCTATACTAGTATGAAATGCCTAAATAAACCCTAATGCGTAAAACACACTGTGTTTTCCAGAAAACACAGAAAATTGCATGAAACAGAAATCTGTCTTCTTATTCACACACAAACTGATTACAAATGACCCCTATCAATTGTTTTTGACCATCCTCATGTTCTTCCCCTCTTTTTCCGCCATAGAAGAGAGAATTTCTAACACCCATATCCCTGACTTTTAGGGAATTCTTAAAATTTTCTGACAGTTACATGCAATCAAGCTATATTGCCATGCAACCATGCAATCTTCACCATCTTTTCTTCTTTTTAGGATCTCCCACTCTTCCATCTCGAGCAACCACTAAGTAAACTACCCTTGGCATCTTCTAATAGCGAGGAAATGGCTAATACAAGCTTAATACTTTAAATGCTATCATTTTCTGTTTTAAGCTAAATAAAACAAAATTTAACACAAAACATAACTAAAGATAGCCTTAGTCCTAGTGACTAGCTACTCCCACACCAAAATGCAAGACCTCTAAGGTCCAACCTAAATACAACAATCTCTGACTTGGTTAGAGTCAGCACAAACCAAAATTTTGCAAACAAAATGAATGGGTGCTCCTGCACCATCCTCCCAAAAATAGAAAGATTCAATCCACCCTTGGATTGAGGATGTCAGGATCAACTCCCAGTTTCTTGAACTCTGCCTCCTTAATCCAGATTGCATCCACTTCAGTTTGTCTTGGTCTTTGGATGAGGTGTTCCTTATATTCCTTTGTTCTGGTTTGTTTGTAGACTCTAGTATCCAGTACTTTATCAGCTTGCTTGAGTGCAGTGGAGGGTAGCTTAAGGTCTTCAACATCTTGACTGACTTCCTGGAAGGTCTGATCTTCGTTTACTGGTGGTCCTCTATAATGGACTAAGTCTGCAACATTAAAAACAGGGGACAGTCCACTGTCCTCTGGCAATTGCACTTTGACTGCATTATTTCCATACCTCTCCAAGATAGGACAGGGACCTATCCTCTTCATTTGCAGCTTATTAGGGACTCCCTTCTGCAATCTAGCCTTGTTCAAATGCACCATCATGAGGTCACCAACATTAAACTGAACTTCTTTCCTATGCTCATCCACTTTAGCCTTATGCTTCATGGTGTTTTCTGCCAAGGTCTTTCTGACTGTCTCATGAATCTCCTGCATTGCACAAGCAAAATCATCTACATAACCACTTCCTTTCACTCCATTCTTCAGCTCTCTCAACTCATAAACACCTCTAGGGTGCAGTCCATAAAAAATCTCAAAGGGGCTCCTTCCTGTTGACCTGTTTACTGTATCATTATAAGCATACTCAGCCTGCCCAATAATCTGATCCCATTGTTGACCATACTCCTTGGTCAAGCATCTGAGAAGGTTTCCAAGTGTCCTATTCACAACTTCGGTCTGACCATCAGTTTGGGGATGGTATGCAGATCCAAAGGACAGATTGGTGCCCATTCTCTGCCAAAGTGTCTTCCAAAAGTGGCTCATAAATTTAGTATCCCTGTCTGATACAATGCTGATTGGCAAACCATGAATCCTAACTATTTCTTTGAAGAAAAGTGAAGCTATTTGACTGGCATCATTGGTTGTTTTGCAGGGTATAAAGTGAGCCATTTTTCTGAATCTATCAACCACAACATAAACACTGTCCATTCCTTGCCTTGTCTTGGGTAAACCAACTACAAAGTCCATGCTCAAGCATTCCCATGGCCTAGAAGGGATTGGTAGTGGCTGGTATAAGCCTGCATTTGAAGAAGTGCCTTTTGCTTTTTGACACACTACACAACTCTCTACATATTTTCTGATATCTAGATTCATCTTAGGCCAAAAATAAAACCTTTGGACAAGCTCTTGAGTTTTGGTGATCCCAAAATGACCACTCAATGCACCATTATGTTTCTCTTGAATTAAATTCTCTCTAATGGAGCCTCTAGGAACACAAAGTTGATTCCCTTTAAACAACAAATCACTTTGCAATGTGTATTCAGCATACTTGCTATGGAAATGGTTTTTAAACTCAAGGCATACCTTATAAATTTCTGCAAAGTCTTCATCATCTGCATATAGATCTTTGAAGTGATCTATTCCCATGCTCTTCAATTGGATTTCTTGAATGGTAAGAACTCTCCTGCTCAATGCATCAGCAACTTTGTTGAGAGCTCCCTTCTTGTGCTTAATGTTGAAGGTGTAGGCTTGCAAGTACTCCACCCATTTCATGTGCCTATGACTCAACTTCTCTTGTGAATTCAGAAAACTGAGTGCTTGATTGTCTGAGTACACAATGAACTCCTTGGGAAGCAAGTAGTGCCTCCACTTCCTTAGTGCTTGGACCAATGCATACATTTCAAGGTCATAAGAAGAGTACTTCTTCTTGGCTTCACTTAGCTTCTCAGAATGAAAAGCCACCGGTCTTCCCTCTTGGCTGAGAACAGCTCCAATTGCTACATTACTAGCATCACACTCAATTGTAAATAGTTTCTCAAAACTTGGCAACACCAAAACAGGTTGAGTAGCTACCTTTTCCTTCAGCAACTCAAAACTCTTGTTAGCTTGTTCATTCCACACAAACTTGGTTTTCATTCCTCCCTTAATTGTATCCAACATAGGAGCACAAATTGCACTAAATTGTTTGATGAATTTCCTATAGTACTGAGCAAGACCATGGAAGCTTCTTACCTCTGTTGCTGTCTTGGGAGTGGGCCAATTAAGAATGGCTTCTACCTTGCTGCTGTCCATCTTCAAATTGCCATGTGATAACACAAAACCAAGGTACACCAACTCTGTTTTGATGAACTCACATTTTTCCAGATTAATCTTCAGCTTCTCCTCTTGTAGCTTTTTGAAAATCAGCTCAATGTGCTGGAGGTGCTCTTCTCTAGTTCTGCTATAAATTAGTATATCATCAAGATACACTACCACAAATTTGCCAATGTAGTCCTTAAGGATTTCATTCATGAGTCTCATGAATGTGGAGGGGGCATTAGACAAACCAAATGGCATTACTAGCCACTCATAAAGACCCTCATTGGTTTTGAAGGCTATTTTCCACTCATCACCCTCATGTATTCTAATTTGGTGGTATCCACTCTTTAAATCTATCTTGGTATAGTACCTAGCTTCACCTAGACAATCCATGAGATCTTCAATTCTAGGAATGGGAAACCTATACCTGATGGTTATCTTGTTGATTGCTCTGGAATCAGTACAAAGCCTCCATTCTCCTCCTTTCTTGGGTGCTAAGACGGTGGGTACTGCACAAGGACTAATGCTTTTCCTAATGAGACCTTGATCAAGCAATTCTTGAATCTGCCTGGCTATCTCCTCATTCTGTTGAGGTGTCATCTTGTAGGCTGCTTTGTTTGGAAGGGTGGCTCCTGGTATCAAGTCTATCCTATGACTTATGGCTCTTTTAGGAGGTAAAGTTGCTGGTTGACCACTACTTACAATGTTCTCATAGGTCTGCAACAAGTCTTGAATCTCCTTTGGTAGTTCTTTCTTTTCAGCTGCCTTCTCTTTGCTTGCCTCTCTTGGCTTGATCATGATTGCATAGCCAACGCCTTCTCCTTCTTCTAATGCCTTTAAGAACTCTTTTTCACCAGTTATCAGCAACTTAGAACCTGCTGTCTGAACCTCATTATCTTCCAACAAAGATTGAATCTTGTATGTGACATTGTCCTTCTTGAAGGTGTATGAGTTCTTGGCTCCATCATGCACAGCTTGGCGGTCAAATTGCCATGGCCTACCTAGGAGCAAGTGGCATGCATCCATAGGTAATACATCACACAATACCTTGTCTTTGTACTTGCCAATTGAAAACTCCACCCATGCTTGTTCATTTACCAAGACATGCTGACCCTTGCTGAGCCATGTAACCTTGTAAGGATTACTGTGAGATATCCTTGTCAATTTCAGTTTGCTGACTGCCTCTTCTGACACAATATTGTCAGTTGAACCTGAATCTATGATGACCTTACACACTTTCCCCATCATCTTGCATTTTATCCTAAACAAAGATCTTCTTTGGCTTGGTTCCTCTTTGACTGGTTCTTTGATCAGTGTCCTTCTCATCATGAGATTCTCACCTTCCTCTGAGTTCAAAGGTATTTCTGATTGCTTGTTTGCTGCAACTGTTTCATCTTGGATTAGATGGGTTCTCTTATCTCCTCCATGAGATGTGCTTCCTTTCTCAGGGCATCTATAGGCTGGGTGTCCCAACTGATTGCAATGATAGCATTTCATGTTGGTGAAGTAACTACTCCTTCCTTGTCCACCACTTCTTCCCCTAGGGCTGAAACCTCTTCCTCTACCACCTCTACTAGAACTTCCCTCTTGCTGATCAGAAAATCTGACCTCTCCTTGAGCTCTTGATTCTGAGCCTCTTCCACTATAGCTCCCTCTTTGTCCTCTGCTGTCTTTGCCTTTACCTCTACCTTTAGGGTTCTGTTCTTGTTTCTTTTTTCCTTTCTCCTCTATCTTCAAGGCCATTTGATAACATTGGCGTACTGATTTGAAGTTTACCAAGCTCATGTCTTCTTGAATAGACCATTTGAGTCCATTTAGGTACCTTGCTAACCTAATGCTTTCATCCTCAACCACTTTTGATCTAAGGCACAATTTCTGAAACTCCTCTGTATATGTTTGGACATCCATGTCCTTTTGCCTTAGATTATGTCTCCTCCTATGCAACTGGACTTCATAATCATCTGGAAGATAAGTCTGCCTTATCTTGGTCACCATTCCTTTCCATGAAACTATGGGACCTTTGCCTTCTTTCTCTCTTTCTGATTGTACAAACTTCCACCATGTGAGAGCTGCTCCTCTCAACCTTGACTTGGCCACCTTCACCTTTTGAGCCTCTGTTATGCCATCACACTCAAAGTGATTCTCAATACTCTCAATCCAATCTACTACTGAATCTGGATCCATTTGTCCACTGAAAAGTGGCACACCATCCAATGCTTTACCACTCAAGGCCTGCAATGCCTTCAAGAATGGTTCCTCTGCAAGAACAGGATCTGGATTTGGAGCTTCCTCCTCCAATTCCACCTCTTTTTCCTTGGCTTCCTGCTCTTCCTTCTTCTTTATCTTGTCCTTCACAGTGTCTGCTGTTTCTTGGACTTCATCTAGGAGTTTCTCCATCTGAGATATCCTTTCTCTGAGCAACCGGTTATCTTCCTCTTGCTCTTCTACCTTCTTTGCTAGCTCTGCATTCGTCACCATGGTTGCTTCCTCTGGTGTATTCTCTCCTACTGACTCAGTGGATTGGCTCATGAATCACCAGCCTAGAATCCAACTCTGGCTCTGATACCAATATGGTGTATGTGAAAACCCTCCAAAGCTTGCTTGCACCAAACCTCCAGAAGACAATATACTGCCTTCATTAAGAACCCAACAATTATCTAGGCTCTGTATTTACTTGGTTCAACAATGGAACCTTGCTAAAACTCTGTCCTAAGAGTATCTACTTGTGCTTTCACTGTGGAGGGTTCAACACCTTCTTGTAAATTACTGCCTCCTTTCACACCTAGAAGGGTCTAAATGTGATCTTCAACAACATGCTTTGGCTACCTGCAGGGGAGTTAGGGACATTGCTCTGATACATTCCATGACCATTTGAAGCCATCTTGTGAGCTCCTCAAAGATCACTCCTACCGATTTCAATAGATAACCTTTGGAGGGGGCTATTCCTTGTAGCCCTTACCAGTCAGTATTCTGACTTTTTCTCTAATATCTGCCAAATGACCTGCCAAACAAAATATGTTTTCAGATACCCTTTTCAGGGTTTTAAATCTTGCATCAAGTCTTACACCCTTGTCTGTTCCGTACAATGGACTTCAAAACCCTTGGAGTGGAGGGCTAATTCACTTGTATTTATGGTTTTTTTTTTTCTGTTATTGGGTCTCAACTATCACCAAATTACAAATGTACCCCTTAAACCTGGAGGAATACAGAATCCCTATCTTGCCCTTCCTAGGACTGTACGGGTTCCGTACAGTGTCTTTTTCCCCTGCCTAAGTTCCTTGTTTTTCACCCTAATTTCTTAGCCGGGTCCTAAGCTCGCCTAGGGTTTAGGTGTTTTCTCCTTGGCTCTTTGTTCCATGCTAACTACTAGAAAATATATACAAACACACGAGTCTTCTCCCATATTCCATAGTCTCAGGAGGATCCCACGGTCTGTGGTTACGGGGAAGTCATTTTACAAAACCCTGACCCAAAACTGCAATTAGAACAATTCCCAAACTAATAACTATGGAGATTAGAATACAACTCTACTCTAAGTAAGCTTGACACCCAGTAAAAATGACTCAACACTATATTAAGAACACCAATACAGCAAACCAACAATATCTACAAAGTATTTAACCACGCTGTCTCCAAGAACTCACAGACTGTCACAGAAAATACAGTCATTCCTTATTCTCTTCTATCTAAAGTTTATCTATATTGCATGTGATCCACTCAACAGAGTATTTACAAGGAAAAAGTTCTATATACAGCTAAGAGAATTCTGTTTCAGTATCAAAACCAACACAAATAACACATACTTCACAGATTTGACAAACACACAGGCAGAAACAAAAGTGCTGATTCTGTTAACACAGGGTTACCGTGCTGTTTTCACCTAAATCTTAAACACTACGCACTATCAACATGCAAGGTGAATATCATACATCAACAAAGATGTTAACACTGCCATTGAAATACAAATAACGTGCTATATTAGTATGAAATGCCTAAATAAACCCTACTGCGTAAAACACACTGTGTTTTCCAGAAAACACAGAAAATTGCATGAAACAGAAATCTGTCTTCTTATTCACACACAAACTGATTACAAATGACCCCTATCAATTGTTTTTGACCATCCTCATGTTCTTCCCCTCTTTTTCCGCCATAGAAGAGAGAATTTCTAACGCCCATATCCCTGACTTTTAGGGAATTCTTAAAATTTTCTGACAGTTACATGCAATCAAGCTATATTGCCATGCAACCATGCAATCTTCGCCATCTTTTCTTCTTTTTAGGATCTCCCACTCTTCCATCTCGAGCAACCACTAAGTAAACTGCCCTTGGCATCTTCTAATAGCGAGGAAATGGCTAATACAAGCTTAATACTTTAAATGCTATCATTTTCCGTTTTAAGCTAAACAAAACAAAATTTAACACAAAACATAACTAAAGATAGCCTTAGTCCTAGTGACTAGCTACTCCCACACCAAAATGCAAGACCTCTAAGGTCCAACCTAAATACAACAATCTCTGACTTGGTTAGAGTCAGCACAAACCAAAATTTTGCAAACAAAATGAATGGGTGCTCCTGCACCACACCTATACCAATCCTCAAGTGATAACAATGATGCAACCAACTAGTAATGTCCTTCCTACCTTGATCATTTCCACTAGTGCTCCTTATACCTATGTGGCATCTAACCTTATATCTCCTCCCACAAGCTATCCATTCACTTCTCCTTCCAACACATACACACCACCACCATATTCACCTCCATCTCAAATAAAAAACAATGACCCTATTATTAACCACCTTTTACAAAGCCTTTCATCCATTCAATGACAACTTTTTTCCGTAAATCAAAATCAAATTGGTCCACCTTCATATTATGTCAAAAGTAACCCATTATCCTTGGAGATATTGAGAGCTACGGTGCCACAAGGTATAAAGATCCATAGATTTGAGAAATACGGAGGAAAGGGAGATCCTACTAATCATGTTAATGCCTTCACTACTTTGTGTAGTGACTTTATCCTTGAGGAAAAAAAATTGCTAATATTTTTCTTCGATCCTTGAAAGACATTGCCTTAGATTGGTTTTCCTCTTTATTGAATAACTCAATTCATTCATTTAATGAACTAATTAAAGCCTTTATTAACCATTTCCAAGTGCATATGGTCCCTAAAATGACATTGGATGATTTGATGAGATGTAAAAAAAATGAGGGTGAAAAAGTCACTGAATTCATTTCACGTTACCAATCACTTTATTCTCAAATTAGTGTGAAGATTCCCGATTCTCACCTTCAAAAGATGTTCATAGAGAATTTAAAAAGTAAGATATGAGACAAGATTACCATGATGAAATTCAGACTTCATGCATTTGTGCATTTCTCTTCATGATTATCAGAATTCCATAGGTAGTTGTGAATCAAAAACCACCTCTACCAGTCTTGAAAAGTCTAAATCTTCAAACCTAAACACCTATCAGCCTTTCAAAAGACAAATTAAAAGTTTCCTTCAACTAAATTCCACTTCCCAACCTATCCAACAAGTTGATACCCAAGTAGCTGCTATAAAGAAGAGTAATCCTTATATCTTTAGGGATCCACAAAGACAATTCACTCCCTTACCAAACACACTTCACAATATCATGACTTAGCTAATAAACAAGAACATGCTTACCTTACCTCCTGTTCAACCTCTTGACCCTAGCAAGCTGTTACCCCTGAGCTTTAGACATAATGCCTATTGTGCTTATCACCAACAAAAGGGGCATGATATAGAACATTGCAAGTGTCTTAAACATCTTGTGCAAGAACTCATTGATTCTAATCATATTCAAATTGGAGGTATGAATGACAATGGTAATAAATTTTTAGCTCCTCCTAACCAAAACTTGCAAATCTTTACCAATCCCATGCCTAACCACAATATTTCATTTGTTAAGGCTAGTGAAACTAAACTTGATGTGATGAGCGTTGACACAAATGATGAAAACAAGAAAAACGATGAACAAAATCCTATGGACACTAATGACCAAGGTATTATTAGTACAATGATAGGAGTGATTGAAATCGAGCCTTGTAAACAACAAACCAAAATGCCCACATAAATTACTTTCTCTTCAAACAAAACAATAAAAAATGCGCCTGATGGTCCTCTTTACATAGCTGACATAATCAATAACCGGCCCACTCCTGAGATTTTAATTGATCCCATCTATGGAGAGAATGTGATCAAAGAAGAACTTTTATATGTGCATGAAATCACTCAAGATAGATATGATAAACCGAAATCATGGATTAAAACACATGATGGTTTTTCTTGTGCTACGATGGGATGAATCACACTCCCTTTACAAGTAGGACCAAAGAAATTAAATGTATCATTCTGTATCATCTCTAATTCAGATCAATTTCATGTGAAGTTAGGCTACAAATGGATTCGCTCCATGAATGCGGTCCCATCCGTTGTCCATAAGTGCTTAAAGTTTCCAGTCGGCAATGAAATATTCACTATGAACCATAGTGGCTTTATACCTCCATTGTCTCATGGAAATTTTTCCTTAGATTATTTTTTTCTTGAGCCCATGGAACCTATAAGATCCCGTGAGGACTTCCTTTTCCTATCTTATCAAAAGTTCAAAGAAAAATGCATAACCAAGCTATCCCTTGAAATTTTTCCTTCACCTATGATCAAACCCCCACTTGTTGATGAAAACAATATTTAGATTAAATCCCTTCTGACTAACCAAGACCCATCCATCAAGAATCCCTTGCCTATTTCCTACAAAAGGCCAAGAGAGAACCAAACAAGTCCTAATCTACCTCCTAAGAAAGTTTATAAAGCCAAAGAGAATGTGGTTGAAAAACCTTCCATGGTTTCTTTTGTTCTTCCCTCACAAGAAGAAAAGGAACCTATGGTTGAAAAACCCGCTCCTACACAAACACAACTTGAAAACAGTAATAAAATAAACTAAAATGCTAGAGAGCGTAGGTGTAGACATGCTATTGCTCGAAAGATGAACGGATAAAAAACATAGAAAATCAAAATCCAAATATGTCAGAAGCAATAAATGATGAGCCTTCTCCATTGCCAAAACAAATAGATCCTATGTCTCTAACACAACAAGGACCAACACCTTCTATGGATATTACTAGTCGTCCTCATGTTGTGGTTAACTTGGACACTGATGAAGAAATTGCTAAAATTGATGAGGAGGTGAATAATGAGTTGAATTTGTTATTTTCCTCTTCTATGAGCCTAGACTATAACAACCGTGATGATCCTCAGGTAAACCAAGTGATTCACCATGAACTTGATGATTCTCCTTGTACAACACTTGATATTATCCCTCTCAATAGTGATCTGCATTCCACATATACTGAACAAGATTGGGATGCAAATGACCTACTAGATGGTTGAATCACATGTGCTTTACTAGTCTTTTTTCTTTTCTTCATTTTTTGCTTTCTTTTGTGTGATTGCATGTGCGTAATGTGATCACCATAATGTTATGTTTGATGTTTCCTTTCTATGTGCATTCCTCTATTTGTACCTTCATTCTTCTCTATGTCTTCCTTTTCATTTCTTTTTACCTCTTACTTTCATTATCTTTTCATTTTTGTTTTGTTTTTTCCTTTTGGGGATGACGCAAGGCATCGAGACACCCTATGTCTCTTCCATGTTGACCCAAAAGATTTTTCATTATCTTTTCTTTTCTTTTCATTTTTGTCTTGTGTTTTCCTTTTGGGGATGATGCAAGGCATCAAGACACCATATTTCTCTTCCATGTTGACTCAAAAGTATTTTCATTTGTTTTCTCTCTCTTTGGGCCATTCTTCCAGTTCTATGTGTATTTGGGGAATGATGATAGTTCTAATATCTCTAATATCATTGTAGGAAGAACATACTGACCCTAAATCCATAGATGCCTTATGTGTTTCTGGGGGTCAACCCTCTTTCTTTTTCCTTTTTCATGTTTTTCTACTTTAAAGTAATTTCTCACAACATGGTGTTTAGCAATTTCTTTAAAGTGAAGGCATACATTGGCATTATTTTGGTATGTTTTCATTTGTGTTATTTTTCCATGTTCCTTGATGTGGATTTCTTATTTTATGCAATGTGTTTTTATCTTTGTGATGACATTGGGAGTAACGTCCTTCAAGAGCTTGATCTATCTTATCATATTACATTCCTCTTAGTGGTGATGTGATGCACCACATTCCCTAAGTTGTGAATCTTTTATCCTTTGATTGATCCTCTCTTGGAGACATTAGGAACAATGTTCCCTAAGATTAAGACCTCACATGAACTAAGAAAAACCCCTTCAAACATCTTGTTGCATTTTATTTTTGTACCTTATTAAAGTCATGGAGGTATGGCTTTGATATGGTCCCCTAGGGCTTACCTAGTGAACAACTAGTTTCACTAGCCCTTGTGAGTGTGCATTTTCTTTTTGTACCTTATTAAAGTCATGGAGGTATGGCTTTTATAGGGTCCCCTAGGGCTCACCTAGTGAACAATTAGCTTCACTAGCCCTTGTGAGTGTGCATTTTATTTTTGTACCTTATTAAAGTATTAGAGGTATGGCTTTGATATGGTCCCTTGGGGCTCACCTAGTGAACAACTAGCTTCACTAGGCCTTGTGAGTGCATTTTTCTCTTTGTCCTTATCATAGTTATGGGGGTATGATTTTGATATGGACTTCTTGGGGCTGACATAGTGAACAACTAGTTTCACTAGCCCTTGTGAGTGTGAGTTTTGTTTGTATAGTGGATAGCACATTCAACTTGTAAACCTCCTTTTGGACAAACAACCTAGATTCGGTCCACAGTGCATTAGATAGCCAGTCAAAGCTTGGTCCATTACATTTTTCTTTTTCTTCTTCCTTTTCCCCTTTTCTATCTTTGATGGTGTATATTTGTGATCTGGTTATGGCTTCATATATCATCTGGAAGTGTGTTCCTTTGTGCCTATGTTGGTTTTCCATAGGATCTTGATCTTGGGGGCTTGGCCACCCTCTTGGTTATTTTCATCCTATCATCTAAAATTTGTACATTTGAACCCCTGTTGATTGTGTGGTTGGCTACTTTAGTGTGAGTTTGAAGCAAGTTCATCCTCTCACTAAAGTGGAGGCTAAATGTAGTGTAGAAAAATGCACACTCTTGCATTTTCACACTTGTTTGGGCCCGCCTTGCTTTGGTTATCCTTATTTATGTCTTAATTGGTACTATTTTTCATCCACAAGCCTGATAAATTATATCTTTTTATGGATAATCTTGAAAAAAATCAAAGCATAAATGTTAATTTAATGATTCTAGCTATGTCCTTGATTTTTGGGTTGGGACTAAGACGCCACCTAGGGCTTCTTTTTCCCCTAAAGGTCTTGGGGCCTTGATTTCAAAAGCACGTTAATGTGGTCCTTTTTGCAGTTTGTGCCCCGAGCTTTGAGCCTCGGGACTAAGATGCCACCTAGGGCATCTTCATCCTCATTGGCTTATTTTTGAGATTTAATTTCAAATCTTGGCAGTATTTAGCCTCCTTTAGTTAATGAATTCATGTGTCAGCTTGTTATGGTGTAATTTCAGGATATTAAGCATGGATAAGTATAAATACAAGGTTCCTTCTCTCATTTTTCATATCTAGCAATCTAACAAGCAATCCTATCATTCAAGCAAGTTGTGAGAGCATTCCTAGTTGCATTCAAGGGCAGATTCATCAAGAATTTGGAGCCATAATCAAGATTCAAGCATCATATCAAGGATATTCTTGCATCATGTGTGTTTTTGAGCTAACATTTATGATGTAGGGTTTTGATTTAAGCAAGAAGTTCAAGTCCAAATCTATCAAGCATTCACTCAAGTCAAGATCCACATTCAAGCTATCCATTTCACACAAGTTTGTAGATTTTCCAAGGGTTTGGTGAGTTGAAACATAACATTTGTTTTCATTCATCGTTTCCCTTCATTGTTCTATTTCATTCCAAGGTTTAATTACCAACAAGGGGTTTGACCAAGGCAGACCCCCATTTACTAACAATCAACAAGTTTTTCTTCTCTTGCATGTTTGTGTTTGTAGATTTAGGTTAAAGACTTGGAGATAATTTGAAGTGAAAAGTTGCAAAGTTTCATTGCAAAGTTATCATCTCCATGGAAACTCACCTATAGGAAAGATCTAAAATTTTCAGGACCAAGGATTCAAGAAGAAGAAAGTGCATACATTGGAACCGAGGATCACATTCAAAGATTTCAAAAATTTAGAACGAGACTAAGTCGCCACCTAGGTCATCTTTGTCCTCCTAAGGGTATTTTTTCATAGATTCTTTTAGATTCTGTTGCAGTATCCAAAGATTCTGCTTATGCCCCAAAAAAAAGTAGCGGGACTAAGTCAACATTAAGAGCGTCTTTGTCCTCCCTAGCATATTTTGACAACATTTTTTCATTTTCAGAATCCTCATCACATTTCTAGACTTCTCAGGTATACACATCCTAACTTGTTGCTTAATTTCACCATTTTCACTCTTCATTTGGCTTGCATTATTAGGTTTTGTGAGTTGAATGTTAACTTGTCTTTTCCAAGCTTTTTCTTGGTGGTGAACCCTTCAAAGCTTAAAGATCCTCTGTAGGTCTTCCTTATTGAGAATTGATTCTCCACTTGGTGTTGTTAGTTAATCCAATTAGGGTCCCTAGGGCATATTTGAATGAATGTGGGAGAAAAGAGGGGTGTTATATTTCTTAGGCCATAAAGCACTTTCCCCTCTTCCTTTTTCACCTATTTATCCACCAATAACATAGAAACAGTTTTAGGCTTCTTAGGTTGTGGGGTTATTTGAAGGATTTTCCCAATAATATTCTTATCATGGAGATTCCATTCAACTAATTTATTTTCTTAGTTAGGGGATTTTCTAACCAAGAAGTGGAGGAAGGGGTTGATGGTGACCTAGTAGTAGGAGAAAAAAATTGCAAGGATCTCCTAAGAGGAGTGTCAGAAACATCTACTTTTGGGGATGAAGAAGGGGTTGGTAGAGATCAAGTATGAGGGATATGAGAAGGAGAAGAAGAATCACTCACCTAAGATGGAGAAGAGGATATGTTAACAACTTCTTGCTATGATTTTTCTATTACATGATCTACCTTTCTCTTTCCCTTTTCCTTTTGAATGTTTTCTTTAACAATTCCTCCACAAGTCCTTTCTAAGTTTCTCTTTTCTAGAGGGTCTTCAACACCAATCTCCTTCACAAATTTGAGCCATTAGTTGGGAAGAAGAATATGTTTTTTGAGTGGAGGAGAATGCATTTGAATATTTCTAGCATGCTCTCGGGTCTTCTTAGATTACCAAGATGAGACATTATATTTTTTTGTAGTACTTTTCATCACCCATTCATTAGTTAATTTGAGAGCTATTGTATTCTTCACTTTGATGGTTTTGACCTCCTTTATACTCCAATTAATCAAAAAAATAGGTTGTGTTGATATATGATTAGTGAATATGGGATCCACTAGATCATATTCATCATCTTCAATACCATGAATTTCCTAGTTCAATTTGAAGGTCATAATTTGTCTTAATGAAAATATAATCCAACTCCTTTTCCTAACTTTGTACTCATCAACACAATCTACTAATAATCTTCTAAGGTTGGAGGATGGTAAAAAATTGGTCCCAATTGCAAATTATTTTTAACAATATCTTTAGTATCAAAAGGAAACATTCTATCATAAAATGCATGGTATATTTTACCAAATCCTTTTCAATATTAAGGGAATTTTTAGACATGGACTTACATGAAGAATGTCCAAGCCTAATAGGGAAAGAAATATCTACCTTTTTTTTATGGTATCTCTTATTCACCTTAGTTGCATGCTTGTATACTTCAATAATAACAAAGTTATCTTCCATGTATTTAGGTAATTTATAAGGTAGTCCATCCAAATCCCCAACTCTTATATACATAAATCTTTGGAATTATATGAAATGACTAACATATTCATTAATCAATGAATAGCTTCTGGAGATATCCTCAAACCCATGTCGCCTTGAATCTCCTAAATGGTCCTCATGGTGAATGCTATTGGTACCAAATGGGTTTTTAGGAACATAATCAATTAAGATGGCTAAGTGGTAAGAAATAAAGAAAGGCTAGTTTGTGAAGGCTATGTTCAGGTTGAAGGTGTGGACTTCAAAGAGACACTTGCACCAGTTGCCAGGTCAGAGGAAATTAGGATGTTCTTGGCTTATGCGAGTCATAAGAACTTTAAAGTATACCAAATGGATGTTAAGTTTACCTTCCTAAATGGAGACTTAGAGGAGGAGGTCTATATTGAGCAATTGAAAAGATTTCTACTATCAGAAAATAAGGATTATGTTTGCAGATTGAAGAAAGCACTTTATAGTTTGAAGCAAGCCCCAAGATCATGGTATGCTAGGATTGAAAAGTACCTTCAACAACAAGGATTCAAAAAGGAGTTGCTGGCAACAACTTATATATTAAAAATGTAGGAGATGATCAATTGATAGTAGCTGTGTATGTGGATGACATTATTTTTGGAGGAAAAAATGATAATGTGTCAAGAATTTGCTATGATGATGGAGTTCAAAATGTAAATCTTGGGAGAACTATACTTCTTCCCTAGATTACAAGTTTCAGAATCAAATAAAGGAATATTTATCTCTCAATCCAAGTATGTGAAAGAAATGTTAAAGAAATTCAAGATGGATGACTGCAATCTTGTAAGTACCCCCATGGTTAAAGGTTGTAAATTAAGCAAGGAGGATGAATCACCTAAAGCAAATCAAATGCTCTATGGATCAATGATTGAGAGCTTGTTGTACTTAACTACTTCAAGACCATATATTATGCAAGCTATTGGAATGGTGGAAATATTTCAATCTAAACCAAAGGAAACACATGTTTAAGCAATGAAGAGAATAATGAAATACTGAAAAGGTACTTTGGAATATGGCCTATGGTATCCTAATGGAAATGAATTTACTCTAGAAGCATACATTGATGCCTATTGGGAAAGGAGCATGGATGATATGAAGAGTACAAGTGGAGGAGCCTTATTCATTGGTGGAAATTTGGTATTTTGGATGAGTAACAAGCAAGCATTAGTATCATTATCTATTGTAGAGGTTGAATACATAGGAGTGCAATAGCCTATTGCACTCAAGTGTTATGGATGAGAATTTTTTTGAAGGATATTAAAATGGAGTATGATCATCCTATCACCATATATTGTGATAATACAAGTGCTATTAAATTTTGAAGAATCTAGTGATCCACTCAAGGATAGAACACATACCAATCAAATATCTTTTCTTGGGAGAAAAAGTGGATAAAGAATAAGGTAGGTTGGAATACATTGCTGCCAAGGATCAAATTCTTGATATATTTACCAAGCTGCTACCAAAGGATACATTTGAGTATCTAAGGGACAAATTGGGAGTAGTCCTACTCCCACACCTATCCAATCAGTAGATGAAGAGCATACATTCAAGGGGAGCTACTCATAGCAGTATCTTGTAGCTCCATGCGAAAAAAAGTGCATGAGATTGTTGGAAGACCCTTTGCCATTGATGTTAAAGGGGTTGAGATAGAGTAAGGGGGAGCAATAAAAAAGGAAAGACTTATGTTTGTATTTCCATCAATGACAAAGGGGGAGATTGTTGGAAACATTGTCATTGATGTCAAGAAGGGATAAATTGTCTAAATTTGATATCATTGATATATGGATAATTATGATGAAGTTTAAATTAAATTTGTTTGTGTGAAGCTGACTTCTTTATAGAGAAACACATGGGTTGACCAAAGAAATTCAATGATGATTTAATTAAATTCTAATATATAAATCAATGTGGATTTGAATATATCATGTGTCTTATAAAGAGGGAGATTAGAATAGAGCAACAATGATATCAAAGTATTTTTTTGTATCCATACAAGCCCAAGATTTTCATCAATTTTTTTTGGATAGTGTTAACCATTGAAGGACATCAAGTCACCAATGACAAGTAACTATATAATCATTTGGATGCAAAGGAATACATGTTAATGTTGTTGAAGATCATTCAATCTACATATACACAACTTTAATCATACACATCTAAGATAGTTCTTGCTCGCTTATGTATTCTTCCATACTTTCTAAATAAATCAAGATCAACCAAGTTTCTTGACAACCAACATAGTCATGGAAAATACACTAGCTAACAAAAAAATGTTGTATAAATATAGTAAAGCAAATCTCATTCTACAAAAAATTGGTAGACCAACTTAACAAAAATGACTTCAAAGCACAAATAAAAAGGGGAAAAGCATAATAAAAATGGTGACCTATGATACTGGAAGACAATAAAAAGCTACAAGAATTGAACATGATTATTATCTTAGGAAAACCTCTTAAACAATGGGTCCCTTATCTCCCCAAGAATT
The DNA here is from genome assembly GCA_007258455.2 of Sequoia sempervirens. Lineage (NCBI taxonomy): Eukaryota > Viridiplantae > Streptophyta > Pinopsida > Cupressales > Cupressaceae > Sequoia > Sequoia sempervirens. The sequence goes on along the minus strand of VDFB02270651.1, from coordinate 812,487,251 downwards.
TTGGGGAAATTCAATATCCTCTAGAAATAATAAGAACCAACACTTGGAAAAAGTATCATTACATAAAAATAAGAGGAAAGTGATTAATTAATAATATTAAAAAAAAGACAAAAGCCAACAAAAAGACAAAAGTCTTATAAAAGATAAATAGTTCTAACAATTTGTTTTTATTAATTAAAGGGAACAACAATAATTAAGAGATAAAGATGACAACAATCTTGTTTTATAAAAAGCTGCGATTACATAAGGCAACGATTCTATTATTAATAAAAGGTTGTGATTATATATTTGAAAGCAATGACTAATATAAGGTTGTGTTTATATTTTGAAAAGTAGCAATTAATTCTTAAACTAAAAGTTATGTCCTTTCTAAAAGGATGCCACTCTTTCAAAGTGTGTCACACTTCATAAGGACATAACGATATGCAAGGAGAGATAAGGAGCAAGTTCTAAAAACAACAATCAATGAATTTTTTCTAAGCATAAGGAAGGGGGAGAGCATAAGTATGAAGAGTAAATTTGATTTATATTGAAGATATTTGTGTGTGGAAAAAAGAAAGAAAAATATATCATATATATTAGGTTCATGAAAATATTATTTGTTGACATATGAATATCAAGTTGTGAAGATTAATTAGGAGATTATGAGAAGATTATGTGCAAATTTATAAGGAGATAGTGATCAAATTTTTGTGGAAAATTTATGATCATATTAGAACATATTCAAGAAGAGAATTGTAGCTAATTGGGAAGAGTTATAGTATTTTTTTTAAAGAGAATTCTAGTGGGTTGGTGCTCACAAATCATATTGTAGAGGTTGGTGCCTCAAATAGGTCAATGATGGTTCCTTGCTAAAGAAGAGTTTGGTGAACCTCATCGAGTTGGTGCTCAGTCTAGGGGATTTGTGTCTCTTGTAAGCTGGTGCCTACAAAATTTTAATTAGTAATTATTATATAAGTGCATTATTTTTACTGTGGTTTTTTCCCATAAGGGTTTCCACATAAATCTTGGTGTTCTTGTGTTCTTATTTGTTAGATCTTGCATGGTTGTTATTGTTGTGGTTAATTAAGTTTGATAAAATTAAAATTCTATTATACTATTTCACCCCCATCTTAGTATAATTATGTGCTCATTAGATACATCTTCCGTTACTAGCACAGACCCCCAAGCACACAACACAAGCAAAGGAACAAGCCTTGCCAACCAAATATCCATAAAAGATCAAGAAAGCCAACTCAAGACATAATGCGACACTAAATAAGCCAATTAGCAATATGTAGATCATATGGGGATGTTCCTTGAACATCCAAATACACTTTTGTACACTTCTTTAATATTGTCATGCCATCAACAACCACTACAAATCAAATAGGAACACAATAATTCATTTAGGAAGGAAAAAACATATAACCGAATGATATAAAATTAAAAGATCAATTTGCAAACCATTTCAAAACATGACATTGGAACTGAGACACTAAACATACATTGAGAGCACATTCACCAAATTGTAGGAGTAGAGACATCAAATCTTAGAAATGCAGAGCATTTCTCAGACTAGCCTAGATAGTCAACAACATTGTCAACCTTCTACAATTCACAAAAACCTCCTCAACAACACAAGAGACTTGAAGTACTTTGTGGAGATAAAGTTTGAGTAGATTCCAAGAGGTGAATGCTGATGCTATGGATACCATTGCCTCTCTCCTATAGATACCTGAAAAGTGAGCATGTTATGAGTTCATGGTGGTACAATTGTTTAACCCCACCTATGATAACCCTGAATCATAAGTCATATACCATCTAGTCGAAGCTGATGCTTCTATCTATGGGAATATCTAAACCTATCTCAAAGACAATACCCTACCACCAAATTTATCTTGAAACTAGAAATGAAACTTTATTCAACAAGAAACTCGACATACCTTGATAGTCGATGTACTTTATCACCGAGGTCTAGATGGTACTCTCCTTTGGTGTCTTGAATGTAATGAAGTTGAAACTGCTTTACGTGAAGTTCATGAAGGTATATATGGCACACACTCAAATGGTCTAACTCTCGCTAAAAAACTCATACGTTTGGGGTATTATTGGTCGAACATGGAGAAGAAGTCTTTTCAATATGTCAAGAAGTGCCAAAAATGTCAAATCCATTCAAACCTGATACATGCACTAGCAGAAGAGTTGCAACCTTTCACATCCACATGGCCTTTTTTTCAATGGGGACTTGACCTCATGGTCAAGATACATCCATCTTCATCAAATGGACACTTCATCATCACAACCACAAAGTACTTTACAAAGTAGATCGAAGCATTGATCAATGGAATCAATCAAAGTGGCAGTCCAATGGAATATCAAAAAGTTGCATGTCTATGGTGATTCCAAAATAGTCATTAATCAAGTGAATGATGATTACCATACACAAGATGATAAATTGATGTCGTATAAAAGAATGGTTGATGACTTTAAAAAGTACTTTGTGGAGATAATTTGAGCAAATTCCAAGAGGTGACAACAAAGCTATTGATGCTATGGACACCATTGCCTCTCTCCTACAGATACCTAAAAAGTGAGCCCATTATGAGTTCATGGTGGAAAAACTATTTAACCCCACCTATGATAACCCCGAATCACAAGTCACATACCATCTAGTTGAAGCTGATACTTCTATCTATTGGAAGATCTACACCTATCTCAAAGACAATACCCTACCACCAGATTTATCTTGAAACCAGAAATGAAACTTTATTCGACAAGAAACTCGACATACCATGATAGTCAATGTACTTTATCACCGAGGTCTAGATGGTACTCTCCTTTGGTGTCTTGAATGTAATGAAGCTGAAATTGCTTTACGTGAAGTTCATGAAGGTATCTGTGGCACACATTCAAGTGGTCTAACTCTTGCTAAAAAAATTCTATGTTTGGGGTATTATTGGTTGAATATGGAGAAGGAGTCTTTTCAATATGTCAAGAAGTGCCAAAAATGTCAAATCCACGGAAATTTGATACATGCACCAACAAAAGAGTTGCAACCTTTCACATCCACATGGCCTTTTTTTCAATGGGGACTTGACCTCATAGTCAAGATACATCCATCTTCATCAAATGGACACTTCATCATCACAACCACAAAGTACTTTACAAAGTAGATCGAAGCATTGATCACTGGAATCAAAGTGGCAGTCAAATGGAAGATCACAGAGTTGCATGTCTATGGTAATTCCCAACTAGTCATTAATCAAGTGAATGATGATTACCATACATACGATGATAAATTGATGTTGTATAAAAGAATGGTTGATGACTTTAAAAAGTACTTTGTGGAGATAAAATTTGAGTAGATTCTAAGAGGTGACAAAAAAGATGTTGATGCTATGGATACCATTGCCTCTCTCCTAGAGATACCTGAAAAGTGAGCCCATTATGAGTTCATGGTGGAACAACTGTTTAACCCCACCTATGCTAACCCTGAATCACAAGTCATATACCATCTAGTCAAAGCTGATGCTTCTATCTATGGGAAGATCTACACCTATCTCAAAGACAATACCCTACCACCAGATTTATCTTGAAACCAAAAATGAAACTTTATTCAACAAGCAACTCGACATACCCTGATAGCCGATGTACTTTATCACCAAGGTCTAGATGGTACTCTCATTTGTTGTCTTGAACATAATGAAACTGAAACTACTTTACATGAAGTTCATGAAGGTATCTGTGGCACACATTCAAGTGGTCTAACTCTCGCTAAAAAACTCCTAATTTTGGGGTATTATTGGCCGAATATGGAGGAGTCTTTTCAATATGTTAAGAAGTGCCAAAAATGTCAAATCCATGGAAACCTGATACATGCACCAAAACAAGAGTTGCAACCTTTCACATCCACATGAACTTTTTGTCAATGGGGACTTGACCTCATAGTCAAGATACATCCATCTTCATCAAATGGAAACTTCATCATCACAACCACAAAGTACTTTACAAAGTAGATCAAAGCTATTCCCTTAACCACCATCACCAGAAAAAAATTGCATCCTTCATCCTGAAATATATCATCTATCAGTATGACATTCCTCAGTCCATTATCACTGACAATGGTAGACTTGTCAAGAATCAGGATGTCCAAGAAATTTGTGAGACAGTTCATATCCAACATCAATTTTCTACACCATACTATCCTCAAGGAAACAACCAAGTAGAGGCCTCAAACAAAACCATCCTAAAAATCTTAAAGAAAACCATCAATGATGCTAGACGTGACTAGCACATTCAACTGAACCCTATTCTATGGGCTTACAAAACCAATATCTGCACCTCAACAAGAACCAAAACCTATGCTCTCATATATGGATTAGAGGCCATTTTACCTATTTAGGTTGAGCTACCATCACTCCGTGTTTCACTAAAGGGAATCATTTCATATGAGAATTATCGAGCGTCTAGGCTACAAGAATTGGAATTGTTGGATGAGTGTCATCAACATGCAATTGATCACCTGAAATCCTATCAACAGAGGATATCCAGAAGTTATAATCACAAAGTCAAACCAAGAACATTTTAGGTGGGTGACTTAGTCCTGAAAGAAAATCCCTGTAATCAATAGGATCGTGAAAAGAAGGGGAAATTTGAGCCAAACTAGCTAGGTCCCTTTATCGTTATATCAGTCTTCAGATCAGGAGCATATCAGTTGTCTATGCCTAAAGGGGATTTGTTTGATGAACCTCTCAAAATCTTGCATCTTAAGAAGTTCTACACCTAGTTCATCTAGTGCATCAGTAAAAGTCTTGAAAAAATACAACAAAAACATCAGAAAATATCCTAAAAAATGGTTTCCTTGATGAAAACCTGGAAAATAGCCATCTTGGTGACAACAAAAAAATAAAAAAAAGAGAAAAATACAAAAAAAAGGGAAAAATCAAAAAAATAAAATAAAAATCATAAAATTTGAAAAAGTGCAATAAAAACAAGTAGTGAAAACCTAACAACAGGCACTATTTGTGATAGTTTATCTTTTCCATCTATTTGAGCATGTCAACCATTTGCTTTCGCCATTCACTTTTTCCATCATTCTACCTATCATTGGAAATCTTCATGTACATATCCTGGCATCGCGGTTGTGTCTCACCCTAGACTGGGGGCAATAAAATTTGAGCTTAAACCAATAGAAAAACAACAGTGGGACAAACACAAAAAACACAATGATCATAGTTCAGATCAACATTGAACATCAAACACCATTAGTAACACATCAACCATCCAAATCAAACAACTAAAATCAATCAAATCAAAACAAACTTTAAATGGATGATGTTCCTTCTGAATCATGGCTTTATCATGTTAGCATGAATGTTCAACTGTTGTACTTTGATTTTTGTTATCATATCTCTAGAGCAACTCGATGATGTATTTGAACTAGAGGAGTTAGGAAGGAGTATGATTTTTCTTTGTCTGTTGTCTGTGAATTGATCATTACTACTATGCAAATTGTGGCGAGACATGCTCTACAAAGTATCACTGTTGACATTCTGAATTTGCATAGGAAAATGATTAACTCTTGTCTATTTACGCAAGCAATGCTTAGGTCATCTCAGTTTAATTATACCTAGATTCTTGTGCTAAATTACAATATCAAAAATCATGGAAGTAGTACTTAGGTCATCATGGTTTAATTATACCATCGATCTTTGTACTCACTTTCAAATTTTAAAAGCTCAATAATGATAAAAAACACCACAAATTGGTTGTTACGATGACAAAATTTGAATATTAGATATGCATGGTTAAGTTAGATTGCATCCATGTTAGTTTTTGCATCTGTATTTATGGGGTTTCCCAGGGCGGGAACAATTTCATAATGAGGTTATCTCTCTTATTTATGGATTGAGTATATTTGACATTAAACAAAAACATATCATTCTCATATAGTTGCATAATCAATTGCATCATCATTTGCATGCATTAGAAATAATTTTCATATCATATGTACATTATCACATCATTCATCCATCCATGCATTACATCATAATATCCACATCAAAAAACACAAAAAATAAGAGCATTGCATCTCACTTAAATAGTCAAAGTCATCTCACACAAGTGCATTAACACAATGTTCAATTAAGAAGATTGAAAGACATATCCAGTAGAGTATGATTTCTAAGAAGAAAAAGTTGCTGAAGAACATGACATGGTATAATGGTCCATTAATAAGATTGAAAGAAATATCCAATAGAGTAAGATTTCCAAGAAGAAAAAGTTGTTGAGTAACATGACTAATAAGCAGGTTTCCCTATAAAGATATAATGCCATTGTTATGAATATCTAAAATCGGTAGTGAAGATAGATTTTCCAAGATGTGTGGAATACAACCTGTGAATTTGTTATTACTCAAATCCAAGATTGACAAAGGACTAATTGGATCAACATAATCATGACATGAACATACATAAACATCACACATAATTTTCATAAACAAATCCATCTCACATAGCATAAAACATCATCCATAAGGCATATAGAAGCATTAGTCATACATCACATAATCATTACATAAGCATCATATCATCATTGCATAAATCACATAATCATTACATAAGCATCATATCATCATTCCATACATCACATAATCATCATATAAGCATCACATAAGCATCATATAAATATCATAAACACATAGAACTATGCACCATCATAAGATCATTCCATCCGTCCATTCACTCATGCATTAACATTATCATACATTCATCCATTCATTGCATCATCTATTTGCATTAGAAAAGTACAAAAACATAAAATGCATCACATTTCATTGGAATAATAGGATCCATCACATATAGGAATAATTCATAAAGCATCATAGAATCATAACACATGTTTCATCATTTTCATCCATAACATATCATACCATCATCATATAGAACATCACATAGCATATATATAATAGAAATTAAATGCATCCTTCATAAAAATCCATCATAGTCAACACATATAAACACATAGATCAATCATCATCATCGTTGCATATCATATATATCTCAAAATAATGTCAAGTGTATAAGGATATCCAAATATCGAGAGGTACCTCATAAAAAATGGCAGTGAATCATCAATGTCTCAAATAAATTAGTGTATACATGTCCAAAATACATCAAGAATCATATATCAGAGCTATGTTGTGTTCCCCCCAGATGGTGCCAACATCACTAGACTAGTGCCCCCCCACAAGATGGACCTGCACCAGGATCTCTTGAAAGCAGTTGTGTGACACCCCTGCTGGTAGTCTTAGTGTGAGTGTGATTTCCAGACTGTGCATAGCTCTCTCGACACTCTGGTGGAATAGCCTCATGATACTTTAACCTATAAAACTCTGCCTCTCTAGCAGAGCATCATACCTCTTTGAAATAATCTCTTGTACTTGCAACATCTACAACCCTCTGTAATATCTCTTCTACACCCTCTACCTGCTCAACCTGCTATCTCAAAGTGTCCCTCTCTGTAGTGAGTTTGGAAACCTATGCTTGTGTTTGAGCTTGAGCCTGGATCTATGCCTGAAATAAAGCCTATACCTACTCCAACTGACCCTACAGGGTCTGAACCTGAACCTGTAATACAACTATTTGCATTTGTTGTTGCTGCAAGGATAGCCTAATATCTACATTTTTTTGGGATGTAGCTACCAATGATCACCTCTTCTGAGGCACTCTAAAGTTTTGAACATAAAGGACTGGGCCTCCTCCACCCTCATCTCCTCCACCATCACCTTCATCATCATCACCTCCATCTCCATCTCCATCCCCATCCCCATCATCACTACTCTTTGCCTCCTCCTCATCTCCTCCCTCTCTCCTCCGCTTGCGCCCATGTACTACTGGGCCCTCTCCTCCTCATATAATAATGGCACTGACTCATCTAGACTCAAAATCCATGGGAAGGGGTGTGTAAAGAAGTATTGAGCATAATCCTTGGATATTGAAGCCTCAATAATCTCTGGATGAATCTCCCAAATAATAGGTTGTAGACCCCAGAACTCCGCAGCTACAACATCATAGGAAAAACATGCCCCCCACTCTGTTGCACCCATCTGTCATCATGCATAATGGGCCACTCCTTGAGGCATGCCCTGTACCTGGCCATACTATCTCAATACCCTCTGCAACAAAAATATCTCAATGATAAATTATGTCCTACCAATTAGGTACATAGAATGGAACAAAAATGACATCTCGGTATCATCCTCTAGCCATTGCTCACAATCAAGGTAGGGCTGCCATGTCATCTATTGGAAAAACAAGGGTAGACAATTGAGAGGGGGTGTGAATTATTTGTCTTCAAATTTCAAACTTATTAACTTAATTAGTCCTTATTCTCAGATCTGATCAATAACAATGAAAGCATGAATTAACAACACATCAGAACACACAAAACACCAATATTTTTTATGTGGAAACCTTGTTAGGGGAAAAACCATGATGGAGGTCAGTCCACAAGATTATACCCTGTTAAAAGTATAAAGAATGAAATATGGGGAATGCACTTGCATTCAGGCACACTACCTAGAGCTCACTGCTTAATTACAATAGAAGACACATTTTCTTACAAAGAGATTCGGATTAAATCCATCCGGATTTTGAATTGATAAAATAACATCTACTAATGCTTGGTTACAATTAACATCTACTAATGTATGGTTCCATGTAACATCTACTAATCACTCTTCCACACACTTATTCTCTCTTCTTCACACTCTGCTCTGCCTTTGAATGATATTCACACATACACACACAGGAGCACACTGAGCATACTCCAATTCGAACAAACAATCACTCTTATATATTTGTAACATGAAATTTCATCCCTTCAAGTCGACCACAATGAAAATAATAAAATGAATATGAACTATCAGAACAAAAAATCAAAGATTAACAATGTGAAACAACCAAAGTCAGCCACAACTTAGTGTCGAACCAAAACAACATCTTCAAGACGCAACCACTTCAACTAATTTCACCTCGAAGATCCACAACATGCTACAACCACCATGTCGTCCAAGAACATGAAAAATATGAACACGCAAGAGAAATTTTCCAACCACAAGCTCAACGATCAATGCGAATATGCAACAAAGATAGAGCATGATCTAGAAGCATCCACAAACAACATGAAACAACAGAGAAACATCCACAACAATTGAACTAACTGAAATGACCTCATCTTCAATCAGGAATACCGATTGAAGAACTAGGAAAACTGTCATAACAAGAATCTTCATGACTTGATCAAATCTTCACGTGGATCTCTAAAATTTGACATGGATAAACTAGATAGACTTAAAAAAAAACCCTTTAGTCTACAACCTCTAAACATCAATGCATAGAATTCACTGACACACTGAACTTCACTTCACCATTTGACAACCTGCAACTTGTTTATTACAATTTTCTCAATATCCTCGACATATACAACTTCAAGTGAACAAAGGCTAATAGTGTTGACATCAATGGCAACCACATATTAGCAAAACAACCACAACATACAACAATCCCCCTCTTTGGAATTAATGGAAACACATGGTGTGAAAAAAACCATCAACGTAACAAACAAAAATCTCCCACTAACTTTTGACACTTACTCTCTCGCTTAGATTCTGACTCATCTTCTCAATTCTTCCTTATGATCTTCTTCCCCACAAGGCTCTTAAACACCAGAAAGGTTTTCACATGATCTTCTCCCCCTTTGACATCAATGACAAAGATATCTTCCATACAAGCTTTGAACCACATATCTGAACATTTGAACATTTGACTACTCCCCCTAAGTAGCAGCCACCACAACATCAATCTAAAACAATATATAACTATGAAGTGCTTAGAATGATGCACACATTGCATCCTTAGTCCTGATTAGGAGGGGTCATCACCCCTAACTTTCCTCTGAGATACTCAAAATTATCAATAGGCAACAACTTGGTAAAGGTTTCTGCAATTTTCTCTTTAGTAGGCACATATTCCAATCTGACTTATTTTTCACTTACCTTCTCTCTCAAAAAGTGAAAATAGAAATATTATTTTTCTTTAAATGTAACACTAGATTCTTGGAAATGTTAATAGCACTCGAGTTATCACAAAATATAGCTATTGGTTCATCATACACCACTCTGATATCCTTCAGCATTTTCTTCATCCACAAGACTTGAGTACAGTTATTAGCAACAACAATATACTCTGCCTCTACAGTAAATAAGGAAATTGCATTCTATTTCTTACTTAGCCATGAAATTAGTTTCTTACCCAAAAAAAATGCTCCACCACTTGTACTTTTCCTATCATTCACATCTCCAGCCTAGTCAGCATCAGTAAAGGCACTCAAGGTAAGATCATCATCTTTAGGATACCATAGGCCAAGGTCAACTGTTCCTTTCAAGTATCTAAAAATTATCTTCACAACAATTACATGAGATTCCTTTGGATCAACTTGAAATCTAGAAACAATACATACATCATTCATGATATCAGGCTTGGTTTGAGTCAAATACAACAATCCACCAATCATTGATCTATATCTTGTCTAATTTTCTTTTGGAGAATCATGTTCTGTTGTCAACTTGCATCTAGTCACCATGGGTGTACCAACTGGATTTGAATCTTCCATACCAAAATTCTTTAGCAATTCCTTCACATACTTGGATTGAGATATAAAAATAGTTTCATCTAATTGAGTAATTTTCAATCCCAAGAAGAATTTCATCTCACCAATCATTGTCATCTTAAATTCATTCCGCATCTCATTAGAAAACTTCATGCACAAGCTATCGTCTTCTCCAAAGATAATATCATCAACAAAGACTTCAACTATTTGTGTGAACCAAGATCCTAGTACTGGAAAGAGAAAAGAAACAAACCTATTAAAAATTCAAATGAAAGTTAATATCAAAGTTCCCCATAAAATCCATTAACAATGCAAAAAATAGGAATGAAAGCAAAGAACAGAATGAAAAACAAGTAAACAAATTGAATCCTATTTAAAAGCATGCAAACTCTTGATCTTATGGGGGAGTTGGTGCCAATTTGATGTGGAAATTGGCCCTTTCCCAACTCCTAGGATGCAATGTAGATGATTGATGAAGAATGATTTACTTGGTGATTGCTTCAATGGAGCTCCACGATGAAAACCTGCAATAACCTAGCTATGCCTTGAGGAAATGGATGAGAATGCAAATGCTTGAGTGTGGATTTGAATATAGTAAGTTTTCTCAAATTGTGGATGATCAAATGAGGAGAGAAGTATTTTATTTATAGAATGAAAAGTTGGAGAAATGCCCAAAATGAAACAATGTGGGACTAACTTTCAACCAATGGCAAGGTGCCACTTTTCAAGAGATGGATGGGTGAAGGATGTGCACATTTTGATGAATGTGCCCATAAATGAATTTAGGTGGAATTTGAAAATAATGAAATGACATGTAAGAGGGAAAAAGGAATGTCTTAAATGCCACTTGGCTCAATGCAAAAGGACTTGTAAGATGAAATAAATGCCTTGTTGGAAGGACACATGGATTTCAAATTTGGAAGAATATTCTTTCAAAGATGCCATGTTGAGAGAAAATGAAGAATTTATAAATAAATTAAATTGATTTATTTGTGCAAGTGGGAAAAGCTAGAGGATGTGACATGGATTAGATTTAGCCTTAATCATGATTTTATTAACTTAAATGAAGATTAGGTGATTTGACCTATTTGATTCAGATTTATGGATTAAAATAAATCAAAAGGAGATGGAAAATTATTTAGACTTAGTTAAATAAATATTTTGATTTATTTAGCTAAAGGGGATGATGTTATTGTTAAAGATGAATTTATTTAATTTAAATAGAGGACTTTAGATATTAATCAAATAAACTTGATTTATTTGATGAATGGATGAATATGACTTAATTAAATGCATGATGCCAATTTTGCATGTTTACATTTTTCCCCTCTTTTAAGCAATGTACTTGCTGCGTTGGTTCAAAGAATAAACTTACCGTGATCAAAATTAAAAAAATTCTGATTTTTTTGAATGCCCCAATGGAAAGTACACTGGTACATTGCCCCCTCGGGAGATCCAGCAAAAAGATTTGATTTGAGGTTCTATCTCGCGACAAAGAGGTTCAAGATAGACGTATGGATGGTTATGATGATGATGCAAATGAGATGGTTTTAAGATGCTTAGAATAACCAATCTATATTATCCTAAACAACTTAAAATGATGATGTAATGCATTTGAGATGGACGATGTGACGATTCCTATATGATTATGCAATGGATGTTTTATGCAAATATATAGTTTATGAGATGCTTAGACTAACAGATCTATATTATGATGATGAACATGCATGCGAGATGATCAATGTTTCTTATATGATGTGATATGATATGCAATATGCTGATAGTTTGTGGATGCAAGATGGATGCAATAAGTCCGTGATTAACTGTCATGGTACCATGTTAGCGTAAAAGTAGATAGAAGAAATCAAGAGATTCCAACAAGACAAGAGAGATGATGATGATGCCATTGCATACTGAGGAGTTGGGACTTTCAAAGGACCAATTACCTTATTTTTGATAGTACACAGAGGCACGATGCATCAAGGTATAGACAACTAGGATGGCATGGCACCTAGTGTTATGGACTTTGAATCAACAATCAAATAGGAGTATCCTTGTTCACACCTAGCATACAAAACCTTATTAAAAATTTAGTTTAGATATTCCAAATATCTCAGATGAAAACATAGAAAAGCAAGCCTTCCTATGTGGTCAACAAGACATCTAATACATCCTCCCTACATCTAAATAAAGCATGTATGACTGAGGTTATATTACAAAAATATCCAACAAACATAGAAGATAAAAAGATAATGATCGTTGCCCCATTTCTATCTCTCTAAATCCCTTCATTTGGGACATCATTGAGAGGTCATTGAAGTGAGCGCAAAAAGATAAGTCAAAAGACAAAGATAAAATAAACAAACAAGCTAATGTTCTTCAATGCCGCTAGCCAAGACTAAACTACGGTGATGCCTGATGTTGATGTCCATTGTAGGAAGGATGAATCCTAGGACATGATGATATCAGATGATTTGATTTGGGACTGATTGGATGATAGGCTATTGACACAAAGAGTTGATTAACTTGTTTATGTACTGACCTAGACTTGAGACCTTTGACAATTAAGTTTTCACTTTTGATCTGCTAGACTTGTTTCTAATTATTTCACCAAAGGTTAAGGATGACACTTGATTTATTATGAGTGATGTTTTATTGTGGGTGATAGTGAGATGAGACAGATGGATTTTTTCAAATATTTGGATGTTTTTGATCTTTTCTGAGTTGTTTTGAGGCAGTTTTTGGAATTTCAAAATTTTACAAATGTTTTGATTTTTGATTTTCAAATGTTTTGGAGTTTTTTGAGATTTTGGCCGAGAGACTAACCTAAAGACCTATCCTAGGGGCTTCGGGGGCTGATCAACCAAATTAGCCTTGCCTATGTTATACACGCAGAGACCACGTAGTTCGACTGACACAAACTCAATTATTGATGAGATATGAACAGATGGATTGCTAGTTTATTATGAAAGACTCCTAAAGGACTGACCTAAGTGTCTCGAGGGATGATCAAAGATAAACCTTTCCTACATTCAAGGCTTAGAGACCCATAGTTTGACAAGATGACTCTATTTTTGACTTTTTGATTTTTTGACCTATTTTTGGATTTTGGATGTTTTGAATGTTTTTGGATTTTCTTGGTTTTATAAATGTTTTGTATTTTCTGATATTTTTGGATTTTTCTGATTTTATGAACCTCAAGAATTTACACAAATCTAATCTAATGAGAACATGCCCCTAGTGTGGTGTAATAGACTACTCTAATAAAGGCAGGACAAACTGACCTTGAGGATGGCCCGAGTAGTACTAGGAGGGATCATGACATGAACACAGGATCAAGCTATGATGCAGATGTAGATGAGTGATGGATGATGAAAATATGATGGATGGATGGATGCTACAGAACAAGCTGTGAAGATCCTGGTGGATGGAAAGTGCTTATTTACACAAGGCACTTGTTTGCCAGGTTTTCACCATTGTACTTGCCCAAAGTGCCACCAAAGTGGTTTTCACTACAGGACGATTTTTTTCTTTACTATTTTTCAATCCTTTTTCTATTTTTTTGGATTTTTTATATTTTTTGATCTTTTTTGTTGTCACCAAGATGCCTGTTTTCCAAGTTTTTATCACGATGACTATTTTTTCTGGACATTTTCTAATTTTTTGGTTTTTTTTTCTATACCTCAAAATATTTAGGCATAAATTTTTTTAAGATGGGAGCTATTGATGGGTTCCTACAAAGGTTCACCTTCCAGTGTTGACAACTGATATGCCCCTGACTTTTAGTTTCTCATGATGAAAAATGGGCCCAACCAGTTAGGCTCAAACTTGCCCTTACTGTCTAGATTAGGGACATTCTTCTAATTCTCTTTTAGCACCATCTCTTTGACTTGGAATTTCCTTCTCATTTTCTTGTTGTAACTCCTTTTTAGTCAGTTTTGATATACCTGTAGGTGATTCAATGCCTCCATCCATTGCTCATCTAACAGTTCCAACTCATTTAGTCTTGATACTTGGTATTCCTCATCTGTGATGAGGTTTTGTAGTGATATTCTTAACAACAAGAGCTTGATCTCAATAGGGAATATGGCTTATGATGCGTAGACTAGAGAGAAGGGGGTGGTGCTGGTGGGTGTGCGGATGTTGGTTCAATAGGCCTAGAGGGCAGGATTAAGTTGCAGATGCTAGTCATGACCTGCGTCATTGACTGTCTTCTTGAGGATCTTTAGAATGGTTTTATTGGTGGCTTATGCTTGGCCATTGCCTTGGGGATAGTATGGGGTGGAGAAGCGATGTTGGATTTGGAATTTCTCACATAAGTCACAAAAATCCTGATTTTTGAATGGTGTCTCATTATCTGAGATGATGGCTTGTGGGACACCGTAGCGGCATATGAGATAGTTCAAGATGAACTTTGATATCTGATTTCTAGTTATATATATCATTGGTATGGATTCCACCCATTTGGTAAAGTACTTAATGGCAGTTATGATGAATTTGTGGCCACTGGATGAGGTGGGAGTGATTTTTCCGATGAGATCGAACCCCTAGTATGAAAAGGGCCATGGCGTGACAATAGGATGGAGTTCTTGCACTGGATCATGGATGAGATCTCCATGTTGTTGACATTGCATGCATTTCTTGACATAATCATATGCCTCTCTTTCCATGGTGGGCCAATAATACCCTGTTCTTAGCAACTTCTTGGCTAAAGTTATACCACTCGAATGGGAACCACAAATTTTGTTATACACCTTAGTTAGAGTGATCAAGGCTTCCTTAGGATTCAAACACCTTAACAGGGTTCCTTCTATGCTCCTAGGATACAGGGTATCTCCTAGGATCACAAATCGGGATGCCTTTTTGATAAAGGTTCTTTTTAGGGTCGAAGGTAGGTTAGCAGGGATAACTCCTATTCATAAGTATAGATGTCATGGTACCACAGGACCAACGATTTCACACATGAATTCTGACTTTGGTACCTTGAATGCGAGTATGAGAAGTTGCTCTACCAAGAATTCATGTTTTATAACATTGCGAGGGATGTCTAGTAAGGATCCAATTATTGCCATGGCATCTCTTGCTTTGTTGTTTTTTCTGGGAATCTGCTCAAATGTGATGTCGATGAATGATTCCTTGAGGCTTTCTACCAAATTTTTATTTGGAGTTAGCTTATCATCCTTTTTCTGGTACTTGTCATTCACTTGATTTATTATTAGCTGGGAGTCTCCATATATCCTGAGGGCCATGATGTGCCATTGCACTGCTATTCTAAGACCTATGGATAAAGCCTCATATTTTGCAATGTTCTTAGTGTAGGGGAATGCCAGTTTGTAAGATCTAGGTATATAGTCCCCCTGTGGGGTGATGAAGAAAACACCGGCTCCTGATCCATGCTATGTGTATGAGCCATCAAAGTAGAGTTTCCAGTGGTCAGCTATGCTGAGATTGAAGATGGATTTGTCGATAAACTTTGATATGAGTAGATTCTCTGAATACATGGGTTCTTCTACAAGTTGATCTGCAATTACCTGACCTTTGATTGCTTTCCATTCCACGTATTTGATGTTGTATTTATATTGAATCATGACCCACTTGGCCATCCTTCCTGTTAGTATTTCCTTTGACAATAGGTACCTGAGAGGGTCGATTTTGGCAATGAGCTTGATTTTGTGTGTCAACATGTAGTGTCTGAATTTTTGTGAAGCAAACACTACTGCTAGATAGGCTTTTTCAATGAATGAGTAGTTTAACTCATGCCCGACCATTGTACGATTGATGTAATAGATGGCCCTTTCTATCCCATTTTCATCATGCTAAGCCAAAAGAGCACCAAGGGCTGCTGTTGTTGCTGATATATAGAGGATGAGTGGATTTCTTGGGATTGGTGGCATAAGGACCAGAGGTGTGAGTAGATATTCTTTGATTTTTTTGAAGTCTTCATCATACTTCTCATCCCATTTGTATGCTAGCCCCTTGTGGAGTAGGTGAGAATATGGGTTTTTCTTGTTTGCCAGCTATGCTATGAATCTACAGATGGACTATAGTCTGCCTTGGAGACCTCTCAACTATTTCAATGTTTTAGGTACCTCCATCTCGAGGATTGCTTTTACCTTGGTAGGATCTATTTCAATACCCCTCATTGACACTATGTATCCCATTTTTTTTTGATTGCATGCCCAAGATGCACTTCTTTGGATTTAAATGGACCTTGTACTCCTCCAGTATGTCGAAAATAGCACTCAAGGTTGCTATGTGATCTCTCATCTTTCTGGATTTTTCTAGTATGTCATCAACGTAATCCTCCACATTTTTGTGGATCATATCATGGAAGATTAACGCCATAGCTCTTTGATAGGTGCCCCAGCATTCTTCAAGCCAAATGGCATCATGTTCCAGCAGTAGGTCCCCCATGGACAAGTGAAGGTTCTTTTGTGTTGGTCTTCCTTGGCAATCATTATTTGGTTGCACCTAGTGAAACCATCCATTAGAGAGAGCATCTCATGTCCCGTCGTCATGTCTACAATCATGTAAATGTTAGGCAATGCGAAATCATCTCTTAGACATGCTTTGTTTATGTCTCTGAAATTCGTGCAGATTCAGATGCCCCCATCGGGCTTTGAAATAGGTACTAGATTAGATACCCACTATGGGTAGTCAATTGGTCGAATGAATCCTACATCAAGTAGCTTTTTTAATTCCATTTTGACTAGCAGGGTGATTTGAGGATGCATTTTTCTCAATTTTTGTCTGACAGGTTTTGCTTTAGGATAGACTGCTAGATGATGGACCACAATTTTTGGATCGAGCCCGAGCATATCTACATAGCTCCATGCAAAGTTGACTTTCCGTTCTCTCAAAAAGGCAGCTAGGAGCTCCTGTTCCTCTAATAGTAATGACTCGGCATAAAATGTGATGTGTCGTTTCTCCTTTATTCCTAAATTAACTGGATTGCATTTTTCAACTAGAACCGTTGATTTTTCTTGATGTAATGCTCTAAGAGGAAGATTGACTCCCCCATCCTCGGGTGCCTCAAAGAGGTTTTCACCATTGGATGTGTCCTTTTTTTTACTATTTTTGGGTCAGAGAGTGCCACAGTGTGGTTTTCACTCAAGGACCTAGAGATTATTCTTAGTTTTTCACTTTTGCGACTGAGGGATTCAATCATTTCTCCATAGTATGTCTATGTGTCTAGCTCAATGATAAATATTTCTTTATGATCCCCACATGGAATATTATCTTGTAGTCCCATGAATTCTGAGAGATCCTCATCATTTTTGAATGTGTCAAGAATTGGCAGTCCTCGTTGGTCGTGATTGATGAGTTGGGGGTAAGCTAGGTGGATCTCATGGGTTTGGTTTTTAGAATCATAGGATAGGGTGCTGATCATAAAGAGGTAGAGTCATCAAATAGTGCAGGTATACCTCTTTCAGGTTCATCATTGTCACTACTACACACTTCAGTGATGTTGAAGGTGAAATTATCTATGCGCTGACCCGTGGATACTGGTAATCATGTGCGGCGACTAGTGACCTAGGGGATAGTGCTGATACCTAAGGAGGTTTCATATTCCTTCTAACTGGGGCATCTTTTCCATGTATGGTAACCCTAATAGGAGTAAAACCAAGGCCAATATTTTTCATGCGTTTCTTGATGATTATGGGTTCCAAAAAACCATTGTCATTTTTCCCAATCTTCTTGTTTTTGTCATATGCCATGGCGAGCATCATTTGTAGACCCTTACTGCTATCATTCATAGGAAGGTTAGTTGCCATTTTTTCATCTTGGTACAAGAGGTGAGATGGGTCTTCTTCTATTATTTCCTATCCCAGATCTCCCTAGCTTCGGAAGCTAGAAGAGCTTGCTATGAATGTTTGGGATGATGGAGCCTCATTTGATTGTGGCCGCCCTCGCGTCCCAGGAGATTGTGGTAACTCTCCTACCATGAAGGAATTATTTGGAATGGTGTAGTCCCCAAACCCATTGTCCTGGATTATGAATTTGATGTCGGATATGGCAGGGATGGTGGGTGTCTCTGTCACAAAAGTGGAAGTGAGAGTAGCTAGATCAATGTATGGAGTGGAGGGACCTTTGTCATTTTTAGGTACCTGAGGGATTTTGTAATATTTGGCCTCCAGATTTTTGCAATAATAAAATGGTTTGGGATCCCCATGGATGGTGACATCTTGGCCTTGATATAGGAACTTCACACATTGATGGAAGGTAGAGGCTACAATTTGCATTCCATGAATCCAGGGATGACCCAAGAGGATGTTATAAGGTAGTTCCAAGTCAAGGACTTGACATGTTGTTTCTCTGATGACCGGTCCTACTTGAATAGGTAGTTGGATTGTGCCTTGGGATGTTCTTTCTTGGTCATCATAAGCTCTGATGGTAATTCCTTTTCCTTTTTTGATATCGTCTTCTGAGAAGCCCAAGCTTTTTATTAGTTTGAGGGTGCAAATGCTCAACCCTACACCTCCATCTACTAGGACCCTTTTGATCTTGTTTTTATGAATGAAATCCTTAAGATGAAGTGCATGGTTATGAGATGGTTGTGTGGGAAGATCATGTTCTGAGAATGTCAGAAGGTGAGGTGTAGTGAGGTGGTGAAAATAGCTTGAAACTGCTCTGCATCAAGGTTAGTGGGGATGAATGATGAGGTTAAGGCTTCTTTGAGGATCATTTTGTGGGCTGGTGATATTTTCAGTAACTCCATGATGGAGATTTGAGCTTGGGTTCTTTTCAACTGATCAATGAAATTGTAGCCATTGTGGACGGTTCTTGGATTAGTAGTGGATGCTTTGGGGGGTTGAGATGACCCTATAATGGTGACCTTTTCACCTCTTGTGGTGACTCCACAATCTGCCTGAGATCCTTTGATGGTGATGGTAGTGCAATACTCATCCAGGGATGTGAAGACATGATCATACATGTGGTTTACCATTTCTATTGTTCCCTTTGTTGTTGTGATTCAACATCAGATTCATGTAGATTTTGAGGTTTTGGTTCCCTGCTGGTTGTTCTACGTCTATAATTTTTTCGTCGATGAGGTCTTGGATGAGGTTTTTCAACCTCATACAACTAGTAGTTGTGTGTCCCTTGATCTTATGGAAATCACAAAGGTTATTTTCATTATACCATGGTGGTTTGACCAAGGGATCTTGATAATTTTCATAAGTGGGGATTGTTATCAGTTTTTCCGCCACTAACCTCTTCATGATGGATTCTACTGATTCCCTAAGGGTTGTGTATTTCTGCTTGGGAGAGTTTTTATTTCATTGTGTTGGTACCCTTTGATCATTCACATTATTGATTGATTGGTTATTCATTTGTGGGGTCACCGTGTTGGCCTGCCGATTATTTTGGTTATTGTTTTGAGGTTGTTGTTGGGGTGTGGATGTGTTTTGTCGAGGGGCACTGATGAAAACTTTAGCGTCGAAAACACCATTTTTGGTAATGTTTCTATTCTTTTCCCATGTGCGTGGTTTGTCATTGTAGCTTGTAGATGGGTGATTACTTTCTTGGTCAGGATATGTTGGTACACTTCCTTGTGAGCCAAGGGCTCATTCGATGTTGAGCGCCTTGGAGATCAACTGGTCATATGTGGTGATTCCTTGCATTTTGAGATGGAATGCCAAGGCTCCATCAAGGTTGGATATAATTGGTACAAACTTGTTGCTCTTCAGGCATGGTCCATTTGCTTCTATTGGCCTTAGATCGCCATCGTTGTAGGAAGGAAGCAAATGATTCGTTCTTGCCCTATTTGAGAGATGATAGTTCTTCAAAACTGACATCCATGCCAATGTTGAAGGCGTAATTCTTTATGAATGCATTGAAAATCTCTTGAAACTTCTTGATTCCTGGAGGGAGACGAGAGAACCATTCCATGGCTTGGCTAGCCAAACTCCTAGGAAATAGCTGCATCAGATATGTATCGTCATATGTGACTTCCATGCAATGTACTTGGAATTCCCTGATGTGATCTTCAGGGTTTCCTGTCCCATGATATTTATCAAATTTAAGGATCTCAAATCCCTTGGGGAACAACTTCATTGCAAGGCTCCTATCAATTGGATAGGGGCACAAGTTGTTGGGTGTTTTCATGGTTCTCCTTGATTGAAGATCAAGTACCTATTGTGAGAGTAACTTGATTTGTGTGGTTATGTCATTTTGCAGATCAGGGGGTGGGGTGAAGATGTTATTTGATGGAGGGATGGGTGGATTTGTTGGTGTGTTGGTGTTTTGCTGCGCCAGATATGCCTGTAGCTGCTGTTGTACCAACAATGCTTGTTGTTGGTCCTATTGTTGTTGTGCAAGTAATTCCTGTTGTTGGGCTTGCTGTTGCTATTGTTGGGCTAACAATGCTTGTTGTTGAGCTGCTAGCTGGGCTGCCTCTTGTTGCTCTTGATATTGCTTTAATGCTTGTTGGTATGCTTTTTGTTGAGCTTGTCATTATTGTGCTAGGTATTGTGCCTATGCTTGTGCTTGGGGTTGTGCTTGAGCTTGCACTTGTTGAGCTTGGTATTGGGCTAGAGCTTGTTCTTGTGCCTAGGCCTGAGCTTGTGTGGCTTGTGCTGCTTGAGCAACTTGTGCTACTTGAGCAAATTTTTGCGCTTGCACTACTTGAGTGGCTTGTTACGTTGCTAATTGTTCTTGCACTATTTGAGCAGCCTGTTGCACTTGCGCGACTTGAGTGGCTTGTTGTATTGTTTGTCAGTTTTTAAACTACTAGAGTGCCTATTGATAGGCAGCTTATTGGGCAGCTTGTAGCACAATGCTATACTAGTTTGTATTTAATAATGGAGGTGGTGGCAGATTTGGTATGGCAATTGTTGTGATGAGAGGTTGTGTTGTATTGATTGTAGTGGATGGTGTAATTGTTGTTTTCGGTCCTTGGGAGACCATGGTTGATGATGTGATGGTTATTGTTTGTGTTATTGGGATGGTAAGTTTGGAGGATTTTGAATGAGTGGTGGTAATGGTGGTAACCCCAAACCAAGAGGTGTTGTGGATGTTAATCGTAAGGAGGTAATGGTGGGAATGTAAGTGGTATGCTTCCTTGGGGGAGTGATGAAGATGTTAGGTCAAAGGTGCCCCCTAGTCTGAATATGTCTCCTTCTCCTTGCAAGGTTGTGGGGAGAGAGGTTTGAGGTGTCGTGTATAATGATGATGATGGGTTATTTGGATCATGGAAGTTGAGGGGAATATGTGAGTGTGACAAATTTTGGGGGGCGAGTTGCTCCAAGATTGTGTTTTCATCCAAGTCCTGATTGCTCACAAGAGGGTGTGTTTGTAATGCATTTAGAAATGCACTCCCTTTGTTCACAATAGGTTGGGTTGGAGCGATGGATGATGTAATTTGAGGGATGGGTTGGGTGATGTTTTGGAATTGAGATGTGGATGAGATTGATAGAATGGATGAAATAGGAGGCATGGCTCCAAAAGGTTGTTCCATAATGGTTCTCACATCAAAATTAGAAGGTATTTTGGCCCCTTGTTTTGCTAATTCAAGCATGTACTATGAGGGTTGGAGCTTCACTATGATGTTGACAATTTTGTGATTCTCGGGGTTTTGGATTATATCAGTGATCTCATCCCGTGTCATTCTGAAGTCATTATTGGTAATTTCCTCTACCAAAATTTCCTCTTGTGGGTTTTGTGATGATGAAGGAAAGTTTGTTAGAGGGTTGCTTGCTCCAACATGATTCATTTTAACATTTGTTTGGCTTAGATTGCTTGAGGTTGATGTTTCTTTGTTGGTTTCCATGTTTTTCTTGTGTTGGGATCTTGTTTGAACCATAAAAAAGGTTCCAAAGAGAATATATAGGATGTTGAAGGATCAAAGGTATGATGGTGAGAATGTGGGAAGATGGATGATGTGGATTATTTTAACTATTTTTGAGAGAATCTTGAAGAGATGCTAGAATTTTTGGGACCTTTTGGATTTTGATTTTATTTTTATTTTAGGATTCTTGGATTTGGACCTTGACTTGGTTTGATTTTTGATGTTCGATTTGGATAGTGAACCAATAAAATCCCTAGATGTTGGATGTTATATAAGGGATGAATTAACTCACAAGATGATAATTTGATTAAGTGTAGGGAGAAGGATGCATCTACCCACACCTAAACAAACAAGGATGATTTTAACCAAGCATGTGGAGAAGGATTCATCTACGCATACCTAGTAAAAATATGATGATTTGATGTTTGATTTCAAGAATTTAGATTCAAGGAATTTTTTGATGTGTTTTGATTTGCCAAAAGGTCTAGCATGAAGGATGGTTTCAAGATTTTCAAAAGTTGTTTGGTGAGGTGATTTTGGTTTGATGTTTTGATTGATGGATGAGGTTATGAATTTGATCCTAGATGACCTAAAAGGACTCTTGTTTACAAGACCTAGGTTTTGAAGAACATGCTTTACCCTAAACAAGGTGTTCAAATTCCCAAAAAAGATTTGGATTTTGACAATAATAGAATGAGTACAAACCGAGATTATTTCTTGAGGCTTTCCTGTAAAAATTGAAAAGCAACCTTTGTCTGAATTCGTATAGTGTTGAGAGACACTTTTGGTGAGATTTTGGACTAAGATTTTTTACCTTTGGTTTTTGGATCTTGATCTTCTTTGAAATCATTTGGGACACATTTGTGAGATCAATTGTTTTTAGCTTTGCTTAGTAACTTTGTTTTACCACAAACACTTCTTGATTAGGTTTTTTTGGACTAGATTTCTAATGTTTTAATTTCTTATCATCCCACAAAGTATGTTGAGTGGAAATCAAGGAAACTAAAGAAAAAGTTACCTAATTTTGACCTTTAGAGATTGATTTCGATAACAATAACAACTTTATGGATATTTGATACAGTATTTGTTGGATCCGCACTTGGATAAGTCTAGCTATGCTTACTTTCAGCGGATGGTTAGATGCTTGACCCCACTGGCTCCCCTCCATGGCTCTACACTTCTTTCAGAGTAGCCAAGCATCAATACCCATGAATTTCCCATGGTGTATTTTCCATCTCTACTAAGAGTCATAAAAGTGTGGGGTGGCTTCAGAACGACCATTCTTGTGCCAACAAATAGATTAAGATTTTGGATTTTCTACACAAGGGTTTTAATTTGGACTTTCTGTTCATGGAGATTGACCCATACGGTGAGAGACCATTGCTTCCCTTCTCGTCGGGACCAACCATGTGATATTGGCCTTTGTTCTAGTACCCACTTTTATATCTCAGCTAGAAATACAGTTGGATTTTGTGTGTTACTGGTTGGGTCATTCCCTTGGGTGAGTAATTTTTCCCCAAGACAGGCCCTCTAAGAAAAACAAAAGCAAGAAAACCTATCTATAGTTCGATCAACCTTCATTTAGAAACAAAGGGAGAACACATACAATATGTTCCACTCACACTCGCAAGTTGTGTTCAATTTTAATCCCAAAATGAAATATGGAGGAAATTACTTTACCCAACTTAAGACCACCAAAAATCCTTTTGATTCTCAAGATCGCCATGAGGTGCGAGAGAAGCGCATACATCTTTTTAATGGTATTACTTTGAGTAAGTAATTACAAGACAAAGTAGCACATGTTCATTTTAAATCCACAAAACAATAATGATTTATTTTTAAGCAACAAAGGAAATGTGAAGATTTCCTTGTTTAATTTGTTAACCCCAAACAAAATTTAGTGAGTTTTTCCTAAGATTCATTTTAAACCTTTTGTAGCAAGAATTTGAATTTGTTCTTTTTAGACCCAAAATAAATCTAGTGTCCTAAGAGCATAAGAAAGGAAACAAATCTTTATGAGAGCTTTATGGACTCTCTAAGAGTGTTAAACAACACTAAAGTGTTAAAAAACACTTGGTATTATGAGATATTGATGCCATCATAAGTCGTTACCTCCGATTTGGTCAACCTACTAAACCTTTTAGGACTTCCAAACAGAGGTCAAAGAAGCAATAAATAACCCTGATGATCAAAAATTAAAAAAGCACATGTCATAAAAACTTGAACTTCACTTTTCCTTTCCCCCAATGGTGGAGTTTTCACAGGTAGTGAAGTTTAAAGTTTCTAGTAGTGCTATATAGCGCCACTTGTTAATCAACGTCGCTCTGTAGTGGGGTAGAGAGTATGATTGCATTGCTATTCTGACTAGCAGTGGAGTTTGAATCTCTTGCGGGAAATGTTAGGCGTCGCTACTTGGAGTTTGGAGTGGTGCTATATAGTGACATTGGGATGCCAGCGGTTCTATATTGCGACGTTGACCCGCCAACAGTGCACTTTCCTATGAACACAAAAAAAACAAGAAAGCACAAATTTTTAATGGAAAAAAATGATTTAAACTTCTAGTCTTCCCTCCTTCTAGTTCCAAATGTGTGAACCAAGATCCTAGTACCTGCAAGAGACAATAAACAAATCTATTAGAGAATTCAAATGCAAGTTAAGATCAAAGTTCCCCATAAAATCCATTAAAAATGAAAAAAATAGGAATGAAAGCAAAGAACACAATGAAAAACAAGTAAATAGATTAAATCCTATTTAAAAGCATGCAAACTCTTGATCTTATGGGGGAGTTGGTGCCAATTTAATGTGGAAATTGGCCCTTTCCCAACTCCTAGGATGCAATGTAGATGATTGATGAAGAATGATTCACTTGGTGATTGCTTTATGGATCTTGATTGCTTCAATGGAGATCCATGATGAAAACCCGCAATAACCTAGCTATGCCTTGAGGAAATGGATGAAAATGCTAATGCTTGAGTGTTGATTTGAGTATAGTAAGTTTTCTCAAATTGTGCATTTGAGTATAGCAAGTTTTATCAAATTGTGGATGATCAAATGAGGAGAGAAGTATTTTATTTATAGAATAAAAAGTTGGATAAATGCCCAAAATGAAGCAATGTGGGACTAACTTTCAACCAATGGAAATGTGTCACTTGTTAAGAGATGGATGGGTGAAGGATGTGCACATTTCGATGAATGTGCCCATAAATGCATTTAGGTGGAATTTGAAAATAATGAAATGAAATGTAAGAGGGAAAATGAATGTCTTAAATGCCACTTGGCTCAATGCAAAAGGACTTGTAAGATGAAATAAATGCCTTGTTGGAAGGACACATGGATTTCAAATTTGGAAGAATATTCTTTCAAAGATGCCATGTTGAGAGAAAATGAAGAATTTATAAATCAATTAAATTGATTTATTTGTGCAAGTGAGAAAAGCTAGAGGATGTGACATGGATTAGATTTAGCCTTAATCATGATTTTATTAACTTAAATGAAGATTAGGTGATTTGACCTATTTGATTCTACACTATCAACTCCTTATCATGATCAATCTTGAAATATAGATTACTATCAATAATACCTTTGTTAAATCCAAGCTTCAACAAATACTTGTCCAATCTAGTATACCATGCTCTAGGGGCTTGCTTGAGTCCATACACATATTTCTTCAACCAACATACCATTTCTTCCTTATCGATCAACTGAAATCCATCAGGTTGCTCAACATATACCTCTTCTTCCAATTCACCATTTAGAAAAGCTGACTTAACATCCATCTAATAAACTTTGTAGTTCTTGTGAGAAGCATAAGCAAGAAATAATCTTACAACTTCAATTCTAGTAACAGGGGCAAAGGTCTCTTCAAAATCAATTCCTTCCATCTGAGAATATCCTTTACATACCAATCTTTCTTTGTTTCTAACCACTTCACCGTGCTCATTCAATTTGTTTCTAAAGACCCATTTAGTTCCAATGACATTCTTATCTTGAGGTCTGGGAACAAGAATCCATGTATCATTATTTTCAATCTGTTTTAACTCTTCTTCCATTGCTTCAACCCAATGTTCATCTTTATATGCCTCACTCACATTAGTAGGCTCAATTTTTGAAATTAAGTAATACTCTTCTGCAATCCTTCTCCTAGTCTAGACACCTTTGTTCTTATCACCTATAATTTGATCTTTTGAATGAAACAATCTTACATACCTCAGAGTCTTCTTAGTTTATTCTTCTGTTTCACTCTTGTGTTCTCTCTTTTTCACTTCCACTAGTTTCTCCTTCTTCTTCATTCTCTTGGATCACTGGATTGATTTGCACTTGATTTGTATTCTAAACTTTCTTTCCTTGTTTTGTACTATCTTCTTGATCATCAGAATCATATCCATAGATTTTGGAGGGTGTACCTAGGTCTTCATCAACTTTGACATTTGCACTTTCAACCATCTTCTTCAATCTCTTATTGTAACTGTTAACAAATATTTAACTAGCTCCCTTTGGGTGTATTTTTCCTCTATGCGTTGACCCATGCTTTGTAGAGTCAACTCGGCCTTTTATCAAGGTTTTTCTCTGCTGCTCCATGTGTCTACTCCTCGCAACTCTGAGTCTCGACATTCCTTTCACATCCCAGAAAGCTTCGCTATGCTTCCACGTGTTGCGGCTACGGGATTGTTTTGATCATGTTTTCTTGTTGCCTCATCGGGCTCTGAAATTCTGCCATGAATCCCTCATTCCTAAAAGATTTTGGCGGGACCCATAGTTGCTGTCCATGGTGTATGTTTGCTATGTGTCTGGAATTCACAAATATTTCAGCGTAGAGATGAAGTAGCAACCGTGGGCAACAAAATGCTGCCATGTGTCTCTTTTGCACCTGGCTGGTAGTTGTTCCCTCCATTCTTGGTGAAGTGCTCTGCTCATTTGACATGTGTAGCATTAACGCAAGTCCTCAGTGGCGAAAGGAAAAGGTTCATACGGGCAGCGAAAGGCTACCATGTGCCTAGCCAGCGGATCTCATATTCGGGCAATGGACTAGATTAACCGAATGATGCTATTGGCCACTGCATGTCATAATAATTCGCACAAGAGGGTGACATTTGTCTGATCGAGCCTTTTCGGGACTACCACCATCATTTGCAGAAGATGCACCTATGCCTAGAATGACTAGATGCTTTGTTCTAGATTGATTCTGTTGTAACGGCCTTGGGAATATTCTGATTCTTGCATCATTTCCGGGGATTGTGAAATATTTTCTGTTGCTACTCTCTGAAGTGGTGGGAGGTTTTCTTGCTATATATACTTTTCTCTATTATGAGAAAAATGTTTGGAACTTGAGGAAAACACTGGTTTTAGTTAAAGATGCCAGACCTTTATTGTTGTTTTATTTGATTGCAAAAACTCTCAGATTGTGCCAATTATTCAACCTTTCTATTTTTCATGCTATTTGATCAAATTGTAAACTGTGCTTTTTATTGTCTGGACACTTCATTTAAGAACTTATATATATGTTGAATGCAAGTTTGCTTACCTAGATCATGTCTAATGACTCTTCTTGGCAGTAGGAATGTATTCAATGTTATTTTATGTCAGTGAATGAATTATCTATGCTATCATCTTGAGTCTCTGATGTTCTAGAACACAACAACACCATTCAGGCCCTTAGATCTATGATTTATCGTTCCTATCATTAAGTCTTGGCACATCACCTTAGGTTAGATTTCATTTTATTATATCTGCTTCCTTTTCCCTTTCCAAGCCCCATTATAGAAGAAGTCAACTTCTCTAAAAATTTAGAGGTTACTCAGTTTAACGCAAAAGGTCCCCCTTAAACTGAGTTTCCCATAAGGCACTGTTACCTCGTCAAATTTTGGCATCAACAGTTTGTTCCTTTTTCTGGCACACTCGGTGGGACCAAGCTCAAATGAAATTGCATTTTAAGAAGGGTGTATGAGCCATCAGCCTGTAACTAGATCTCAAACCGCAGGCAACCCCAGTTTACTAGTATCTCCACTAGGGACAATCCAAGTCACAAATCAGCTAGTAACCGTTCCATTCCCGCCGCCCATTCCTCTCACTATGTTGCCGACCGCCAACAAAAATTACGTGGCATGGGATGCCGGAAGTCCCCTAGTAGCCTCAGTAGCACCCGTTGTTTGGGGCGCTATCTCGGTTTCAGCCATGAAAGCTATACCGAAGTTTATCGGAGACAGCTCAAGAACACCAGCAAAGAATTTGCAGGATGTGGCAGATGTATGTCTGGTACACAGGATTACAATGTAGAATGTAGCCCCAAGGCTTCTTGCCGCATCTTTTAAAGGCAAGGTGCTGGATTGGTACCGAACACTGACACCTAATTCAATTCGCACCTGAGACGAGCTCAAAGATCCATTCTATGAGAGGTTATCAAATGAAGGAGATCGTTCTTCATTGTATTATCAACTATCTGTCAT
The DNA here is from genome assembly GCA_007258455.2 of Sequoia sempervirens. Classification (NCBI taxonomy): domain Eukaryota; kingdom Viridiplantae; phylum Streptophyta; class Pinopsida; order Cupressales; family Cupressaceae; genus Sequoia; species Sequoia sempervirens. Next base: position 812,458,367 of record VDFB02270651.1, on the reverse strand, counting down.
AAAACGAGCCCCCTAGGAGGCTATGACAGACTTTAATGCCTGATATCACACAAATTGGCAGAGGATTCCTGTTACTATACGCCCGACTCCTGAGTTGGCGTTTATATTTTATCTAAAGTCCATCAATTCTGACATTTCTATGATGATCAAGTATTTGAGAGGAGCTACTCTACCAGATGCTTATGGTATCGCTATCAAAGCTGAGAATCATTTAATAAATTATGGAAAATTGCCTCCTCAACCTATTATGTCGATATTTCTTGAAATATCAATCTCCGCGCAAGAGGTTGCGTCAACTAGTGCATTCGCAACTGCCCATTCAATGTACACATATGTGGTAAGCCCATAAAATGTGGCCTCTACATCAGGTTCTTCCAAAGATGAAATGAGCGACCTCAAAGAGATGTTTCAAACCATGGAAAATGATATAACCACTCTTAAACATAACCAATCAACACCTCTGAAGCCTGCATATCAAAACTATCAAGGCGGACGGTCTTCTTATCAGCAAAATTAATACTAGGGCAGGCCTCGCACTAATCCACTAGCCTCGACTACACACCAAATGGTGCCGGTGCCTACTCCGCTGACGAGTGTGTCGCCAAGCTCGAGTAGGGAATTAACCGTAGGGCAGAACAACCTTATTGATGATATCAATCTGTGGTGCTTCCCTTGCAACGATGTGCATATGCCCCAGAACTGTCTGCGTGGCAACTTACAACAAAAGGTGGTGGAGCAATAAAGCCAAGGTGCGGCAACAAAACATGGAGGTTATATATATGCTTCACCACAAATGTAGAGTGTGGTTCTTACCACACAAATGCAAGGAATGTCTTTAGAAGAAGAATCCAATATTGCTCCTGATCACACACTTTTCTTCTGGATGGAGGAGGAAGAAACAGTGTTTGCTAATGACGCGTTCATATCCAAAATACCACAAGTGTAATCTGATTATAACACGTGCTCAAAGATGAGATTCATCAGTGATTTAGTTGTTCCGCATCCAACTAGCCCAAAACTCAAGGGTGTTTCTGATCAGATTCCTGGTACTTCAACCGTCCCGTCACCATCTCAACCACGGAAGGAAGTTATTATAGCAAGAACCAAGGAGCAGAAACCTATGAGTTTGTCACCTTTTAATGTGGTAGAACAATTGAAGAAATCATCCACTAATGTGTCTCTATGAGACATTCTAGCTATCCTAGAACAAAAGGTGCTATTACAGAAGACGCTTCAAGAAGAGGTCAACCCGACACCAATAGAGCCATTTGCCAGTGCAGAGGTTGTTTATCAAATACCACCAGCTAAAGTCCTTACAAACAATACAAATGAATCCCTTGCTGAGGATAGGAATAAGTTAAAACCTCAACCCTTCTTCTTGACTCTCATTATAGGAAATAAGCTATTACACAATGCTATAATTGATTCTGGCACTAGTACCACAGTTATGCCTAAACAAATACCCAAAGTTTTAGGACTCAACTACAAACCTATGAAAAGAGGGGTAATGCAGCTTGATGGGAACAAAGTTGAGACCGTAGGTTTCATCAAAGCACTTCCTTTAACTCTATTCACTTACCCTAGTATCACGGTGCCGCAAGACATTGTGATCATAGATGTTCCTCCTATGTTTGGTCTCTGTCTATCCTGAGAATTTACTTCAAAGGTGGGTGGATACTTGTCCTTGGATTGGTCACATCTGATACTTAGGACCAAACACGGTGCAAAAATGAAGATAGAATCAAAGGCTTTACATTCTGAACATGTAGCAGATGAAGCCTTGATCAATTTTGAAGCCATGCATACCTCTATCACCAAGCAAGAAATGTATTGCATTGAACTACTGGAGGAAGAAAGGGTGAGCGGAGACCAGAATGACAAAGAAGATGCTCTTTTGAGTGAACACATGGAAAATGATCCTTTCAGAAATTATCATGCTATAGGATTAGGCACCTATGTAATTTATGATGAAGACCAAGTGCTTGCAAAGGTCACCAAAGAGTCTGAAGGTAGCCAAGAAAATGAGCTTTGGACACTATACTTTGATGGAGCAAGAAGCAAAGTGGGTGCTAGAGCAGGGATATATCTAATATCCCCACAAAATGAAAAATTGTTGAGGTCTTTCCGCTTTCATTTCACCTATTCAAACAATGAGGCTGAATATGAAGGATTGGTTCAAGGTTTAAGCCTTGCGGAACAAATGGGAATTAAGCAATTAATGGTGTTCAGAGATTCCAAACTAGTAGTCAACCAAGTATGAGGAATTTCTGCAGCAAAGAATGTCCACATGAGATCCTATCGGCACTGAGTATGGGACCTAATTGAGGGTTTTGAAGCCTTTAACATCTAGACTATTCCCTGAGGATAAAATAGCGATGCAGATCACATGGCCGTTATTGGTGCCCAGTTTGATCCTGCCTCTAACCTTATACATAACGAACATTCAGTACGAGTACTGGTCCGACCGATGATTCCTGACAATGATCAGAATTGGAAAGTTTTTGAAAGTGATGAACACATCACCTCATTCATCCAGCAGTCAGGAGAGTTCACCAATTAGCTTCAACCAAAGATTGTCGAAGCTTATGAAGGACAAATTATGCAGCTCAAATGTAACAAGCTTCTGAAAGGGTTGGTTACTCTCAAATTTTTTTTCGATTGTGATGATGCCCAAAATTATAAACAAAAGTTCGTAGTAGACAAAAGTGATTACGTGGACCTCCGGGTCTTGGATGGCAGGAATCTTCGAGTTGGGAAAAATGTCCCGCACCATCATAAAAAAGACTCATCAGTTTCTACGAAAAATATGGAGTAGTGGCCTGGTCCTATGATGATCTGGAGGGATATGATCCTGATATCATTCATCACACTATTGAGCTAACAGAAGGTGCAAAACCAGTCCGACAAAAACAGAGGCTTGTCAACCCTAAAATTGAAGCGCTAATGGCGCAAGAGCTAACTAAGCTCATTGAGTCGCGCATTGTCTTCCCAATCAAGCATAGTACTTGTGTATCAAATCTAGTCCCAGTCTGAAAGAAGAATGGAGATATCCATTTGTGTGTGGACTTTTGAGACCTAACTAGAGCATCTCTAAAAGACCACTATCTACTGCCCTCTATGGAGTCAATATTACAAATGGTTGCAGGATCCAGAATGTTTTCTCTGCTAGATGGTTTCTCTGACTACAATTAGATCCGAGTTAAAGAAGAGGATCAATACAAGAATACATTCACCACAAAGTGGGGAACATTTGCATATACTAAAATGCCTTTTGGTTTATCCAATGCAGAGGCAAAATTCCAGCGGGCGATGGACATCGCATTCAGTGAACTAATCAATAAGTTTATTCTAATTTATTTGGATGATCTTACCATGTTTTCTAAATCTAAGGATGATCATTTTGATCACTTAGAATTAGTTTTTCAAAAGTGCTAGGAGTTCCAAGTTTCCCTAAATCCGAAGAAGTGCGTATTTGGAGTACCGCAAGGCAAGCTGTTAGGACATGTTGTATCTAAGGAAGGGGTTTCAATTGACCCCAAATGGGTGAAAGCTATCAAGGAAATTCCCCTTCCGGTGAATAAGAAAGGTGTTCAGTCTTTCTTGGGCAAAGTAAATTTTGTCAGCAAGTTTATTTCCGACTTTGCAGGGATAATTAAGCTAATCACCCTGATGTTTAAGAAGGTTTAGACATTCAAGTGGACGACCAAAGCTTGGGAAGCTTTTGAAAAAGTCAAGGAAGCTATTTCCACAACTCCGGTACTGGTTAATCCAAATCAATCTAAGGATTTTATAATGTACACATTCAGTAGCAAGTCCAGTATCGCTACCATCCTAACCCAAAAAGATGATGAAGGAAAGGGGGAACATCCAATGGTGTTCTATTCCTAGACCCTTAAGGAATATTAGGTGAATTATAATTTCGTCGAAAGGCAGGCCTATGCAATAGTGAAAGGACTTAAAAATTTCTGCCATCTAATTTCTTGCAACAAGGTGTTTGTGTATGTCACACATTCCAGTGTGTGCGAATATATCATGGAAGGGGAGATCACAAAAAAAAGAGCTAATTGGATCACCAAGATCCTTGAATATGGCATTGAAGTCAAACCTACTAAAAATATTAAAGGAAGAGGACTGTGCGAGTACATGGCACAAAATGAGGAGATACCTGTCGTAGAGGAGCAACCGGAGCTCGTCTTGATAAATGAACTAGAATCAGAGGGTTGCTGGCTGACTGATAGAATGAGGTTCATGCAAACTAGAAAGTATTTGCCAGGTCTCTCATCCCAAAAAAGGAGATATTACTGGCTGGAGGGAGTCCTTTTCAAAAGGAATTTCAATGGTGTTCTCCTGCGATGCGTTACTTCAGAACAAGCGAAGAGGATCCTCGATGTGTTCCACAATAGTGCTGCGGGCAAAAATTTCTCTGCTAAGACCATTGCCATTAAAATCATGCGTGCTAGTTACTATTGGCCTACACTTTTTAATGACTCCCACTCTTTGGTAAAGTCTTGCAAAAAATGCCAGTTCTTTACTGACAGAAGGAAGAATTCCGCAATGCCCCTCAAACCCATAGTGGTAGATGAACTGTTTGCATAATGGGGCCTGGACTTCATCAGAATGATTAACCTAGCTTCTAGTCAACGAACAATGGGGCTTGCATCAGAATGTCACTTTGCGTTAAAGAATGGCATATTCCTCAAGACATCATCAAACTATTACCCGCAGGGAAATGGTTTAACGGAGTTAACGAACAAGAGCCTAGTCCAACTCCTTAAAAGGATTGGTTCGGAACACTAGAGGGAATGCCAAAAAAACCTCCAAGCAGCGCTTTGGGAAAACGTATAACTCCTAAGAAAGTCCTTAATACTTCACCTTATGAGTTGGTATACGGAAAAGAGGTGTTGTTACCTATATCTATGAAGATTTTGACACTCCAATTGTTGAAATCTCTTGAGATAGAACAAAATGGCGCCATGGAAGTTCGGCTTGTTGAACTGTTAGAAGTACAAGAAAAAAGGGAGAATTCCCTAATAGCCATGATAAACCATCAACAAGTGGTCAAGCGATGGTTTGAAAAGAAGGCTTCAGACCAAGGTTTAAAAAGTGGAGACTTAGTACTAAAGTATGATAAAAGGGTTGCTAAGCCAGGTCAATATGGTAAATTTGATAGCCTATGGGAGGGACCCTTTAAAATCATTCAGTGCAAAGAACATAACACTTTTGAGCTAGAAAATATGGAACAAGAACCCTTAGGAATCCTGGTTAATGGGATTCATCTCAAGCTGTTCCATTAGGTACTGAGCTCTATTTTTGTACATATGTGAATATGATTTCTTTTTATTTTCCTTTCTTTGGCCAGTCTTTTTCGAAATTGGTTTGTGCTTCTGCGGAATAAACCCATTATTACGGAGGGTGGAATACAAGGATTGATTTACACAAAACACACCCATGTGCAGAGAAATAACACATATGCTATAAAATAGCCCATAAAACTGAAATACAGAATGAAAGTTTTATAGCCCATAAAATTGAAATGCAGAATGAAGGAAAGAGCATGGATTTTCTTTAAAATGATATATATCTATTTATATATATTCTTTACATTGAAAAAATGGCTGGGGAAGCCATAATCTAAAAATATACAAGTATTCAAGCTATTATATATGCAATATGATAGCCCTTTTTTAGGCTTATATACAAACTATTAGGCAGGTAGTCTGGGCAACAATGAGAAATAGAGAAAACAGGGAGACATTTTTTTGGGAGCAGAAAGGGGTTTTCATCCAATGGCACAAGAGGAAGAAATTGACACATCAAAAACAACATCCAACTCTTCCTCATTAGTAGGTTCTTTGGCAACAGAAGCAACATCATTTGGCACAATCGCCATTGGCGGGGGAAATACCGGGTTCCCTGAAGTCAATGTACCAATCTACGTCGTAGAAAGGTATCACATTGTAACTGTGGAACATGAAATGTAAGGCCTGGGTAACCCTCTGCTAATGCTCGTCACGTGTCTGAAGGTAGAATCCAATGAGAAACGGGAGCCAAATGATTACAACTTCTTCCTCGATAAAGCAACAGAGGTTACTGGCTAATGACAGACCTACTCCATATGCGGCATGAGCAACAACCTTACCAAGGCCATTCATGTACTTTTTGGGAAACATTTCCTTAACAAGTTTTAGGGTGAGAGGCCAGGGGATGTTGATGTCTAACATAGAAACCACAAAGTGAGAACATATATCAGTGTTCACCCGATACTTTTCCTCATACTCTATGCAATCTTTACCCAGAACCCATTTTATGGCTATCAGGACCAAGGAATGCTTATTCTTGGTCATCCGTTTCAGTCTCCTAGTAGAAACCTCCCCTAGAAATTCCGTCTATGACTTATATGAGGTTAAACGAACTAGAGTGTCCATGATTCTGACACCAACCTATCACTGCTCAAATGCTAAGTATGATTTCCTCACTACTTATCGGCATATTTATAGAAAAAATGACAAGACGCATACTAATCCATTTCGAGAAAACGTGATAATAGCTAGTTGCCAACTTGAAAGGCATGCCTGCGTTTGCTCACATTTCTAGGCTAGTTGCATTTGCGAAGGTACGACTCAATGGGTGCTAGATTAATAAGAGCTAATTAATTAGCTTTAAAAAGGTGGTGCTCATCGACAGTAAGCCGCACAGCCGTAGGCTATTGTGTCATCTCACAGGAATTTCGTAGAGCCCAAGGAAATATTCATATCTTTTCAGGTCGTGATCATTTGCTTTGGCATAATCATTCCAGCCAGGATATTAATTACCAACGCATACTAATGCAAGGTTAGAAAACAAATTTCCAGCTCAAGTTCCAAGGGAATCACAACATATCACACAGTTTCCAAACGCAATAATAAACTCCTACCGCCTCAAAATGGCAAGCAGTTCATTTTGCACGAATTGCAAAATTAACGGTACATGCCGAATTAAATGCAAAAGGAATGCTTTCGTCTACCACCTTGAGGAAATATTGTCAAATATTGCATGAAAAGGCTTAATATTTCAAAGTCTTTTCACGCCAAAGCTAAAGGTGCAAAGTTGTTCTTCTTTTGTGTATCCAGAGTCGAGGAAAATTACAGAGCCAAGAACTTGCAGAGGTCTTCATCCAAAGAAAAATGTCGTAGAGTTCATCTCAGCCAATGCAAGAAGAAATTAGCTAGGAGTTATTTACAACCATACGGTCATTTGAAGATGTATATGTCTATGAGGATTTGGCGTATGCTACACCTGGTATACCCAGCAGGCCAAAGAGGGCCTATACAAAAGAGTTGAAAAGGACAAAAAATTGCAGAAACAAGAAAAGGGTTGAAGAGAAATGGGATAATATCTATGATCCATGGCTCGCGAAAAACCCTAAGTCCTTAAGAGAAGTAGCCTGTGCAAGGTTGACGACACCAAAAGTAGACAAATCTACAACAAATTTTTTTTGGTATAGTGGTCTTCCTCAATACATGGTCTCGCTGGTGCACTATTTCCTGGAGATAGTTGACGCTGCCATCCAGCCTTATAACCCTAACACCCACTACATCGAGGGCTGAAACTTAAGGGTTCACATCACCCCACAGGCCATCTGACATATGCTATGCATCCCAGACCCAAGTAAAAGAAGAGAGAACATTGAGTCCTTTTATCCTGGCAAATGAGAGAAAACATGGAGGGTGATGAAAAAGAACTTAGAGTTCTTGTTGGAGGAGATTGGTAGGAAAGGCATCCCAAGCACTAAACTGTGAGGTATTCCGTTGCCACGCGGTGCGTTACATGAGGATCTACAGGATGCCATGTCCATGCTAGCTTTTGTGTGCGGCCGAGACTCTGATGAGATGGTGGAAAATTTTCAACTGGGACCGACATTCCAATTTCGCAAGCAACATGATACCTTCTGGTATAATTTTGTTGAGTTTATGGTAGAGGAAATGATACAGAAAATAAAGAATTACCCAACAGAGGCAAAATTTAGGTTTCTTTCTTTCCTAGTTCACATGTTTCTGCATCAAAACCCTGATTTCTTCACCCGATATTTTCAATTATCAATTTTTGATGAGCAGGGTAAGAGGAAGCCGGTGTCCACATGGACGCATTTTCTTTCCACATGATATAATTATTATGCATTTTCAGACTATTTCATAGCTCCGGTCTTGCATGATTTAATCGGAAAGGGCGATATAATTCAACTCAACAAGGAGAAAATTGGATATATGCAAAGTTTCACTCCCGCCTGTGACTGGTTCTTAGGCAAGGATTTCATGATTCTCCAGATGCGGGGCTTTACTGGTCAACCTTTCTTGCTCCCAGCCTGTGTCACAGATAGGGTGCTCACATTGGAAATGTTTCGGCAGGTGTGTATCATTGATTTTACCTTCTGTAGTAGCAAAAGTGTCAAGAAGAAGGGATTCTTCTCTCGTATGAAGAATTTCAAGTCGGTAACTCTAATAAAGAAACAATCGGACCATTTATTAGAGGATAAACTGACTTATCTAGGGTTGGTGCTGGTAAATGATAAGTGGGAATACAACCCTTTTGATGACTTTCCGGAGCCGTACATGAGAGTTACACATATTCCCCAACCTTACTAGGAGAAACGACGTAACTCGCGGGCAAACAAAGATGAAATTTTTGTTGAATTGGCGCGTATTCCTACGCAAGATACTAGAGGGCCATGACACAAGTTCTAATTTGCTATGGAGGTGGCCTAGGATAATGTCCACATGGAGCACGACATGTACAATAGGTTGAAGAAGGATGAGGAATGAAGTGCTGAAAAAATAGAGGCTTTCTAGAAGTATCACCAAGAAAAAACACAATTGGATGCCCCTTACAACAATCTGAAGGATGATCAAGAATTTGAAAGATGGTGGAATGAAGGCTACCCCAACCCAACCTCTAGTATTAATAAGAGCAGAGACCCGAAGGAAGAGTTTAAAGAGCAGGAAGAGGAAGCAGCGACATCGGCCTCCTCTATGCTGAAGGAGAAAGGCCCCGGACAACCTGCCTATGTGGCCACAAATGTGCGCTTTAATATATCAAGGGGCTCGCATACACTCACTTGGGCTACTAAACAAGCCAGGTTATCGCTGTAGCAAACAATGATGATTGTCAAAGCTTGAGAGACCCCACCTGTGAAATGGCAATGCAAAGAGAGCATTATCGGAGAAGGTTTGCAAGAACTTGTTGGAAGAAAAGTGCTTGCAGCTAGCTAGGAGCTTGAAGCTGAGGAGAAGTCACTGACGATTCTGGAGCCGCCATTGACCAATCAATAGGTAAAATTCGCTCCTTCTTCCCTTGCTTCTCATTCCTTGGTATCCGCCCCTGCATCACTGACGATCCCTACCATGAGTGTTGGCCCTTTGCTTTCCACTTTTAATCCAACATATTCAGGAGGTTTCACCCAATTTTCGCAAACCACTTCACTTGTCCTTACTCCTCTGCGGACCCTTACACCCACTGGTACCACTTAGACTCTCCTCGTCTCGCTTTCAGAAAACATGCCCCCTATGAGTGCCCCTTCTTTTTTTGCTATTACTACGGATCCTTTTCCATTGCGATAGGTGGACACCACATTGACAACTCCTCCACCATCCCAGCCTATGAGTCTTGTGACTGATTCGCCAATTCAGTCATTACAAATAACTAGCCCTGCTATTGGGCCTCAAACCAAACTATGGAACATGCCCCACTTCTCCTCATAGACTGTCACTCTCCAGAAGAAACAAATTCTCGTGCCTATGAGGGTTACCTATCCCTATGCCTTGCCTTCTGGTGCTCCTTTCGTAGGTGGACTAGTTTCGTCACTAGCCGAATTTATAGCACAGATTGATTGCGAAAAGGAGGCACGCGCAAGTAGAATGTGAAAGCACAGGGAAAAATATGACAACATTTATGCTGAGCCAAAAATATAGGCTCTTTATGATGAGGCTCGACAAGAATTGAAGTTTGCGACCATGTACCCGAGGGTAAGCAAGCCTCAGGGGGAAATGCACCTGGAAGATTATGAGATATATGCGGTAGGACTCAACATGAAGGTGGCTCAACCATAGGATAAGGTTGAAATCATGGAGGAAATGCAATGGGTAGTCACTTTTGACTTCCTTAAAACTGGCCACCAGCTAAAGAAGAAGGATGAGCAGCTTAAAGCAGCAAGGGAAAGGATTAGTTTTTTGGAGAAAAAAGAGAAATCCTTAGAGGCGGATGTTGGCCATATGACTGAAAGGGTGCTGGCAGCAGAAGATGAGAGGAATAGACTTTAGGGAAAACTTGTGAAGACTCAGGCTACTGATCCTGCCATGATAAAAGAGCTACGCTCTAAGAATCAAGAGGTGGAACATAATCTGCAACTGAATAATTAAGAACTGGAGTGATTTCGCCTTGAGTATAGTCAAGGAATGGCATAGAGAAATGAAGTGTTGGAGCACCAACAGGCTCAATATGAGTAGAAAATACAAGAAAAAGAGGTTGAATTTAAAGGCCTAAAAACTCAAATAGAGGAAGAACTCCGAGAGACAAAGTCTTCTCTAGACGAGCACTTAGAAAATCACTCCCAAGTCGAGGAGAATTGGAATAAAGAAATGAGCATCTCTACGGAACAACTAGTGTCCAAGAAAAAGAAAAGGGAAAAATTGGATGAGGCCATTATTTCAAGAGACGCGAAGATTGCTTCTCTTAAAAGCTCTCTCCTGCCTCCCCCTACACAACCAGACATCATTCCGCTAGTTAGGCAATTGTACATCTTTCACTGGGAAAAAATTAAAGCCTTTTCCCTAACACTACAACCTACCCTCTGATTCATCGCCAAGGAATCTAAGCTGAGCCAAGAGGCTCATGATATGATTGAGCAGTTCCCATAGTTCATCTTGGAGAAGGTTCCAGAAGCAAAATATCTACTCACCAAGCTATATTCGGTCTTTGATGAGAGCCTTGCCAAAGCGGATATTGAAGATCGAGATGCTGCTGCTCAAAAGGCAAATAAGTTCATCCATTTCCACTCCACCTTCTAGTGCACTAAAGCAGCCACGGCTATTCTGAGTAAGACACTGGACAACATACGGGGGAGCTTCTCCGAATTAAGCAGGATGGGTTTTCCATCCCCGTTCCTTAAAGATGAGTCTATTGCCACGACTGAGCAAATTGCGAAAAGGATAGAAGAGAAGGAAAATGATCCAGAGGCTTTCAAGGATTTCATTCATCCTCCCATGGTGACTAACATTGAGGGATTCATTCATCTGATTGCATAGCTACTATTTCATTGTGAAGCAAGGGCCGGTTTATCCAATGCACTGCCTCACAAAGAAACTATTGATCTAAGTGGAGCACAGGAGAATTTGCACAACATGGTGAAGCCATCTGAGGATGAATGGTCGCCTCTGTAGGCAGCTCTTTCCAATCTTTGAATCCATTATCTAATGAAATGGCACTCTGGCCTATAAACTAGAGAAATTTTGGGTTCTTCGTTCCTTAGTCGAAACGCCCCTGATAGTCGCCAAAAGTTGTTAACAAATATTTAACTAGCTCCCTTCAGGTGTATTTTTCCTCTATGTGTCAGCCCGCACTTCACAGAGTCAACTCAGCCTTTTATGAAGGTTTTTCTTTGCCGCTCCATGTGTCTACTCCTCGCAGCTCCAAATCTCGACATTCCTTTCACATCCCAGAAAGCTCTGCTATGCTTCCACGTGTTGCGGCTACAAGATTCTTTTGATCATATTTTCTTGCTACCTCATTAGGCTTTGAAATTATGCCACGAAGCCCTCATTCCTAAAAGGTTTTGGCGGGCCCCACGATTGTTTTCTGAGGTGTATGTTTGCTACGTGTTTGGAATTCACAAATATTTTAGCGCAGAGATGAAGTAGCAACCGCAGGCAGTGAAATGCTGCCACACATCTCTTTTGCACCTGGCTGGTAGTCATTTCCTCCATTCTTGGTGAAGTGCTCCGCCCATTTGAAACATGTAGCATTAATGCAAGTCCTCAGCGGCGAAAGGAAAAGGTTCATATAGGCAGCGAAAGGCTACCACGTGCCTTGCCAACATATCTCATATTCGGGCAATGAACTAGATGAACCGAATGATGCTATTGGTCGTTGCGTGTCATAATCATTTGCATAGGAGGGTGACATTTGTATGAACGGGCCCTTTCGGGACCACCGCTATCATTTGTAGAAGACGCACTTGTTATTGGAATGATTGGATGCTTTGTTCCAAATCGATTCTATTGTAACGACCTTGGGAATATTCTGATTCTTGCATCATTGCCGGGGATTGCAAAATATTTTCTATTGCTGCTCTCCGAAGTGGTGGGAGGTTTTCCTGCTATATATACTTTTCTCTGTTATGAGAAAAACATTTGGAATTTGAGGAAAATGCTAGTTTTATTTAAAGACACCAGACCTTTATTGCTGTTTTATTTGAATGCAAAAACTCTCAGACTGTGCCAATTGTTCGACCTTTTTGTTTTTCATGCTATTTGATCAAACTGTAAACTGTGCTTTTTATTGTCTGGACACTTCATTTAAGAACTTCTATATATGTTTAATGCAAGTTTTCTTACCTAGATCATGTCTAATGACTCTTCTTGGTAGTAGAAATGTATGCAATGTTATTTTATGTCAATGAATGAATTGTCTATGCTATCATCTTGAGTCTCTGATGTTCTGGAACACTACAACACCATTCAAGTCCTTAGATCTATGATTTATCATGCCTATCATTAAGTCTTGGTGCATCGCCTTAGGTTAGATTTCATTTTATTATATCTTCTTCCTTTTCCCTTTCCAAGCCCCATTATAGAAGAAGTCGACTTCTCTAAAAATCTGGAGGTTACTCAGTTTAGCGCAAAAGGTCCCCCTTAAACTGAGTTTCCCATAAGGAACTGTTACCTCATCAAATTTTTGCGTCAACAGTAACATCAGTAGGCCTTGATTTTAGTAGAGTAACCTAGAAAGATACCTTTATCACTTCTAGCATCAAACTTTCCTATGCCATCTCTCTTGATATAACATTTGCTTCCAAAGATCTTGAAGAATTTAACTGTAGGATTCTGACCCGTCCATAGCTCAAAAGGGGTCTTACCAGTATCACCTTTGATTTGTACCTGGTTGAGTGTGTACACAACAATACTAAGCTTCTCTCCAGTAGACATGAGGGACATTTCCTTCTATCATCATTTTTCTAGTAGCATATTCAATTGTTCTATTCTTCCTTTCCACAACTCCATTCTATTAAGGGGTTCGCGGTGCAGATAATTGTCTCTTTATTCCATGCTCTTCATAAAAAAGAATTAAATTCATCGGAAGTGAATTCACCACCTCTATATGACCTCAAACACTTAAGCTTCAAACCTGTTTCTGTCTCAACCATAGCCTTAAAGATCTTGAACTTTTCTAGAGCTTCAGATTTCTCCCTTAAGAAAGTAACCCATACCATTCTAGAGTAATCATCAATGAGCAACATGAAATACCTATAACCTTCTATACTTCTGACTTTAGAGGGACCACATAGATCAGTATGTACAAGCTCCAATGGTTCATTTGAACAATGTTTTTTTCTTTGAAATGAAATCCTAGTTTGCTTTCCTAACTAACATTCCTTGCACATTGCATTAGTAGGTTTCACCAACTTAGGTAGATCTCTCATAGCCTTTGTAGAACTTATCTTAACAATATTATCAAAGTTAATATGACACATTCTCCTATGCCACAACCAACTTTCATCAACTTGAGCAATCAAGCAACTCTTACTATCAAAATTCAATTGAAAGATGTTACCTTTTTTTTTTGTACTTGATGCAATTTCATTTCTGGAGCTCATTATTCTACACTTTCCATCCACAAACTAAAGATTGTATCCCCTATCAACCATTTGACCAACACTCAAAAGATTATGCTTCAAGCCTTCCATATACAAAACATCATCAGTATTATTCTTACCATCAAGTGAAATGCATCCTCTCCCATGGATTACACGAGCTGTATTATCACCAAATCTCACAACACCACCATCATACCTTCCAAGCTTACAAACTTGCTTTTATCTCTTGTCATATGATGTGAACATCCACTGTCAATTACCCATTCATCTTTCTCTTCAACTTGAGCAGCTAGGGATTTTTCCGCATTTGTACAACTAGCAGATTCAACATTATTCTCCTTGATAGCACTAAATACCCAATCATCTTCTTTATCAGATTCTTCATCTGTCACACCTTCATCAGTAGCATAATAACACTTCTTCTGGAATCTAGGCTTGTTATGTCTTGGTTTAAGAGGTCTTTCTGGACACCTTGATGCAAAATGACCTATCTTGTTGCAAGAAAAACATTTAAGAGGAAAATTTCCTTCATACTTACCTTTTCCCTTCAGTACTCTCTTGACAATAAGTGCTTCCAACTCTTCCAATTCTCTTTCTTCTTCTTCAATCTGTTTGATTTCATCCTCATACTTGAATTTATTTCTAGATGAACTCTCACCCAAATCATATCTCTGTCTATCTCTCCCAGTAGTAGCCTTAAATGTAGATTCAACCTTAGGAAGGGAATCACCAGATTCACTCAACTCAAAATTAGTCAACTTACCAACCAATGTATCTCTAGTTGTGTTTTTCATAGTCCAGAGCTCTTCAATAGCATTAGCTTTGACTTTGTAAGAATCAGGCAGGGATCTAAGCACTTTAGCGACAATCTCAGATTCATCTATCTGTCTGCTAGCACATCTAATACCACACACAAGTTCATTCACTCTTTGCATGAAAGTATTAATATTCTCATCATCACCCATTCTCAACCTTTCATATTTCCCTTTCAAACTCTACAGCTTAGCAACCTTCACATTAGCATCACCTTCATACAAGAGTTCCAACTTTTTCTAGATTTTATATGCAGTCTTTAAATCCATAACATTTGTCATTTCAAAATCAGTCAAAGCACTCAACAAAGCTTCCTTAGCCTGAATATTATACTTAGTATCTCTAATCTCAACACTAGTAGTAGCACCATTCGGTGGAATAACATACCTTTTACATGTAATGTTCCAGTAGGGCTCATCAATGAATCTCAAGTGACATTCCATTCGAGCTTTCCATACAGAATAATTTGTTCCATCAAATCTTAGACTATCCTTCTTATAACTTGCCATATTGGATCACCTTAAGTTGTTAAAATCCTTCCAAGGAACTTAGCTTTGATACCAATTGTTGGAAAAATAAGGACAGACAACTGAGAGGGGGGGGGGTTGAATCGGTTGTCTCCAAATTTCAAACCTATTAACTTAATTAGTTCTTGTTCTCATATCTAATCAATAACAATGAAAGCATGAATTAACAACACATCATAACACACATAACACCAAGATTTTTATGTGGAAACCCTATTAGGGGAAAAACCACGGTGGGGGTCAATCCACAAGATTATACCCTGTTAAAAGTATAAAGAATGAAATATGGGGAATGCACTTGCATTTAGGCACACTACCTAGAGCTCACTGCTTAATTACAATGGAAGACACACTATCTTACAAAGAGATTCAGATTAAGCCATCTAGATTTTGAACTAATAAAATAGCATCTGCTAATGCCTGGTTATAGTTTCGGTTAAGCAAAATTCTTCACTCTTCCACACACTTCTCTCTTCTTCACACTCTGATTTTCCTTCAAATGATACTCACACATACATACACAAGAGAACACTGAGCATACTCCAATTCAAACAAAAAATTTCTCTTATATATCCGCAAAATGAAATTTCATCCCTTCAAGTTGACCACAATGAAAATAATAAAATGAATATGAACTGTTGGACAAAAACATCAAAGAATAACAATGTGAATCAACCAAAGTCGACCACAACTTAGTGTTGACCCAAAACAACATCTTCAACATGCAACCACTTCAATTAATTTCACCTTGAAGATCCACAACATGCTACAACCACCATGTCAGCCAAGAACATGAAAAATATGAACACACAAGAGAAATTCGCCAACCACAAGCTCAACAATCAATGCGGATATGCAACAAAGATAGAGCATGATCTAAAAGTATCCACAAACAACATGAAACATTAGAGAAGCATTTGCAGCAATTGAACTAACTGAAATAACCTCATCTTCAATCAGGAATACTGACTGAAGAACCATAAAAATGTCATAACAAGAATCTTCATAACTCGATCAAATATTCATGCGGATCTTTGAAATTTGACGTGGATAAACTAGATACACTAAAAAAAAAACCCTTTAGTCCACAACCTTTGAACATCAACATACAAAATTCACCAACACACTGAACTTCACTTCACTACTTGACAACCTGTAACTTTTTTATTACAATTTTCTCAATATCCTTGACATATATAGCTTCAAGTGAACAAATGCTAATATGTTGACATCAATGACAATGACATATCAACAACACAACCACAACATCCAACATTCCTCATCTCCAAATCATCAAGTACTCTCCTCCAGTACTCTAGTTTTCCCACCGTAGGCTGAGCAACTGGACCTATATATGCATGAACATATGGTCTCATGGCAGGACGTTGCCTCTCTGAAACTGGCCGTGTGATCGCTATATGCTTGCACACACTTATCTGAAGTAATGTGACTCCTACTGACAAACTGGCCCCTTGAAGGTAGACAACCTGGTGCAAATCATGGTACAAATGGGAAAGCATGCAACATCCCCATGCATATCTGGTACCTTGGATGATCATGCTCTCAAGAATCTAATCCCATCCAACTAAAAGTACCTTTGACCTGCAGTAAGGAAAAAGGAACTTGTTGTGCAATTTTTGCACACACACCCCGCTGAAAGCAGGGACCCTCTTTTGCTTTCGCTTTTGTGCTTTTGGCCCTTTGATTTTGAGGAGTTGCATGTTGAAATTGTCTTGGAATGTGCTTAATATGTTTATCTTGCTTTCCCAAGTGTTTTTCCCAAGTTGCATTTTGAAAATCTCATGTTTTTGGCGAAATCTGGGTTTTTGCCTTAGTTTGGGATTTTCCGGTCCATCTGGATTTTCCCGGATTTCTTGCAAATTTTGGTTTTCATGCTGTCATTCGGGTTTTGGCCCCATTTTAGGATTTTTCGGTCCCTCCATATTTTCTCGGACTGTGCTCAAAATCCAGCAAGTCGGCCTTAACACTGTGGTCCGAGAATTTTTGGTCTCCGCGGAAATCCACCTAGGCCAGATTTTTTTGAAATTCCGCTGTCCTGTCAGGTTTCCGAATTTCGTCTGGCTGCCTTGTCCACTTCATTGGTTGCTCTTTGTTGGGGTTGTATTCACTTGATCCTTGGGGATTTTCTTGCCATTATGCTTTATCATTGGCGTCTTGTTGAGTTTTGATATTCGATCTTGTGGTGCTTTGGCATTTTGTTTGCTCTATGTGTTCATGTTTAAAATCTAGGGTTTCATGCTTGGGGCGTCGCTGTTTCATCTTGATTTGCTTTCGGTTGGACCTAGTTTGTTCAAGGAAGATCTGTTGAAGGTTTTGAGTTAGTTGGTTCCATGCCTAGCTCCTCAAATTTGTGACCTTTGGTCAATTTGTGGAATTTCGTGTTGGATTGCCAGGGTTTATGTCGACTTCGGGATTTTTTGGTCTGGCCGGTTTTTTTTGGATTTTCTGGGAGGAACTATGGAATGAAGAAATTTGGTGAAATGAATGATTTTAATGATGAATTATTGTCATTCCATGCTTCTGGTTGATAAATTACATGGCTATCTACAATTGTTAAACGTTTTGATGATTTAATGGTTGATTTTGTGCCTTCTTTGCTAGAATCCGCCTGGGCTAGATTTTTCCAAAATTTCCCTTCTGGCCCGGATTCCATGGCTAGCTCAGGATTCCAGATTCTGTGTTGATTGCACTCGAACAACATTTCTGGGTTGATTTTGATTTGTGTTTGAGCTTATTTGGATTACAAATATGTTGCTAATGATGAGC
This sequence comes from Sequoia sempervirens, assembly GCA_007258455.2. Lineage (NCBI taxonomy): Eukaryota > Viridiplantae > Streptophyta > Pinopsida > Cupressales > Cupressaceae > Sequoia > Sequoia sempervirens. The sequence goes on along the minus strand of VDFB02270651.1, from coordinate 812,440,397 downwards.
TAATCTTGATCTTCATGTTATGATGGCGTTATAATGGATATTAATGGTGGTTTTGCTGAGTGCAGGCTGAATTTTGCTGAGTCATCAAGGAAGTTCTAGAGATGAAGTTATATCTGTGAAAGAAATTCAAAATATTGGCTACTTCCCCTTGGCCGACTTGGTGAGGTGCGCTCAACCTGGAGAAGGAATTTAATTTGGGGCTACATTGAAACCTGTGCCTTGGTTCAAATTGTGTTGAGGATCCCAGGCCGACCTGGATTGAGTTCATGCATTAAATGCTAATTTATTCTATTTTGAATTCTCCTTGGGATGACCTGTTTTGTGGCCATTATTATTATTGTAAACATCAATTGGGACAACTTGTTTGTGGTTGTTTTATTATTGTAAAACCCTTATTTTGCCGACATGCTTTGGGGGTTCTCTATAAATTGGGCACTTTTCCTCATTTGTAACATATAGAAGGAATTATTAGGATAAGTCGTTGGAGATAGTTCTTAGAAGCAATTAGGGTAGTAAAGTAATAATTAGATGTAGAAGTTAGTCAATTTCTGAGCAAGTGCTGTAACAGAACATTAGAACTGTTGCTGAAATTGGGTGATTCGATACAATTGAGGGGCATTGTGATTTTTCTGGTGATCTCTTTTGTGTTGACTTATCTTGCATGGTTCTTATGATTCTATCTTTCAAATTTCTCAAGGTTATTAGATGTATGTTAGATCTGATTCAATGGTGTTCATGATTTGATGCTTGAAGTGTTTGCAGCAATCCCTGGTCCATACTTTTGGAAGCTAGTTGATTGTTAGTTGCTTTGCAAAGTTATCCTGGACCTTTATATTCATTGTGCTTAGTTCAATTGTGGAGATTTATTCATTTCAATTGCAATTGGGTTGTCTTGGATGAATGTTCATGATCTGAAAATCTTGATACCTTAGAAGATTGCACTGTTTATGTGAGATTGTAGATTTATCTTGGTTAGGCAAGAATTAGTTTATGAGGGATCATTGGTCCATTTCAAGTATTTCATCATTTGCATTGTTAATCATAGGAGTAGTTAAATTTAGATATCTCTTTGAAACCCTAACCTTTTGTTATTTCTTTATTATTTAGATTAGATTTAGGATTGAAGTATCATTACATTGCTAGATCTGATAAATTCATGATTTAGTCTTTGCTTGTAGTAAGGTCCCTTTGTGATTACCAACATTTTCACATTTATCACTGAGTTGTTTATGCATTGTCAAGACCTGACATTAGAGACCTTGGGGTTATCTCTTGAGGCTTGCTGATAGAGATTTACCTTTCAAGAGAGATAGGATTTCATATTCTGTCTGAGTTGTTGCTGTGCAGAAAACATCATCAATAGATTGGCGCTAGAAGGAGGGATTGAATAAGCAAGCTGGATCAATTTCTTTCTGCCATCTCTCCTAAAAGATTTAGAAGAAGAACCAGATCTACTCCAGGAGAAGAGGAATTTCAAGAATTGCAAGCCCCTACTAGGTCAAGAAGGACCGGCAAAAGGGAAGAATCATCATCCACCCCACCACTTCCATCATCCCCATCATCCCCATGTTCATCAAGTTCATCCGAGTCTGAGTCTAAGGACATTCCCATTCCCCAACCTCAGCCAATCATAAATCAACCATTACCACCCCCACCTCCACCAATGGCTTTCCTAGCTGATAACCCATATCCCTTATCTTTCAACCATTACAATCCTATGCCCAAGAACCTTGAGCTTTTTTGCTCCAAGTTTCACATTAATGATCCCAAAAGAACTGCAGAGGAGCATATTAGGATTTTTAAAATCATCCTTAGAGATAGGGGAATTAATCATGAGGATGTTGCATGAAGAATTTTCCCATATTCCCTTGGGGATGAGGCATTTTTTGGGTATAACCATCTTCCTGCTAGGTCTATTACTACTTGGCTGCAGCTGGAGATTGCATTTTTGCAGAAATTTCAAATCCCAATCAGTGCTAAGGAATTACTTCTGCAGTTTATTGGAGTCAAGAGGGAAGCAAATGAACCAATAGTGGCTTTCAATAATAGATTTCATAGGGATTATGCTAGGTTGTAGCCCCTTTATGCTATAGATGATGCCTCTGCTAGGGAGTTTTATTATGAGGCTTTGGATAGTTTAACATCTACTTTCATCAAATGGAAAGCAAACCCTCCTAGTAGCTAATTTGAAGCTTATGATGTGACTGTTAAAGTAAGTACAGATTTGAGACATCACTTGTTTTGACCCTTGGCTAAACAAATACCTATGTTGAGTTCAGTCCCTCAATCACCCTTGGTTTCACACCCGAGTCATCCCTATCAAGTTCCACCCATGCCAAATTACCATCCAAATATGAACCAACCTACATTCTTTCATCAACAAGCTAATATACCTGGTTACTTGTAGAGCTCTGAGAAATTTAATCAACCCTTGAACCATGGGTTCCATAATGTCTATATGCAGAATCCAACTGGTATTGCTCCTCCATCAAATAGTGTAGACAAGGAGAGGCTGGATGCACTCATAGAGCTAGTTGAGAAGTTGAACACCGAAGTCACCTACTTAAGGAACCAAAATAGTCAATCCTAGGCAGCCCAAAGGGGGATTTAGTCCAACTATGATCAAAGAAATAGGGATATGATGTAGGCTCAGAGGCTGAACTTTGACAAAGAACAACATCTTGATAGAGATCATGGAGGGAAGCCACCACTTCAGAATAATGGAGGAGCCTTAACCTCTCTGGATCAGCCAAACAATCAGGAGAAATCTAGTGAAGTTTATCTGGAAAAGGTGGCTTTGTCAAGATGGTGTAGGCTTCATAATACTAATCAACATTCTGAGTCAGACTATCAAGAATTCTAGACTATTGCATTTATTTTCCAGCAGAAAATTCAACATGCCAGCAATAGTTCGAGTGGGATGGAGATAGTACCATCTAATCCTTATGACATATCAATTATGGTGGTGAATCATGTCCCATTTCCAAGAAGTGAAGAGAATGAACCAGAAGAAGAACATGATAAAGGTGTTGAAACAAGGTATGTATACAATGAAGAATCTATAGTTCAATCCTTTGGAGATAATGAGGAGAATGACAATGGTCCATTAGATGAAGAAGAGTATACAACTGAAGAAGTTCAAGCATTCCATCATGTGCCTACTCAGTATTTCAAGGATAGAGGATAGTCTGATGATAATGAAGGGAGAGGCGTTGAAACTAACATGGATAAATTTGTGGTTGGCTCTGAAGATAATTGTTCCACCATGTCTGCAAAGGAAATAGGAGAGTGTGTGGTAGAAGAACTCAAGAAAGTCAAAGTAAGTCTCTCTGCTCATGAGTTGTTAGGGGATCCTACCATTGGGGATGTAGTACTGAAGTCTCTTGAAAAAGATATGCTTTCTGAACAAAAGGGTGCTTCAGGCCATGTTGATACAAATATTTTTAAGGAGGTATTCCTGTCTGAAACGAGCTTGGGAAATTATGCACTGACAATTAACCCTCAAGGATGGGAGACTAAGGAAATCCTCATGTTACATGATATGCCTATTCACAAATCCAACAGTGTGAAGTATCGGTGGAAGATCAAGTATGGTTGTCAAATCATTTGCATCAAACTACAAAGGGTGAGCTTCCAATAAAAAAATCTCAACAAGCCATCAATGAACCAACTGACACAGAGTTTGAGGGAGACATGGTAGTAAAGGCTGAAGCAACCTTGGAGGAGATTTCAATACAAGAACCTCAACAACCTCCTGATAAATGTCCTGCAAGATGTGAAGAAGAACTTAATGAAAGAGTTGATATTCTGATCAGTCACAATCCAGAACCAGAACAAATGCCAATAGGAGAGGAATTCAGGGAGTCCCTTCCCTCATCACATTCTATTTTTCCTCTTTTTGTTTATAAACATAGTAAAGAAAATTTACAGATTTGATGTATTAATGACAAGATAGCTGATGTGATTAATATGGATGTGTAGGAAAATCTGGCCAATGTTCAGAACAACACTGCAGTAGTCATATTTGATGGGCCTAACCACATTGCAGAAGGTGATGGCATGCTTAGAGATCAGTCTATGAGGCCTCCTGACAAGCATCATGATGGGGAAGTTACTATGCATGATGAGGATTTTACATTTTCAACATTTATCCCTCATGAAGAAGTGCACACAGGTGAAAAGTTCCATGTTTATACTTCTGAATCTTTCCAATTTGATTTTCACCCTAAATTATTCATTGAAGACTCCAATTCTGTTTTGCATGCAAGAGGTATATTGCATCATCAGTTGAGACCTATTGAAGATATAGATATCAACTCTCCACAAGTGCAGGATGTTAAGCACAACATTCAGTCTACAGTAGTACAAAATCAAGTTCTTTCTTTCCTTGCAATTGTTTTTGAAGCTTATCAATTTGATTATGGTAGTTCATGAAAGACAACTTGCATATGGACTGATCATGGTTTCAATGAGTTGCCTCAATTACTGATTATTCTTGATTATGAGGTTGAGTTTGAATGCTGCATTTTTGAGGTCTATTTTGCTGAATATAAAGATAAATTTGCATTTTTGAGGACTGTTACCATTACCTTGTTGCTTGTCCATGCATTAATGAATCATGTAGGTGTAGGTCTCAGTTCACCTTATCTGATAATGAGTTGTTATGAGTCTCTTTGTATATAGTTTGATTTGAATAAATGCAGATTGCTCTGTTCTCTTTAAGTTTTGCTTTGCTCTTGCTTTCTTGAGATTAGGTTGCATTAGTGTAGGTTTGCTTCCGGTTTGGTGTGTTTTGCTCTGCTTTTGACAAGAGGATGTGGGGGATGGATTATAATAAGGGTATTGGGATGATGGATTAGGATGAGGAGACATGGATGTAGGATTAAGGTAAAAGGGTGTGGATGTAGGATTAGTATGGGAAGATTGGGAAAGAGGATTATGATAGGGAGACATGGATGGGGAATTGTAATAGGAGTATTGGGATGGAAAATTAGGATAAGAGGATGTAGATGTTGTATAAGAGTATGATGTAGATGAAGGACATGAAAAATATGGGGATGAAGAAGATACTGGATATCCATTGTCAAAGGTGGCATAAGGAGCATGATTAGGCATGGATGAAGACATGATGGGATAACTGGAAGGGGTGATTGGATTGTGGAAAGTGGGTGGAGAAAGCTTACTAGTGATGATAGCATAAAGGGGATCTATGTCATATTCTTCTTGATCAACAAGACTTTCGTTATCGTTATCGACGTAATTAGGGTTTCCCTTGACTACTATTGATGGAGGATGAGGATTCATGATGATGACAGGATAAATAAAATGGATCAAAGATGATGGACTAAAGCTCAAATCGGGATTTAAGTCAAGCTTAGATCAGGATTGGACAAAAGCTCAGATTATGATGATTGGATGATGCGATGGGATTCAATAGACGGATGATTGGATTGGGTAGATGATCTGATGAATTTGATTAAAGTACTAGATCAATTTGATTGGATAGGATCAAATGATTAGATGATGTTGATTGGATAATTGTGATTGGTGTGCTTGGATTGATTAGATGATTATATGTATTTGATTAGAGGAATGGATTGGTTTGATTAGATAAGAAGAAAAAAAAGGTACCACTAGATAGAGCTAAAAAAATTGAGCAATTTTGGTTTTTGAATGAAGTTGATCCGATGCACAATTTGTAAATGATAGCCCCGGGAAGTTAGGGGCGTGTCCACCCCGCAATGCGGAGCGTGGCCGCCCCGGGATGGTCAAATTATTGATAGGAGGAAATGGAAGGTACCATTGGATAGAGCTTAAAAAACTAAGCAACTTTGGTTTTTGGACGAAGTTGATCCGATGCACGGTTTGTAAATGATGGCGCTGGGAAGTTAAAGGCGTGTCCACCCCGCAATGCGGGGCGTGGCCACCCCACAATGCGGGGCGTGGCCACCCCGGGATGGTCAAATTCTTGATAGGAGGAAATAGAAGGTACCATTGGATAGAGATTAAAAAACTAAGCAACTTTGGTTTTTGGATGAAGTTGATCCGATGCACGGTTTGTAAATGATGGCCCTAGGAAGTTAAAGGGGTGTAGTAAGCTTTTTGCAGCAAAATCAGGGGCGTAGTCAGCTTTTTGCAGTAAATCAGGGGCATAGTCAACAAAATCAGGGGCGTTGATAGCTTTTTGCAGTAAATCAAGGGTGTAGTCAGCAAAATCAGGGGCATTGACAGCTAAATCAGGGGCGTAGTCAGCTTTCTGTAGTAAATCAGGGGCGTAGTTAGCAAAATCAGGGGCGTTGACAGCTTTCTGCAGTAAATTAGGGGCGTAGTCAGTAAAATCAGGGGCGTTGACAGCTTTTTGCAATAAATCAGGGGTGTAGTCAGCAAAATCAGGGGCATTGATAGCTAAATTAGGGGCATAGTTAGCAAAATCAGGGGCATTGACAACTTTCTGCAGTAAAACAGGGGCGCTTCCGCCTTTTTGCAGCAAAATAGAGGGCGCTTCTGCCTTTCTGCAGAAAAACAGAGGGCGCTTTCGCCTTTCTGCAGTAAGACAGAGCTTGGTTTTGATGGCAATGGCTATGGCAAGGACTCAAAATGATAAAGTAAGGCCAATGTATCAAAGATTTCATGGGTTTTTTACAAGAAAACACTTCAAGCAAGCACAATCCTATGATTAATGTTAAGGGTATGGCCAGGAAAGGTCTTAATCTAGGATGCACAAGGCTTCTAGGGAGTCCTCGATAAACTCTCGGTACGTGAGGCACAACCATGAACACTAGCCCGTCACAAGCGTGAGTCAGGAACCCTAGCAAGATACTGAAAGGCTCGGACCAACTCTTCACGTCTATCTAGGTATCACCCTAGCTTCGACGCTTCGCCAATTACGACGTGACTGGATTGGGGTACAACTTTCATTCTCCCCCCTTTATATACCCCGCTGGTACGCGTGGTTGGAATCATCCCTTGGGGTGATGAAATCCCCAAGCAGGTCCCACTAAAAAGAAGACACTAACCGCTTCCAACTACTCCCCAGACTCACACGAAGTGCAAGGGAAAAGTGAAAACAAATTAATGCCCCCTTGGGTGACACAATAGTAGACAAGCACAATAAGCAATAAAGGTTACTTCCCCCTAATTAGACTATGTGCAAACAACAAAGATAGTTTTTCAGAAATTTGATCAAATATATGGCCCTGCAAGCAAACGTTAGCTATCTTCTCCTTCGTTCTTGGTCAATTATGCCATACTATGCTGCAGAACATTAACAAAAAATACCAATATCCTTGCCAAAACAATGTTAGAGGGTTATTACTTGAAAATAGCTAAAAACGAGAGCAAAAACGATGATAAAATGACTGTTTTACCTTCCAAACTATGTTGTTTTGGGGCGCTTCCACCTTTCTGCAGCAAAACAGGGGCGCTTCCGCCTTTCTACAGCAAAAACAGAGGCGCTTCCGCCTTTCTGCAGCAAAACAGAGGCGCTTCCTCCTTTCTGCAGTAAGATCAGAGGGCGCTTCCGCCTTTTTGCAACAAAAGGTTAGAGGAAAAGAACCTTTCAAAATGAAAGGGAATATCCGCCCTTCTGCAGTAAACGTTATCAGATTTTAAAAAAAGAAAGTTGTACGCCCCACTGCGAGAAAGTGTTAGAAACAAACTTCTAAGTATACACCTAACTGCAACAAATTATTAAAAGAAAATGAAATTGTTAGATATAGGGCGCTTCTGCCTTTCTGCAGCAGACAAGAGGGCGCTTCCGCCTTTCTGCGGCAAAGTAGAGGGCGCTTCCGCCTTTCTGCGGTAAAGCAAAGGGCGCTTCCGCTTTTCTATGACCTTTTCCTACAAAATTCTTAACAAAAATGAAGGTTAAATGCAAGAACCCATTTGTGGGTCCCACCGGGCATGCCAGAAATGTGTACCTTAGAATTTTACCTTATTTTAATGTGCAAAATAACTAAAAATGCGAATGATAAAAGACTAAGGACACTTCAAGATTAGCCTAAAGAGTGATAAAACAAGAAGGAAAATAGATGAAACAAGATGCAAATGATTATACCTTCCTTGCTGTTGAAGACTCCTTAGTTGGCCCTTGATTTGGATTGATATGTATGCTCCTTGATGGCTCTTGATGTAGCTAAATGGAGGATTTTACTATGTGCTTGGATGTAAATGCAAGTGAATGTAATTGAAGGTTAGGTGAGTGCACAAAATGACAGCATGTAGTTATAAAATGGCTAAGTCTTTAAAATGCCCTTGAGGAGGGGGTATTTATAGGAGAATTTGAATTCTATAGAGAATTCAACGGTTGAGATTGATCCAACAAGGTCAAGATGAAGGGCTATGGTGAGTTGAGAACTCACAAGCCCTCACATCTTGACATGTGGAATGTGAGATGGCTAAGGGTGAGATGATGTGTAGATGATGTGGAAGGGAGGTACATGATGTGGAGGAAGGACACGTACCTTCCAAGTACTTTGATGTGACCTTTCAATAATCACATGGGGAGGGGGAAAGCTTTGGGAGAATAAAAGTGAATTAAAAATTCACAATGATTAGAAGAATCTAGTGGATAAGACAAGGTTCCCAAGAGGTGGGAATTTGTCACATGTGCATGAGGTGACATGTCAAAGGTTCTAGAAGATGCATGGGAAAAAGGGATTCTAGGAGGAATAAAAGTGAATTAAAAATTCACATGGGGAAGAGAGGAGCCTAGGGTGAATAAAAAGGAATTAAAAATTCCTTGGGGGATGGGGAGAGTTGACCAATGGTAC
>VDFB02270651.1:812280923-812431526 GCA_007258455.2 Sequoia sempervirens | reverse complement strand
TTTGCAGCCCATATTTAGTTGATTTTTGAGGGATTTCATGCTATTGAGTTTATTATCATTTGCTCTGCATCCAATCTGAAGAGTGAATCTTGAGTGTTCGGCATGATTTAGTGTTTGGATTTGCAAATTTCTTGATTTGGTGGTGTTTCTTGGATTTGTTGTCACTTGCTTGGGAGTCAAAGCTTGCTGCCACTTGATTGTCATCTCAGATTCTACTTCATCAATGGTATGTATACACTGCTTTGCTTTTGATTGATGAGTGTGAATGGTTTTGTGGTGTCTTTGGCATGTTTGGGATTATGCATTTTAAGCTAGGGTTGTCCATGGTGTTTTCCTGATTTCTTGAAGTTTTGATGGTGCATACCCTAGTTAATTAGTTGACTTGATAATGCCAATTGTTTTGAGATTTCACATTTGAATTCAACCCTACATTTGATATTGAATTAGCTTGGTATGATCTAGGGTTCTTTGGGCATGTTATATAGATGACTCAACTATATTGGAAAGCTTATTTCCGATTTGCTTTCAGTTGTTACTCACTTGTATAGGCTTTGAAAGATCCATTTTTGAGTTAGCAAAACAATTGAGTAAAATCCAAGTTAAAATGTGCGTTAATGGCAGAACTCTAGGGTTTAGATTTTAGGGCCATCACCATTGTCAATCAAATCACCCTTAAGAGAGTTGAAAATCTGAGTTCAAGGGTGGATTATTTAGGGAAAATGAGATTCGACACCAAATCCCCAAATTCATGATTATTCAATCAATTTGGGTGAAATCACAAAAATGGAAGATTATGGGATTTTGAGTCTTTCACAGAATTCCTTCATCTTCAGAATTCCCTGAGTTTCTGTCACCCCTTCATTTTCCTGAGGATGTGCAAAAATGCGAAAATCATGCTTGCTTCACTAAATTCTGCCCGTGATGAAAATTCCTGAAAACTTGCAAAGCATGAAGAATTGTGGAAATGAATGAGTTAATGCCACATGATTTTCATATTATTTGATTGAATGTGAATGATTTAAGGATGAATGATGCCATTTCTTGATTTGAGATGATGAATTTTGATAATTTTTCTTTAATCACTAAAATTTGTCTGGCCTAGAGATCTCTGAAATTCCTCCTTGACTCGATCTCCCCGGAGGGGTCAAAATCTTGAACTTTTAATAAACAATGGTTTATTGTGTTTTAAAGAGATTTTAATCATTTTTTGGGCTTAGTTGACTAGAAAATATTTTGTTTGTGATGGGATAACCTTGATTCTAATGCTATAATGGGAATTCATTGTGGTGTCTTGATGGATGCAGGCTGAATCAAGTAAGGCAGTTGCTAGAAAGACTAAGAGCAAATAGATGGATCTTGGTGCTGAAGGATCTTCAATCTTAGAAGAAAAAATAATCAAATTGGACATAAAGAGCAAGGTTCCTAAGACCAAGTTGACTTCCATCTGGTCGAAGATCACTGATACAAATGTAAGCAAATGGGATTATGAGGAATTCAAGGCCAAAATGGTAGTCGAGGACCCTCCTCTATTGGCAAGAAGATTAGTGAGTTTCAGATTGGCTCATGTGGTTGGATTTCCTCCCACTGTGCAATGCTATGAGTTGGTTTTGGATTGTGCCAGACACTATGATCGGGACACATAGAGAGTGATCAGTCCACAAGGCAGAGTGTTGGATAAAATCTCCCCTATTTCAATGGCACACACTTTTGACATGCTTGACAGATCCCATGTACTAAGTTTTGACCTTGATATCGCCAAGAAGTATTATACGGAAGACACCAACAAGTCTTTGCAAGTTATCAATTCTTGGTTAGAGAAACCTAAGCCCCATATTTCAAAATTTCCAAAGCAATTATTTAGGGAAAAGTTTAAATCTGATTACTATGATGCAATCACTCTTCTTAGCAGAGTGGTAGGTTTGCAGACTACAGGGATATTTGAGAGTTGGATGTTTTACATCATAGTGAGAATGGAGCAAGATGTTGACTATCATTGGTCAGGTATCATCGGTGCTATGATTCATGAACACTTGTGCAATGTACTACAGACCAAGAGCTTCACAATGACATCTTACTTGGTCTATCCTTTGGAAAGATTCCATCCTTAAAAGGGGTTGAGCACTAGAGGTGTATTTGGACAAGATGTGATATATGAGGTTTATCCCTAGTTGCATTTGGGCAGTTCCAACTATAGAAGGGTGAATGATACATTCACCATGTACATCACCAGATTGCTCCAAGGTGCAGAGCATGTAAGGATTTAAGATGCTACTAAGGAGTTGATAAGGAAGTTTGGAGCATGGTTCATACAATTTCCTACCTTTTCCTACATAAGGATATATGGTTGTCAGAGAGATCCTTATAGACTGCCAAGATACCCAACTGATCACATTATACTCTTAGAGGTCACTAGAAAAATTTGTGACTTTGATGCCATTGTGAAGAAGGATAAGCATAAGACTGGATTTGGCAATGACTTCCCTTTGATAGTGGGTAGCAATAAGGCTTGTCCCTCTATATTCTCTACACATTCCTCTGAGGAAGAAATGAGTGCATTGGGTTTTTCATTTCACTCAAAAAGGCCTAGATTCGTTAGGACAGGCGATGCACAAAAGAGAGCTAGCAAGGAATTTGGACACAAAGATAATATTGAGTACTATTGGGCCAATTGTAAACATGAATTTGAGGTCAAAATGAAAAGGTTCTCAAGGCTACCTATCAACTTGATCAGACTATATAACATCAAGGCCATCCCTGATCAAATTGATGATGATGGGGATGTGATACAAAACCATGACTATGGGCCAATCAAGGACAATCCAATAGGTGAGATTGACTGGTTAAAAGAAGAGAAAACATAATTTAAACAAATCACTGCTTCTGTCCTCAAATATACTAAACTGTGGATCAAGCATAAGATTTGGGAATTGGACAGTAGGGGCATGCAATACACTTATGACTTGATGGGAGATTTGGAATCCCACTCCACCTCTGAAGAAAATGAACAAGATCTAAAAGGTGAAGGAAAGGTGGACTCTACCTTCAAAATTAAAATCAAGGGTGCTCAAGTGGACACAAAGGTAGAAAAGAATGGAAAGCCAGTAGCGAAAAAGAGGAAAAATACTTCTAAGGAAAAGAAGTATATTGTAGAGGAGGAACTTGATGAGAAGGAGAAGGAAGATAATCCTATGTTCAAGAGGAGAAAAGTAACAAAAGCCTCCAAGAAACAGAAGGAGCTTTCCAAGGAAGAAGGTGAAATAGACCCCAAAGTGGTGAATGTTGAGAGCTCTAGAGAGAAGACACGTGTATATTAGGAGATCTAGGACCCCTTCTCCTAAGGAGAGTGCACTAAAAGAGAATGTTCCCATAGCCTCCACTGTTATGGAATAATAGAAGGATACCTCTCCCCTTCCTAAGTCAAGTGATGCAGAGCATGGGTCCAAGGAGGCAGATGTTGGTGATCACTAGGATGAAGATGTAGAAGGATTCAAGGATGGTGAACTCCACAGTGGTGAGGTAGAGATTGAGGGAATCCCGCAGTCCCCTTTGGTCACATATGAAGACTCACCTATTGAGGATGTAGGAGATAAGTGCTCGGAGAAAAGAGAAGTTCCCACAAAGATCCTTTCCCCAAGGCCTGAAGAAGAACATGATAGAGAAAAGGATAAAAACCTAGGAAAGGATAAGGGAGAATAACGAATTGAAGAAAAAATTGAATAGGCACATGTGGTCCAAGATTTAGGTGTTGATTCCTCTTCCAAACAAAAGGGGGGCATCACTCAAGGTGAACAACTATTAGACTCCACCACTTATAGCTAGCTTGATGAGGAGTTAAGGAGTAAGCAAATAGTCATAGATGATACTCCTTCAAATTGGGATGATCTGCTGGCCAAGATTGGAAAGGGAAAAGCCAAGAAGAAGGCCAAGATTATTTCTAGGATTGGTAGAGATGAGGCCAATAATAGGGTGATCCACATTGCTACCCCTGCACCAGATAAAAATAAGGATGAGGTGACTCACCAAGACTACAGTGTTCAAAGAATTAACTTGGGGCCCACCTCCATGATACAAGAATTTTAAGAATTTCAAGGATCCAGTGTTCCAATCCTAGGAAGGTTGAACAAAGAGGTGCAAACTAAACAAGAATTGAAGAAGGAAAATGAAAGGTTGAAAAGGTATTTGTAAGATCTTATGAAGCCTTTACAGACTATCAGTCAGGTTAGCTCTTCTTCATCTGCAAGAGGTCTCCTACCCAAATAAATGATCAATGAATTGGAAAGAATGAGGACCTCCACACAGGTCACACTTGATTGGTTGCATGGAGTGGGAACTAGAGGAGATGATGTAATCAAAGAAATCCTATCAAATGGTGGAGATTCCTACAAGTCAGTGGAATGGTTAAAGAATTTCCTAGCCCAGGGCAAGGAAGATGTTGATCTCTTGCTGTAGAAAACCAAAGTCATCATGGAGTACATTGAAGTGAAGCTGGTAAGTGATGGAATCCTTCCCTCTTCAAAGGTTGGAGGACCTTGGGAATGGTATGAGACCCTGTAGATCAGGCAGAGGGTGTTGAAGAAGATCCACAAGTAGGGAAAACAAATAGAGGCACCCTGACAGATATATATAACAAATTCATTTCATTTTTTGAAGTCATGACCGACTGAAAGAAGTTTGCACCAAGGCATCTCAGCCTAGAGTAGTTAAGAAAGTGGTTGCATGACGTTTATGTCCCAATGGATGATGGAACAATCATATTTCACCACTTGGATGATGTGGCCACATATATTATGGTCCTGGAAAAACACCAAACCCTAGGAAGGTTGAACAAAGAGGTGCAAACTAAACAAGAATTGAAGAAGAAATATGAAAGGTTGAAAATGTATTTGCAAGATCTTATGAAGCCTTTGTAGACTATCAATCAGGTTATCTATTCTTCATCTATAGGAGGTATCCTACCCAGAGAAATGATCAATGAATTGGAAAGAATGAAGACCTCCACATAGGTCACACTTGATTGGTTGCATGGAGTGGGAACTAGAGGAGATGATGTAATCAAAGAAATCCTATCAACTGGTGGAGATTCCCACAGGTTAGTGGAATAGTTGAAGAATGTGCTAGCCCAGGACAAGGAAGATGTTGATCTCCTGATGCAGAAAACCAAAGCCATCATGGAGTATACTGACGAGAAGTTGGTAAGTGATGGAATCCTTCCCTCTTCAAAGGTTGCAGGACCTTGGGAATGGTATGAGACCCTATAGGTGAGGCAGAGGGTATTGAAGAAGATCCACAAGTAGGGAAAACAAATAGAGGGCACCCTGATAGATATATATATATATAACAAATGCATTTCATTTTTTGAAGTGATAACTGACATAAATAAGTTTTCACCAAGGCATCTCAGCATAGAGCAGTTAAGAAAGTGGTTGCATGACATTTATGTCCCAATGGATGATGGAACAATCATAGTTCACCACTTGGATGATGTGGCCACATATATTATGGTCATGGAAAAACACCAAACCCTCAAGGTGGAATGGGATAAAATTATCAAGCAAGCAAGGGAAGATATTAAATCTGTTGAGAGAAATTTTAAAATATTAATTATTCCACCTTTGGCTGACTTGGAGAGGATTTTCTTGATGGTGATTGGACCGGGCTGCATTGGAGAACCCAGGCCGACCTGAATGATTTCAAACATTGAATGCAACTATTGATTTATTTTAGAACTTTCTTGGCCGACTTATTTTGTGGCCAACCTTCTTGTAACCCTACGTGGGCCAACATAACATGAGATTTCTATAAGTATGGAATTTTTCCTCATTTGTAAGGGCTAGATGATTAAACTTTGAAGCAAGCTAAGTGATAGAGCATAGGATAGTGTTAGGAGGTAGTTTTATTTTGAAGCAAGTGTTCTTACAGATCATTGGAATTTTTGCTATCATTGGATGATTCAATATAATTGAAGACATTGTGCTCTTGGTGATATCTCTTGTGTTGACTTATCTTGCATGGTTCTTTTTGTTCTATCTTTTGAGATTGCTTGATAAATATTGAAATATTTTAGATTTAGAGTTATATCTAATTCAATAGTGTTTATGGTTTGATGCTTGAAGTGTTTGTAGCAATCCTTGGTCCATAATTTTTGCAATTGGTTGATTGTGAGTTGCTTTACAAAGTTAGCCTGAACCATATATTCATTGTGCTTAGTTCAATTGTGAATGTTTGTTCTTCTCAATTGCAATAGGGTTGTTTTGGATGAATATTCATTATCTAAAAATCATTAATGCCTTAGAAGATTGCACTATTTCTACAAGATTGCTGGTTCATTTGGGTTGAGTAGGAATTAGTTTTAGGGGATTGGTCAATTTCAAGTATTTCATCATCTGCATTGTTGATCTTAGGGTAGCTTTAATCTTAGGAATATTTCTTAAACCCTTATCTTTTTTTATTTCTTTAAAATCTGTGTTAGATTTAGGATTTAAAGTATCAACATATTATAAAATTTGATAAGCTATAAGTTCCAACATTTGTTTGTAGTAAGGTCCCTTTATGATTACCAACATTTTTCACATTTTCACTGAGTTGTTTATGCATTGTCAAAACCTAACATTAGAGTCCTTGGGGTTATCTCTTGAGGCGTGCTGATAGAGATTTACCTTTCAAGAGAGATATGATACTTGTATCTTGTCTGAGTTGTTGTTGTGCAAAATACACCATCAACAAGAATCATGTCCTCTTTAATCCTACTACAAAATCCATACTTATGTCTTCCCAAGGTCTCTCCAGTACTATCATAGGTTTGTACAATCCAATGTTCTGACTACTCCCTTTGGAAACTTGAAAAACTCTACAACTCTGAAAAAATTTCCTTACATCCTTATAGATCTAAGGAAAAAAGTAGTTTTTGCTCACCAATGCCACTATCTTATCAATGCCAAAATGTCCTGCCAATCCACCACTATGCTTCTCCTTTATCAGATTGTCTCTCATTGAACTTATAGGTATGCACAACCAATTTCCTTTGAACAACATATCTTCTTGAATGAAATAGTCCAACCACTTGCTTCAATTTGTCATAACAGGTTCCTTACATGCTTTCCAAGGTTTGGAAAAATCAGTGTCTCTCTCATACATATGCTTCAATTCATCAAAACCTAATACTTCAACTCTTATCTCTATCGACAGGTTCCTTCTCCTCCTAAATGCATCAACAACTTTATTTGATTTTCCACTCCTATGCTTCAAAACAAAAGTATAACTCTACATGAACTCTACCCATCTCATATGTCTCTGATTCAACTTACCTTGACTATTCAAATAATGCAAAGCTTGATGATTTGTATACAACAGAAACTCCTTAGGCAATAAGTAATGTCTCAACTTCTTCAAGGCTTGAATTATGGCATAGAACTCTTGATCATTTAAATTGAATATCTTCTCCTTGCATCATTCAACTTGTCACTGAAATATGCTATAGGTCTACCTTCTTGACTTAGCATAGCTCATATTGCATTTCCACTCGCATCACAATGAACTTGAAATACCTTATTGAAATTCGGTAATGCCAAAACAGGTTGCTTTATTACTTTTTCCTTTAATAATTCAAAACTCTTATCTACTCAAGATGTCCACTTAAAGTCCTTTCTGTCACCTCTCATTGTCTCTATCATAGGGTTACATACTAAACTAAAATTTTGGATGAACTTTTGGTAGAAACTAGCTAATCCTTGAAATGATCCGACTTCTCCAATGTTCTTAGGTGTAGGCCATTCATCAATTTCTCTTTCTTTCTTAGGGTCCATCTTCAATCCTTCCATAGAAATCACAAATCCTACATATACCAACTCTTCCTTCATGAAACTACATTTCTTAAGGTTTATCAACAATTTATCTTCTCTCAGTCTTTGTAATACTTGTCTCAGGTGTTGTAAATGTTCTTCCTTTGTCTTACTGAAAATAAGAATGTCATCCAAATATACAATCACAAACTTACCCAAGAATCTCTTCAAGACTTCATTCATCAACCTGATGAAAGTATTCGGTGCATTTGTCAATCCAAAAGGAATCACTAACCACTCATACAACCCTTCATTTGTCTTAAAAGCAGTCTTCCATTCATCTCCTTCTCTAATTCTAATATGGTGGTATCCAATCTTCAAGTCTATCTTTGTAAAATACTTCGCTCCACTCAAACAATCCATGATATCATCCATCCAAGGCAAAGGGAATCTATACTTAACTATGATTTTGTTTATTTCTCTAGAGTTTGTACACATTCTCCATTATCCATCCTTCTTAGGTGATAATACTGCAGGTACTTCACAAGGACTCAAGCTTTCTTTGATCAAACCTTTCCTCAAAAACTCTTGTATCTGTCTATTTAGTTCTTCATTTTCTGTTGGTGTCATTCTATGTGTTGCTTTATTAGGAAAACTAGCTCCAGGTATAAGATCCATGTGATGACTGATACTCCTTATAGGGGGAAATCCTTTAGATACATTAACTAATATGATGTCTCCATACTCTTTCAACAACTCTTTGATCTCCTCTGGCTATGATTCTTCATTCTCCTTCTTCAATGTTTTAGGCTTCTTAGGGATCAAAGCATAACACATATTCTCATGTCTCAAACCATCCAGTAATTTTCTTCCATCTACCAAACAGATTCTAGTATTCCCACACACCTCACTCTTAGGATCATCTTCCAAAGGAATGAACGTAATTCTCTTTCCATTTGATGTTATGGTACATTTATTCTTTCTCCCATAATGTATAGATTTTCTAGCATACTGCTAAGGTCTACACAACAAAATATGACATACATCCATAGGCATAATATCACACAAGACTTCATCATGATAAGATCCAATATGAAATTGTACCAAACATTGTTCACTCACCAGTACCTTATGATCATCCTAAACCCATGCTATTTGATAAGTCTCAAGGTGTTTCAATCTTTCCAACTTTAGCTTAGTCACCATTTCCTCTGAAACTAGGTTATCTGAACTACCACTACCAATTACAACTTTACAACACTTACCTCCTAATTTGCATATGGTTTTGAACAAAATTTTCCTTTGCGGTGGTTTTTCATTTGTCTCTGCTTGAAATAGTGCTCTCCTCATCACAAGTGATTCTCCTTTCTTAGGTTTACCAACCGAACTTGGTGATTCAACATGTTCTTCTTCAACATAGGCCACTCTTCCACTATTCTCTATCCTTTTGCTTGTACTTCCTTGATTACATTCAAATTCTCTATGTCCTTCACCTCCACACTTAAAACAGGTTCCTCTAAATACTCCTATCAGTTCCTCTTCCTTCTCTTATGTATCCTTCACTCTGGTATGCATTAGGGTTTCCTCTCTGATAGAGGTTCTGTCATCTCTCTGGTCTACACTGTTATCTCTATCTTCTTTCTTGAATGTGTTCTCCAGTTTGTTATGGTCTACATAAGATCTCTCTCCTCTAGAAAATGTTGCTTCTCTTAAATTTACCTCCTCTACCTCTCTGCCTCTGATCATGCTTTTTATTCAACTTCTCTTCAACTTTCAGGGAAATCTGGTATGCTTCTTCCAATGTAGTCATCCTTACCAAACTCAATTCTTCTTGAATGTTCAATCTTGGTCCATTGATGTATCTAGCCACTTTCTCCTTGCTTGCTTCACTATGTCTAGTCCTTATGATCATCTTATGAAATTATTCATTGTACTCCTTCATAGATTTCTCCTTTTGTCTCAAATTTTGTAGTCTCTTCAACAACTCCAACTCGTAGGCAACAGGTATAAACTGATTCTTTAGCTTTGTCACCATTCTATCCCATTTTATAATATTTTCTTTTCCTCTTTTGTTTCTATCCAACTGTACTTCTTTCCACCAAATAGCAACATGTCCCTTCAACTTTGTCTTTGCAAATTTCACCTTCTCTGAATCTTCAATTTCTTCATACTCGAAGTATTCTTCTAGGTCATTTATCTAGCCAATCAACTCCTCAGGATTTAAATTACCAGTATAGTTTGGAACATCAACTCTAGGTCTCTTTCCAATCTTTGAAATAGCTCGCAACATCTTCACTTGATCAAATTCTTCTTCTTCATCTCCTAGGGTTTCTCCATTTTGATCAACGGATCAAAATTCATCATCATCATCACTTTCAACATTAGGTCTAGGTGTAAATCCTCTTCTTCTATCTTCTTCAACAACATCAAGACAAACTCACATGGTTTTCATCAATTCCATCATCTCATTTATCCTCCTGACCATTGTACCAACAACAGGTATTCTCTTCGGTGGCATCTCTTCCTAGGATCAAGTGCAAACTTCCTGAAGTTGACTATCAGGCTATAAGGTGACAACTACCTCACAATCGGCGATTGGTTGCAACACAAGTAACCTATATCAGATTTGGTGATCTGTCCACAACAAGATCTTATGGAAATCCTTTTCCAAATTTGCTCAATTCACTCCCAAAGATTCAAACTTTCGCTCTGATACCAGTTGGTGCAATCACGGTTAGGAGGGTCCTCAAAGAGAACAGTCTAGACTGTGCAACAAGAGTAAACACAAAGAAGAACAACTCAAAAATATGAAACAAATGCAGATTCAATCATTCAATATATATATGATAGAATTCAAATACAAACTAGCTGACAACATGTAGGCTTACAATTAGGGCTCACAGGCCTGATCTCACAACTACAAAATATGCTCAAGATATAGCAGTGAAGCTCCTTTGCAAAGAATCTAAACTATCAATCTTCTCTAGATAAAAAAACTACTTTCCTAAGGATCTATTACATCAATATATATCATCTCCGGATCATAAGATTCCTCCGTGTCGGCCCAAGAAAGTTTCACACTCCACGAAAGAGGTCTAACGTGTATACACATATAGGTTGGACTTAAATGAATAGGACTCCTCTGCAAATGAATGAAATGAAGTGCGAAATCCCAAGGAAGGTCGACTATGAACCACAAAACATTGAATGATGTGTCATTATGCTCCGCAAGTATTCTCCTTCAACTGAGTGTCCAAGACTATCATGATGCTTTGTTATGAGAAAACAATTGATCTTCTGATAACGATAACTTTCTAGTAACATGCCCAAATTCTTTGGAAATCGGATATGATGTAGATGAAGATGTCTAGATGCTAAGTCCAGCTCTGCAAGGTCTGAAATGAAACTATGGAAAAATGCGGACCAAAATACAAAAACTTCTTATGACTGAACTAACTGAACTGAATAGGAAAATGAAAAGAAACAAACTAAAATGTAAATAGTTTTGGTTGATGCAAGATTGCTTGTGAACTAGGGATGCTCCTGCATCATGTTGAGTTGCAAATTTACAAGACATCATTTGCAAGGCATCATTCAAGGTATTATTGTCCATGATTCATGTTCTTTGTTTGATGTTTCATGCCTTCATTTCACTGTCTCATCATTTGGTTTAATTACCTACAAGGGGTTTGACTGAGGCAAACCCCTATTCCCTAACAATCAACACTTTCTCTGTGTGTGTGTGTGTGTGTGTGTGTGTGTGTGTGATTGCACATATAGGTGCTTTAAAGACTTGAAGATCATTGAAGACTAGGTTACAAGCTTGGAGAAATTTGTTGGAATTGTTTCCTCATTTGCAAGGTTGTAATTTTCACTAAAAGGTCACCTACAACCCCGAAAACAAAGTTTCAAATTTAGAAACCTGGAGAAATAGATAGAGTAGATTGAGAAGAACAGATTTAGACCTTGAAGTCCTAGAAAATCCAAATTAGACTCATTCGCCACAAGTGGCGAATGAGTCCCACTATAGGTGTTTTTCAGATTTTTTTGCAGATTCAGATACCCTTTTATTTGAAATCTGCTCTTGTGCAAAACTCCAGAACTAGGACTGATGCGCCCAGAATGGCGAATGAGTCCCACTAAGTCAAAAGGTCAGAATTTTCAGCATTTCAGAGCTCCTTCCAGTCATCTTCAGATTCCTAAGTGCACACATTTCATTTCACAGCTTGTTATTTTGTTTTCTATGCATTTTTAAGCCATTTAGTTCAAGTTTGCATCATATTAGGGTTTTGCATTTCATCTTGCATCTCATTGTCTTTTCCAAGTCTAAACTTGGTGGTGAACCCCTCATTAATCTATATTCAGCCCCTAGGACAGTCCCTTAGTAGATCTCTTTGTTCTTTGCATTGAGATATCTAGGGCATCCTTGAATGTTAGTTGGAAAAAAGTGATGTTCTATGTCCAAAACCATAAAGCATCCATTTTTCAACTAATCGGTAAGCTTGGTTGGTAGAGTTCTCCTCAAAATGATAAATTGAATTTTTTGAAAGTCAGCCTCATCTTTTCAATGATGCTTTCTAGTCTATTCTATGGATCACTAGCTCATCAATACTAATCGGACACGTCTTAAAGAGCATAACCAAAAGATCTTTAGTGACAAAGTGAGTAATTTTATGGAAGTGACCAAAAAGATCAAGATTGACATTTGGGAACTTTTAAATATCAAGACCGAGGAAGCAGTAAACTCTCCTTTTACCAGTTGGGATGATAGAATCATGGTGTGAACTCTGCTCAAAATTTTGATTAATTTCAACAATGAAAATAGTTTGTCTTCATCAAGAAAAGAAGGCAGACAAAAAGGATGACCCCTTTATTAGAGAGACTAAAATTAATTAAATTAAATTATCAGAATGAGGCTGGACAATTTCAATGGAACATGGAACTAAAAATGACGGTGAATTGAAGGCACTATACGAAGGTCTGAAATTGTGTGAGCAAAAGAACATAAAAAACGTGGATATAGAGGGAGATTCGTTGATTTGCATTAATGCAATTAAAGTCGACAATCTCAATAATTGGAAGCTCAAAAAATGGATAGACTTAATACGGAGTATCCTCGGGAAAATGGAGGAGCACACTTTGGCGAACGGAGCGGGGGATTATCTTGCAAATAGGGGAATTGAACAAGTCGAGGAATTCAAATTGTCAAACCAGTTTGAGTCTCGGGAAGTTTTTCTTATAGAATTATAGATTTAGATTGGTCCTCGAGTGCAGTGCTATTGGTGTAGTGGGTCATTTCTCTAGCTACGTTGGTTACAACATTATCATCAAATCCTATGGTTGTCCAACGTGGCATGCAAGCTTCTATTCAAAGGATGTGTTATATGATCTATATGCAAATGGCAATCAACAATTTCATTATAGCTCCTCTCAGGGATGTTACATTTGTTGGAAACAAGCCACGTTTGGATCGATGATGAGTTGGTCGAAGAGGGTCCAGTAGGGATGCTACATTTGTTGGAAACAAGCCACACCGGGATCGATAATGAGTTGGTCGAACAAGGTCCAGTAGCTCAGTTGGTAGAGCACTCTAGTAGCGAAAGGAAGGTCCTTGGTTTGAGTCCTAGCTATGGTCCAAATGAGCAACAACTCAACAACATTACTAGTTGTTTCCTTTTATAGACATTCTCCACAATAGGTAGTGTGGTTCCATGTCCATGTTGAGAATTTCAATTTCTGAATCGAGTCATATGTAATTTGAATTTGATTTAGGGTCTATTGAAAGCCCAAGCTTGAAAAGCATAAATGTGATGGATGTTTGTGGGCTCCACCAACCACACAGTTAGATCAATCCTTCCTATATGCTAGATAATATATGTTGGGAATCTATAAAAACTTTAACTTCTTACGTAGATAGAAATTCTAATCAAATTTTAAAGTTTTTTAATCATAATTTATTCAACCTGCCAACGCTTATTTCTACCATCACAAATGTTGAATAATTATTGAATGTTGAATAATATTGTTTTATATATATCTATGTTATTCATAACTAATGTGTTTCCTTTCAATTAAAAATACCTCACAAAATTACTTTTCCAATAATTAAGAGGGATAGGAAAATATTGCTCTTGAAATTGAAATTGAGATTGAGTAATGAAAGACTTTAAGAACTTCTATGTAAATGAATATTAGCACCATTGAAAGACCCTTTCCAAAGCACAAATTCTAAATGTAATTTAAAATCTATTGAAAAACCAAGCCTAAAAAACATAAATTCCAAATTCAAATAAATGATAGAGCCCACATAAATAATGAAAGAAGAGAAAATAAGGGAAGAGTCCAGTCCACATGGTAGTGAATTGTACAGTCCACATACATCATGCAATTATTGTTGATACAGAAAATGGCACACAAACACCTAAACAAATGGGAAAGAACATTTCTTATTCCACTAGGCAATAAAAATAAATAAATTATAATTTTGGAACACCAAATGGATGGATAATAAAGAATTTAAATAAAATTGTAGTTTAAATTTTAAGCTTAAAAAGAATATGTTAAATTTATAATGATAATATTTTTTTTTCTTTAAATTTTTTTAATCAATAAATACATATAAGATTTTCATAATATTTAATATTGTTTGAAATCTTCTGAAAATTTGTGTTAGTTTTATTTGTGTAAATCTTTTAGATCTTTTTTTATATTTAATTGATATATTTCTAATAAATAATATCGTTTACGCTTGTCATGGATATCATTTGACTATCTTATTTTGATTATTATTAGGATGTTATTCATATCATTTTTGTTATCCATATATAATTAAAGTTGAATAAATACCACATAATCTCTTTATTATCATTAAAATATGGATAAAATTCAAGAATGAAATGAAATGAAAGATATTTGAACTCAAAAAAGGAAAGTGTGGCCACATTTCCACTAGGTATATTAAAAGTAAAAAAACCTATCTTTTTCACATTCTTTTGAAAATTTACTTTTGAATTTTCTTTTCGATCTAAACTTAGTAATATAATTAAATTTTGAAAAAAAAAACTTAGACTTAAAGCTTAAATAATGCTCCACCATCATGCCAAATAATGGAGGAAAATATGGCTTTTGAGGCTCTTTTTGGTACAAAAGGACAAAATGTACATTTTTTTTAACCAAATTTCAAGGTCATTGAAATTTAACAAAATTTTGTAAAAATGTTTCTAGTTTTCAAGTTGATCACATTGGTGTGATTATATTTTAGAAAAGATAAATGGAACCCAAAGTGCCAAAAACTCCATGCTAGTGCACTTTGTCAATTGAAGAATAAAAGTAAAAAAAAAGTGATTATAGTGGAAAAAAGTACTAAATGGCACTTTGCAAAAGTATGCCAAAATATCATTGGCACACCAATGAGCAATTATTTTAGATTTATTAGAAAAAAAAATAATAATAATAAAAGCACCAATGGTACATTAACACTAGAGCCTAAATTTGATGGTTGTATAGTCATATTTAGAGATTTTTTCCATAAAATATAATAAAAATTTGGGAAGATTATATTACATGAAAGGGAAGATTTTGTATAAACCATAATATTTTATATAAAATAATAGTTAAATATATATCTAATCTATAATATACGTTTTTAAAATAAGATATCTCTTAAATTTTGAAAGACAACTTTGAATAGATAGCTATCACAAAGAAATGCTAGACAAATATGGTCAGCTATCAAATGTATGTTTGTTTTGACATAAGATGCTAAACATACAAAAATTCATTCATGACATACCTTTTGATCTAAATAATGTTAATATTAGGTTTTGTACCACTTTGCAATATCCTAAGAATAATACAAAATATTTTGAATTTAAATAAATTAAAAATAGTTTAGAATTTAAAAAGTAAATAAAATATGTTACATTTTTATTGACAATTATTTCATTTTAACTTAGGATTTCTTAGATTTTTTTCTTGAATTTTTTTAATAATAAACATAATATTTTATAATTTATAATGATGAGTTAAATGATTCTAAAAAATATATGTTATTTTTATTTGCATCAACCTTTTAAATATCCGATGGCGCCTCTAGTGGTAACCCTAAAATTGAGGGTGCAAGTGTTTTGTTTCATGGTTCATTTAGCTCTTTCATCAAAGGAATATCATTCTTGTTAAGCCTCAAAACTAAAAATAAGGTGGAATGGGAAGCTACAATTGTTGGCCTTTACATAACCTCTTTAGAAGGTTGTCATAATCTTATTATGCAAGGTGACTCGTTGAATGTGATTATTAGTTTAAAGAAAAAGTTGTGCTTAGATTGGAAACTAAATTCTTTGTTAGAAGTCATTCGTTTATGTAGCCATTGTGATAATATTATTGTAGACACATAAAAATGTCCTTATAATAATTTAATTTCTTCTATTAATTAAATAGGTTCCATTATCTATTTAATTAATTCATTAATATATTTTCCTCCTAAATCATTTGCATATCCAAACATTTATCCATTTCATTTAAAAAATCCATTTGCATATTTCATTAATCCATTTCATAAATATTTATCATTATTCATTTGCATAATCATATCTCCATATTCATAAAACCATTAAAATATTATAACCATTTATCCATGTTATAAGCATTTATTTAGAACCATTATCCATTTGCATAATCATTTATCAACCATTAATTGATTATTTATCCATTTGAATTAATCATTAAAATATCATTTGCATTCATACACATACCTTTATCCATTCACATATTTCATTAAATAATTTAAATTCATAAAATCATTTAATCATTTAATCCATTTTCATTAAATCATTCATCCATTAATTCAAAAATGTACTTTATTCTAGGCTTCTAAACATATATTATGTCATAAATTATCCCACTCATTTATTTCTCATTTCAATCAATTTCAAATATGCACTTCTCCATCTCACTTTTTTATCCCACATCTCTCCCGTAACTTGAATTCACCTCGTGAATTCATCTATAAAAGCCCCTTCTTCTCACCAAAAAGCATACACAACTCAATTTCATACTTCCCAAATCCATTCTACATAGCCTCTTGTGCTTTTGCTGCAAAAATATGAGAGCAAAGACAAGATCTTGTAGATAGGATAACAATGGAGCTGATTTTCTCTTTGAAGGCATTTTCTTTAGTTTTTTTGCATAGTTTAGTTTGCATTTTGCATTTGTATTCATTTGGAAAGGCTTTATAGATGATATGCTACAATTTTGATTTGAATTTATAGATTAAATCATTCAATTTTTAGCATGCACAATTACTTTACTCATTGTTTATAGGAGTCAAAGAGGTGGTTGATCTTTGTGCTAATAAAGGTATTGAGCTATCCTTATTAATGCCCCTCCAAAGTTCAAAAGTTGAAGATTGGGATGAGCTTGTATCACTTTTTATGGATAATCTCCATCAATTTTTATCATGATCTATAGTAATGATGATTTTGTCATGTATTTTTTTAATATGGATGGGAGGTGATTGGAAATTATATCCATTTAAGCTTAGCATGTGTTGTTTTCTTGATGGGTCAAGGTCCTTTTTTATTATCCATGTTTTTATGGTAGTCTACATGGTGGTTTTCATGGTCAAGTACATGTTGATAGGGGCTCAATGATTTTCCATAGTTGTTGGATTGCTCTTCCTAGTTATTAGAGGATTTTTAATGGATCATATACTAGGAACACCTAGGGATCCATTGAGGTGTGATCACATTTTATATTGTTAGTTGAAGAAAAAATTTAGATGCCAAAATTTATTCTACTTAATCGTGTTGAGAGCATTGTAGATGAGGATGAAATCATTGATAATTGCTTTCCTTGGTCTTACACCATGATTTTTGTAAATTTATTTACAAAATGTTTGAGGTTCATCCCTTTTGAGGATATTAGGAGTTGGATTGATCTTCTATTCACTAGTAGAATTTGGCAAATAAATGACTACGTGACTAAAAATTTTAGTCACATGACTAAAAATTTTAGTCACGTGACTAACACTAGAAGTATTTGGAAAATAAATGACTAATTTGGTCATTTATAAGTGACTAATTTGGTCATTAGGTAAAATCACAACTAAATGACTAAATAAATGACTAATATTAGACAAATAAAAATGACTAATATCAAACAAATAAAAATGACTAAGTAAATAACTAAATATATGTGATCATTATTAAAATCTTGGCCATAATTTTCATTTTAATGAACATACTCTAAAATTTTTGTCAAGACCTTATTTTCAATCATAGCCCGCCATAATTAATAATAAAATATTACAAATAAAATTAATAATAAATATTTTTTGTGGACTAAATATTTTGTTTTGTGGTGTCATCATATGAACACCAAAGTTTCTTCTAAATTGACGAAAAACCACCAAATTATAAAAATTAATGAAAACCATAAGAGAACCTAAAAAACTAAAACCCAAAAACCTTGAAAAACAAAAAATAAGCAAAAGGAAGAGAAAAAACAAAAGATAAGAGTAAGCAACCAAATAATCTAAGAGGAAAAAGGACCAATTTTTTTTTTTATAAGCATAATTTTCATTTTAATAAACATACTCTAAAACCTTTGTGAAGACCTTATTTTCAATGTAGCCTACCAAAATGGAGCAGTGAGTCGAAACCTTATTTTCAAGGTAGCATACCAAAATGGAGCAGTGAGTCAAAACCTTATTTTCAAGGTAGCCTACCAAAATGGAGAAGTAAAGTGCAATGCTTGATTTTGGATTGCAACCTTTGCCCATTTTTCCACATTAGACTTGATTTGTGCAAAATATTGTGGTAAGTCACTTTCCATGGTTTTAGTTAATTTTACTTTTCAAATCTGTATGCGGTCAGGCCATATGATCCATATGATCCATTCTTTTTAATAATTTTACTAGTTGCTTGTTGACTAACAGTGATTATGTTCTTTTTTAGGCTAATTATGAAAAAGTAGATCCATCTTGTGTTGCAAAAGTTAAGGATTTATATAGAGAACTTGGAATCGAGGTGTGTTTATTCTTTTCTTTTCCTTTATGAGATGTTAAAAGTGATATTTCTTTTTGAAATTTCCACTATCAAATTGTATAGTTCATAGGAGAACTTACTTTTATCTATAAAAATGATATTAAGGGACATGTAGATTGAGTTGTCTATACAAATTTTAGAATTTGAACTCTAAAATTAGCTGCCACTTTCTGAGGGAGCATGCACATCACTTTTGAAGTTGAGTGTGAAAAACAGAGTAGCACATAAAGAAAAAGAGTGAAAAATAATAAATTGAAAAGTGGTTCTTCTTATATCAACCATGTAGAGTACAATGAAAGGAGTGCAGGGATGGTAGGGGTTTAATGTTTACATTGTAGTGGAACAGTAGTTCAATTGTATAGTAGATGTCATCCTACTTTTTTTGAGAACTCTTACTGAATTCCCAAAAATAGGAGTTCCCAAATGATGCCAATAGATATTATAAATAGAAAACAAACAATAATATTTCATATAAAAACAACAAGAGCTGATTCATAGGCCCTATGAAAATCTCTAACTTTTTGGCTCCCCTTTGATACTTTTCTGCATACTTATAGATTACATCTCCATGATTAATATGGACTGGAAGGGTTGAAAGGGAAAATGTTAGTCTTTTCCATTTATTGGGCAATAAAGAGTTTGAAGTGACTGAAATAATCAAATGTAGCTCTTTACTCTAGATGCTTTATTCTCATTCGATTATTAATATATCCATATATAAAACATGATGACTTAAATCAGAACTAGAAGAAATATCATGAAAACTACAAGAAGAGATCAGTGATTAGATGAATCATGGAAATGAAACCAACTCCATAAGCTACAACAAACAAAATATGCAATGCAAATGAGAATATAGGCCTTCAAAGGAGTTGTCATGGATAAACAATCATCCTCCCTTAGATCTCTTATGAGAATGCCTAAAAGCTCTTTAGTTATCCACAATATCTACATGCGATGAGCTTTGATACAAAGATTGTGCATAGTTCTTAGTTTATTCAATTTGATGCTATTATTTTTATCCTATGATTCAGGCTTCAAACCAACCCCTCTCATTAGTATTTGTCTTCCAAAACTATCTAGAAGAGGGTAATCAAAATCAGTACTGGAATATGTGAAAGTTGAAGATCCTTTCCCTCAAACTAAAGCTTTGTTCTCGACAAACCAAGAACTAGTGGAAGGGAAGTTGAATAAAAACTAAGAGCAACTAAAATCCTTCCCAAGAAACGTGCCCTTTCCACTATAACTTTCGGTTCTAGTGTCTCCTTGTTCATTTTTTCTAGCATCTCCTCATTTTTCATTTCTTGATAGAGAGCTTCTGAAAGATGTGCAGGATGTTCTTCAATCTCAACAATCAATGTTGAGATAAAATGGAAGCATTGCTCTTGCAAAT
This sequence comes from Sequoia sempervirens, assembly GCA_007258455.2. NCBI lineage: Eukaryota > Viridiplantae > Streptophyta > Pinopsida > Cupressales > Cupressaceae > Sequoia > Sequoia sempervirens. Next base: position 812,411,313 of record VDFB02270651.1, on the reverse strand, counting down.
AAGGTGCTAAATCATTTATCCTTGAAGGAGATTTATATGCATGAAGAAAAATTATGAGGTCTTCCAGAATATTCTTGGACCCCTCATCTATGGTATATTTTATTTGACTAACCTCAGTTCCAAAATAAGCGTTAAGGTGACCAAACCAGTCTTCATAAATTTTATTTGTCATCATAAATTTGAAACTCAACCCAGGTAAATTGACACTTTTTAGGTCCCCTCTCTTGACAAGCCAACCCTCACTAGTAGTTAATTTGTGCAAATGGGTTTCAACATCTTTGTAACTTTCCAGAGATGTAAGTATGGATTCAAGGAATTTACCAACCTTAACTCTCTCACACAGATATGAAAATCCGTCAACTATTAGTTGTTTCATCCTAATAAAAAACAGGCTTTCAAAAAGTTCATCCCATAGACTCTTTGAGTGCTTCAAAACAATCTCACACACGCATTGCCATGGAAACTCAACATTTGAACCAAAAACCATTTTTAGCCACTCCAAGCTCCCTTCAAATGCATCAAGACTATCCAATTTTTCTCTGATCAATGTCTCATTCTCTACAAGTTCCTTGCCACTTTTCACAAGATCAAGCAAATACTTTCCCCCAAGCCTATCCGCAGAGAGAATATCATCTACACATGTCTTAAGCCATGCTAAGCAAGACTCTGATATAAATTCACTCAGAAAAATCATCATGGTAGCTTGTAGCTTCTCTCTATGAGATTTCCACAAATGTACCTCATTGTTTGGGTTTGGAATCCCACCAAACAATTGTGATTCAGGTGGCATTGCCAACACAGTCTTATAAAAAGAGGCAAATCATTTAGAACCTCCAAGAAGAGTTCCATAGCCTGACATAGCGTTACCTATATGACTCTTACCACGTTATAGAAAATGAAATTTATTTCCCCTACCTTACTGGTCTATCGGCCGGACGTGTCTTCTGGTTCCAACGATGTGTCAATAGTTTTGTTTTTTCATCGGTGTGAGGAACTTCTATCGGTGGGATGAGGTCTCCTATTCCCATGATGGTCCAATGGGGATGCCATCGGTGGACGTGTCTTCTGGTTCCAGTGATGCGTCAACGGTTCTATTGGTGTGAGGATCTTTTATTGGTGGGATGAGGTCTCCTGTTCCATCGACGACATCTCCATTGGACCATCATGGGAACATGAGACCTAGTCCTGCCAATAGAAGATCCTCACGTCGATGAAAAAATATAACCATCAATGCATCGTTAGAACCGGAAGACATGTCCGACCGATAGAACCCTTGGTGTGTGAAGCCTTCTAGCCATTTTTGTCAGAATGAAGCAGATGGAGTTTAGGTGTTTTGTTTCAGATGATATGGAAAAATTTGTTTGGAACTAAATAGAGTTGAATGGGTGTTACAAACTCAATCAAATCTTGTTTAAAACAACCCAACATGAAGACAAGTGTACTTAGAAGATTAGGATTGATTTTATGAGCATCATGATTTGGTTTAGAGCTAGGAAATTTAAGCAAAATGGTGATAAAGAGCAACAGGGCATGGGCAAAAAATGTGTCAGGCTGTTTTGGGAAAAACGTGCCTTAAACATTACAGATCTTCAAATTTGGGCAAATATTTTGAGAGGTTCCTTGCAAAATCCATTTTGTGCACATTCTGCAATCAATCATTTCATTCCATGAGATGAAATATCTTTGAGGCATTTTGTCAAACAATTTAGGTGTTTTGTCTATGATTCCACATCTTGCATATATTGTCTACGAGACCATATCCAACTATAACATCTAGGTATCTTTTTAATTCCTCTATCTTTCATCAATCTCTTTACTATTTGAACCTCATACAGATGTTTTAGAGAATAACATAAGTTGCAGCATTTTTAGGATCCGACTAAAAATATGAATGGTTGATCAACCATGCACACCTAATGATCAACTATATATGTAAATTGTATTGCAATAAGGGTTACTGACATGTGAAGTATGTGCAACCCTCATTCACTAAACTTGCATGACTGCATGCACCTAGAACCCAAGCAAAGCTTACAATGTTAGGATGTGTTCCAGAGTGCTTCATTAATTCAAATATTTTGAGAGGTTCCTTGCAAAATCCATTTTGTGCACATTTTGCAATAAATCATTTCATTCCATGAGATGACATCTCTTTGAGGCATTCTATCAAACAATTTAGGCATTTTGTCTACAATTCCACATCTTGCATATATTGTCTACTTAAGCTAGTTTTTCCTATAGCTGTTGTTATTCGGTGTTTTCAATGTTGTAGAGTCATATTTTCCTGGATGCTTGAATGTCTTTTTTCGTAAAATCAAGTTTATACTATGCTCCCCCAAGTTTCGGGGACATGGACGACAGGGGATGGTGGGATGTGTTTTTGGTACGGGGTACTTTTAGGTCAGTTTTTAGGGGATGGTTGGGGACGACTATAAAAAATAGGGAAATTTTTAAAAATATAGAGAAATTTCAAATATTCGCATCAGAACATTGATAAAGCATTCATCATAGGCATTGTAGAAGATTAATACATAACATTAGACTTGAATTGAGATTTCACATGAGAATTGACAAACAAAGTAACAAAATTCAAATTCTTTTATTGTCAATGTGCATACATATTAAATAAGAATCATAACAAAATGCCCAAATGCTTCAAGTTTCAACTATAAAATGACAAAAACATAGAAAATATATGGCTGTCCCTAATTAGCAGATGCAACTGGTAGGTCTATATAAAAATTGGAGCTCAAGTTTGTGTCACTGTCAAATGCAAAGGCAGGGGGAAGTTTCCGGGTCCCCCAAGTCCTTGAAACATTTCTGGGATGGGGACAGGGGTACCAAGGTAGGGGACGAGTCCTCGTGGAGCACTAAGTTTATATGGTTTGGGGTTTCAAGGTGGGGTTTTACCTGACCACATAAAACCTCTATGGTTGGGATAGAGGTATACACCCCTCTTGCTGATTACACCTTATCATTTGCTAGAGACCTCTGGTTGACTCCTGGCAATGGTACTATGATGGATTGAGGGGGAAAATAGTAACAAAGGTTGTTGTGATAGTAAAGTGGAGGTTGGTATGTACACTATTTAAGTCTTGTAAGATTTTAACCTAGAATCTAGAGGCACTAATTAGGAAAGCCCTAGTCCGATCCTTCATAAAAGAGTTTGCAATACCAATACATAAATGTAAAAATGTATTTGTTTTTGACTTGTATATCTAAATAGCTCTATTTATTCTTGAATTAAACATTTAAACACTGGTGCAGGAGCACCAAGGTATTTGTGAAATGTTGATTCATGGAGGTCTTAGGTCAGTTTGAGTTTTGAGTCTAGAAGAAATTAATAAGGTCATGATTAACCAATTCATATTGTAAGCATGTGCAGGCATAATGAAGAGTGTTGGAGGCGGTGGCAGAGCTGTGAGAGGTTGGTAATGTCATTTTTCAATAAACCCTACCCCAAGCTAGTGTAAAGTGAGGGTTTTTAGTTACAGAGGTTAGATGAGAGTTTTCCCATCTAAAAATTGTTGATTAGGGCCCTATTTGACTGGTAAGAAGATCTAAGTGATTGTTTGGATTTGGAGGAAATAATTTGAGGTACCATCTTTGAAACAGAGACCTAATTGGTCTATTAGGACATCGTTGTTTCTAGGTTTTGTGTGAGATGGTCCAAAGTGACCCATGATGGTTTTGAAGGTAAGTTATAGTTTGCCTTAAAGGGTGTCTAAAAGAGTAGATAGATTGATTATTGAGTGGTTCATTGTGAGATAAAGTCAAAAATTTGGGTCTACATACCTACTAGATGAGTTGAAGAGTTTTTGCAAATGAGTGATTTGGAAGAGTTTTGTGAATCAATTGGTTGTTTGAATCAGCTTGTTTTGTGATGATTTGTTCAAAGCCAAGTTGCTTTGCATCAAAAATTTTCCATCATATTGAAGCTTGATGGGAAGAAGGGTCCATTGAGAGAACTTAAGGGGTGTTACTTGCTAGGAGGAGAGAGGTTGTGGAGTACTTGTTGGCTTGAACAAGTGATTGAGCTCACCTTCCTTGTATTGAAGAGGATGTACCAGGTATGTATTTCCTTAGTCAGGATTAAATTATAACTAATGGTTTTGTGATGAGATGGTGGTGATGACAAATCATATAACTGTGATAGTTGAAATTATTTTGGTGGTCATATGACATTATTTTTAGAACATTTATAAAGAATGTATAGATTAAAGTTTTTTGTGTAAAAGTAGTGAGTAAGCTACATTCCTCTACTTGCCTCAAATCCTGATTTGGGTGATGAGGACAGAGACCTATAATTCCTTTTGTTACCTCACACTTGTTCCTTCTATTACCTCACACTTGTTCCAGTCATGTAATCACCTTGATGATTGTTACCTTACCCATGTTCCAATCATGTATTTACCTTGATGACTGATTGACTTGTTAGGGCTTACAACTTACAAGAAAAATGAAGCTCCTTTGAGCTTTTAGATCATCTGTGATAATTTAATTACATCAACAAACAACCATGGAAGGATTTAAGTACTTAGGGTTTTTTTGAAGATATCACTATACTATTTGAAGATTTTGGTCTGTACCTATTTTAAGCCAGATGTTATGCTTTTGGCCTTGAGATTGAGTGGGACTCTCAAAACTCACATTTTTTGGTCCTGACAATAGACTTTTAGTATGATATGGTTAAGATGGTTTGATTGAGAATTTGAGAACAACAAATAATAAGCCTCAATATTTTATGTCATTTAAAGATTGGAATATAGATTATTGGGCAAGACAACAAGTAAGACCTGGGATTTGCACCAATTATATATCAGTTAGAGACTTGACCTATACCTCATGTAACTCTCCATGACTATAAATATAATCTTCTAATTAGAAATATATACATTCTACGCAAGATTTATTTGTTTAGTAGATACTTAGGGAATGTGTAAACATGATAGTGAATACCTTGAACTAGTTAGCTTTATCTACTAGTTACTTCTGATCAACTAAGGACATTTATATTTAATTTTAAATAAAATTTCAATATTGAACTTCAAAATTTAGACAATTGCCATCTACACTGCACATAAATGGAGGTGACCTTTTAACACATTTCTTTGATGATGCTTTCATCTCCTTTCACATTTGAGTATACTAACTTATTTTGAAAAAAAAATTGATTTCAGTGTTCTATCCCATGGCTCAGTTCTTGTTTTTGTGTTGAACAAAAATCAAACACTAAGCTTCAGTGTCATGTTGGATTGTCAGAAAGCTACAATGTGAAAATAACTTCTTTAGAGTCTTCATTCTATTCTATCTTTGCAACTCTATTCTTTCCAAATTTATTTTTACATACTAACAGTGACCATGAAAAAATTATTGTAGGAGTGGGAGGTTATTCTTACCTATATGAGCCACTTTGGTGGGCAGGCATGATTACCAGTAAGTGTGTATTACTTATTAAATTAGGTTTAGGTGACAACTAGAGAATATTAATGTTTGATAATTGAAATAGATTACTTGCATTCAACCTATTAATTTCCTTATTTACAATCTTTTTTGAGATTAGAGTTGTATGACTGGAGAGTTTATATATTCATTATTTTCAAAATTTACAATTTATTTGCAGTCACTTCACTACCAGTCCTTAACAACTATTTTAGAATTAAAATTTTCAATAAAAATTACATTCACCTTCTTTTACGAATAACTACTAACTACCCTGCAAACCAAAAACTCCTTTTCGTTGCCCACAATTTTGTAAAACCCCAAAAAACTGACTACAGATAACCAAAAAAATCAAATTCATGGCAGAGGATTATGTTAATTGTAGAGCTACAGACGAGCTACTTGCCACAGTTTCCATAGAGGTCCCGTTCTTCTTCTTCTTCTTCCTTTGAGGTCGCTACTCCAACTTCTTTGGCTGCTCCAACTTCTTCAGATGCTTTGCTTCAGCCTTTACCTTCACTATCACTGCCTCAACCTCTATTAATTCCACAATCAATTTTAGAGCCTCACACTCATGTGTTGCTCCCTCTCTCCATCTGGATTTACGTTTTCCTTCTTGCCATTTCATGAAGGGTATGCATTTCACTATTTCTTCATCCTCTTCACTTTCAATTCCCTCACCAATATCCATCCCAACTCCCAGAATCTCCCATTCCAACAGTGAGTCCATGTTCTTCAGATAGTCCTTATGCACTAGTGCCTTCATCACCTTTTTCACAACTTCAATCGGCTCTCCCAAATCTAAGCCTCAATCCATTATGAGCGAATAAATGTCCAAATTAGTTTTGTACCTATGTGTGAGCTGGTTGAATCCTCTTCCCAGAATTAGTTGCATTGATTGCACTAATCGTTCATAATTGTACAGGAAACTCCCCATCAGTCTCTTTATCGATGGTTCTCCATAAAAGTGTGAGTTGTTTCTTCATTTTAAGTGTGAAACCAACCTCCATCTCCTCTGTAGCAACAGAGCCACCACCTCCTGTACATTGTTTTCACACCTATTATTCGACACAGTAGAGGAGCATCAATAAAGTAATGCCTCGAGAATTTAATAACTTCATTCACATTCCTTTCCATAAATGCTTGGCATACGTCAGTCATCGTTGCCACCTGACTCCAAACTTCTCTCATTCACTTCAAGAATTAAAACCTGCAATTACTCCATTTTAGAGCTCCCTAAATGCACCACCCATTTTAGTCTTGTCATCAGGGGAGAACATTAATTTTAAATATCTCGATGATGCCCCAGGATGTCACATCAATTAGAATAATCATTATCGTTGTATCAGTGAGACTGTGATTCTTCTTCCACCGATAGCCACCTTCTCCACCGATGAACAACTTTCCTTAGGTCTATCAGTGGGATGCTAGATAATGTCACCCCGATGCACCTCAACTCCATCGATATACATTATGCACTTGATAATCCATGGTTATATCGGGCCATCAGGGGAATGCAAACATTTATTCCACCGATGTTCATGTGTCACAACGATGTGCTTAATTTTGTTGACTTTGTCGGTCTATCGGGGAGAGTGCCTTAGGAGTCAGCCTGATAGGGTATTGTTACACCGATACTAGGTTATGAGTTGCTTTCATCAGGCCATCGACGAGCCTATAATGGGGGTTCTTCCGATGAGGCATTGTTAGGCTAATAGTGCTAATTTTTATTTAGGGACAAGGAAAGATTTATGGAGCCTCATACTATTATGGTCTCATGCTTACTATTATGCTTTTGATAGATTTTTTCCAAGGCAGTGAACTTTTTGACAAAATGCTTTGGTAGACATGTATGGAAAATGTGGTAGCATAGACAAGGCAGTGAATTGTTTGAAAAAATGCCTCAAAGAAATGCGGTCTCATAGAATGCCATGACAAGAAAATGTAATTGATAGCTGCTCCTAGTTATTAGTTATCCAATGTGAAGTAATTGCATAACTACTTAGGCTGACTTTGTAAAAACTATATCATAATTGAAATGTTGTCATCTATCAACATCTAGTTATTAGTTATGCAATGTGAAGTAATGCTTTGAGTTTGAAAGGCGTGTAATGCAATGTAATCAAATATATGAATATAAACTACATAAATTTATTTTTTACAATTCATTAGTTAAAATCTCTATTTTATTTTCTCTCTATATCTCTAGGCTATGGAAATGCCTTTCATTTTTATCTCTTGTTCTACCATTTTTTCCTTTTTTTTTTAAATCCGATTTTTTCCCAATTTTTGAATGCATGGGGTTATGTTTCAGAGCTTTAATGCCACTATTTTTGTACATCCCAATGTATTTCACCTTCACCTTGCAACAGTAGTAGTAGTGCTCTCATATTGCGTGCATGGTAATGTAGTGTTTATATTTGTGGCCTTTGTATCTGATTAGCATGAAACTAATAGTAACATTGTAAGCAGTGCAATGAGTGTTGGTTTTTTAGTAAATTAGATTGATCATTGCAATTATTTTTGAAATTTTCCTTTTGTAATTATTTTAACACACATGCAAGTACTATTTAAGTAAATAATGGTTGTTTTATTATGCAAACAAGGGTAATCATTACCTATGTAAGATAATGTGTTTTTCTTTTTCTTTTTGCAGAAATGTATTGATAAACTCAAAGAAGGGGATAAAGTTAGGGAGTCAACTTGAAAGGAATAGGAGATGCAAATGTAAACATTTTAAAGCTCACAAGTAACATACCCCTTGTTTATGAAGACAAAATAGATGGAGTTGTTTGTCTGAAAGAGAAAGAGGGAACCTTTACACGATGGCCAGTAAAATATTTGTAGAAAATGACATAGTTGAACATGTTTATCATGTACTAGCTAATGTTAGACATCTTGGCTCACTGCTTTATGCAGTATTTTGAATGTGTTGTTTAGGGATCTTAATTATCATGGTGTATTTGAAAGAGTTGGAAACTCTTAGACAACTTTGACATTTTTTATTATATTTACATATATACTCTTAGAAAACTTTGACATCTTGTAACTTTATATATATATTTATATTAAATTTTTTTATTGCAGATTACCTTTATTTATCATGATGTTGAATCAATCTTTTAATTCTAGCATGTTGTAGCTTGTTCATATATGTAATATTTTTATTTGCTTTATGTTTTAGTTCAAGTTTAATACTATGTTAGTTTTGTATTATAAAATTTATGGTACTTAATAAATTATTCATTTCATGACTATATTTACTACCAATTAATGGAAACCAGTAAATAAAAATGACTAAATTAATGACTAAATATATAACTAAAGTAATGACTAAATTAATTACTAAATATATGATGAAATATATGACTAAATTAATGACTAAATATATGAATAAATTAATGACTAAATTAATGACTAAAGTAATGACTAAATTAATGACTAAATATATGACTAAAGTAATGACTAAATTAATGACTAAATATATGACTAAATTAATGACTAAATATATGACTAAAGTAATGACTACCGCGACTAAATAAATGACTAGTTAACAACAATCAATGACTAAATTAATGACTAAATATATGACTAATAAATGACTAAATTAACGACTAAATCAATGACTAAATCAATGACCAAATCGATGACTAAAAATCAATGACTAATAAATGACTAAAATAGTTTAGTCATAAATTTAGTGGTGTTATAAATGACTACAAATAAACCACTAATAGTCATGTGACTAAACTTAGTTATTTATATACAATTTTTAGTAGTTTATTTAGTCATATATTGTTGTTTGTGTACTAGTAATTTCTACTCTTATAAGATGCTTTGGTTGAGGAGAATTACTTTGTTAGAATTGTGATTAAAGGAGACATATAGTAGAATCATTGAGTAAGCCTCTATCTTAGTGTGCTGATGAGTTACAAGTGTTGAAGATAGAAATGGGTGATTTCTCATTAGTCTTATAAAATCTTACTATGTTTTACCAAGATATAAGAATGGTTATCAATATTTTCCTAGTGTCCCACTACAAAGGAACATTAGATGCATCTACTCCTTTTACTCTATCACATTTGGAGCATAGAAAACTTACCCAAGTTGAAAAGTATTTTAAATTAATTCATGGGGGTGCCTACTAGTCTATTTGATTCTCATAGAGTGGACATAATTAAAGCTAAATTAGTGGTTATGGTGGGTGATGGTTGGTTTATTCAAGTGTTTGAATGTTGGAAAGTGACATCTAGTGGTTTAAGAGTGGCTCAATGGGGGTTTGAACTCTACCTCAATATTATGTTATGTCATTTTATTGTTTTGGGATTCTCTTTGTTAGCTTTTTATCATTGAGATTTCTATGTCCTACAACCTTCTAGGGAATGTTCATTCTAAGCTTTTTCATATTTTTTGGTATTTTTACATTATCTTTCATTCTCCATTTTCACCAGATATTTCCCTTTGGGGTGTGCTCATATAAGGAACCATTGTTATTTGTATTATATATGTTCCTATTTTAGTATGGCTAAGTCCCCTTAGTATATCCCTAGATAATTATCTTTTAAAAATCCTTTTATATCACACTTTATTATTCATTGTTGCATGCATGGTACTTGTTTACGAAATTAATATAATAAAATCACTAATGGTACTTTAGCATAAAGTCTTGATCATACCAAATGGTATGCATGGTGTATCTTTTAGTAGTTAATGTTAGAATTGAGTGTTGTGCCACCTTACAAAGTCTTAGGAATAATTATAATTATTTAAAACTATATATGTTGTAATGCATGCCATACCCACCTATTACACCCCATTGTGTGTTTTTACCTATTTACTAGTACTATGATTGGTTAAAATACTGAATAAATGAATGTGCTTGTATTTATGATTGAAGAAACATGTGTTTGCACTTTATTTATATGTATCATTGGGAAAATGAAGAATGAAAGTTAAGTTATTTGATGTTATATTAAAATGAATAAGTAGAATGAATGTTGATTTAATTCGGTGTTCTGATTATGAAATGAATAAATGCAAATGATCACTTTGATGAACAAAAACCTACTATTGCAATGTTCTAAGTTGAATGTAGATACATGGATCAAGCCTCTAGAAGGAAGGGGGAGTATAACTCAGGAGAAGTGATTGGTCAAGTAACCCTTAAGGAAGCCTAACTAAGCTTTTTCACACACACACACACACACACACACATATAGTATGGTCCAGTTGAGTTGTAGTTCAGGAAATTGATAAGTCAACCCCTTAGTTTTTGTTTGTGTTTGAATTTGAAAGGATTATGATTTTTGATATGAACGCTCATAATGGTTGAGTCTCCTTTGTATGTGTAAGCTTTTTCTTATGTGTTCTTTATTCAGTCGATGAGATATATACATGGAATGTATATATGTATACATGTACGTGTTGATGATAAATCCATACACATGAGTTAATACGTACATGAGTATACATAGGTAGACATACCTATGCATTCTCATGGAAAAATTTCTCATGGGCATGAGGGTATTGAATGAAAAATGAGACATATATATATACTGCATGCATATATGTCTATCAATAAATTTGTAAATATATGTGATTGATTGTATAAGAAAATGTATATATGGGACATATGCATATATACACATATATACACATATTTATATATGCGTATGAGTTGACGTGATGGAACATCCATACAAATATATCAATATATGTATATATATGTATATATATGTATGTGTATATAGATATATACATATAAAATTATTTATAAAATGATAACATGGATATATTCATTTGAAATATCGAATGATGTATATTTATTATAGCATGAGTAAATTGAAATATATATATGTAAACATATAGCTATATATATATTATTGATAGAATATAATGCTTGAATAAATCATTGTTTATAAATGAAGCACTAATATTTTTAATTACCAAGCGCATACAATATAGTAGTGTGCATAGCATTAGAGTTGGCGAAGTAATAAAATTTGCATTATGACAACACTAAAGACATTTAATATGAATCATCAAGCTTGCAAATAGAACACAATATATATGGGAAGGATATAAAAGTCAGTCAAGAGTTCATAAAAGATATTTGAAGTGCATTTAAAAGCATTGAATTGGTCATAAATCTACAAACACCAAAAGCACGAAAGAAGGTTTATGTGGCACCAAATTATGAAAGTTGTATTGCATTAGAAGTCTAATTTGTAAGCTTTTTCCAATGGTAGAAGAAAAAGTAAAATGGAGAATAAGTCAAGTAGAAGCTGGCATGATTTGAGTCAACCTATTTGATCATTCACCTTGCATTTCTGAAACACATTCTTGATGTCTTTGCATTAAGCGACCTATTGTTTTGTTTTGCTAAGTATTAAGTTTTAATTCTGCCACGCATTGAGATTATTTTTTGAGTCAATAGTAAGAGATGAGAAGTGTCATTTAGCATAGATTGCTTGTAGGCAACAAAGTCTCATATTTTTGTATAAATAGGGGAGAGGATCTCCTCATTTGGATGCACAATTCACTTGCATCCTGTTGATTTTTAGCCGAGTTATTCTTGTTTGAGTTGAGAGTTTTCTTATGAGGGAAGTTGAGAGAATTATTTTGAGAAACTGTATGAGTGGGTTTGGAGAATTGGTAAAGATTCTTCAAACAAGTTCTTGAAGAGGATTGAGCTTGAAAGTTAGTTTGTTTCAATTGGGATTAGAATTTAACAGGCATGTTAATTCTGCATTCTTATGCTTTATATGCTTTGGGAAAGATTGAGTGTTGTTGTTTGACTTGTGTGGTAAAATTCATTGATTCGCTAGATTAGGGAAATATTATGTTTGATTCCATAGGATTGAAAGAATCTTATTACACTTAATTCTTGTGAACCTTATTTGATTGTTTGTACATACTCGATATTAAGGAGTGATTATGTTCATTAGTATTATATACTAGGGAAAGAAGAAGCTTAGAGTAGCTTATGAAGTATTTATTTAAAGTTTTTTGTGTAATCTAAATGATAAAGAGTTCATAGATTACCCTTGGGATTAGATTATTCAAATGAAGGAAGTAGCTTATGTATAGCGCTTTCTTGGTAGATATGTTATAGTGATATAAAAGAAAATAGGTTGTTCCCAGGGTTAAAGATCACCTTAAGAAGGGAATTTCCTATGCATAGTATATGAATGGTCAAAAACCAAATCGAGCTAGGGTAGTGGGTGAAGAGATGACACTTTTATATGTGAAACTTTGGCCAAAATAATGTAAGTAGCCACTATTTACATTTTTAGTTCATTGTGATCTAGTTAGACATTCTAGTTTGGGATTTTCATACTTGTAGTAGAAGCCATCGTATGATTAAGTTCTAGTTTGTAGGACACAAAACTAAGCTTAGGAAGGCTATTTGTATTGGGGTTATCCAACCAATCTCTTCGTCGAAGGGTAGAGCCATCTTTTCATAAGTGGCAGATGTGTAGGGGATTGCATTAAGTCTGTGGTTGGAAGAAAAGCGCTTGAGTGATGCTTCTCTTCATTAGTTGATGACTGAGATTTGAGGGGGACTACTTTGGAATTCATTCGACTATTATGCTTATGCTGCTTCTAGCTATGCATGGTAGACTGTGAGACACGCGAAATGTACAAGTTGACATTGGCGATCTCACTGGATCTACTAACATCGGCTTTCTTCCTAAATCATCCTCTGGCTTAACTGCTTAATCAAATTCCCCTATCTGATTAAATTCATCAATATTCATCTCTTAATTAAATAAATCATTTTATCTGATTAAGTCAATTCCTTTTGTTAATTAAATCAACCTATCTGATCTAATTATCCCTATTTAATTAGATAATCAATTTTATTTGATTAAAATTTAAAGTTCATCTAAATTAAATAAATTAAAATCTTATTTGATTTAATTCAATTATCCTTTTAATTAAATAAATCAAAATCTTTATTTTAATTAGCCTCTTATCATTCCTCTCTTTTGATTTAAATTAATCCAAAAATCTAAATCAAATTGTCAAATCACCGAAGATCCCTTTAAATTAATCAAACTCATTAATTTAATCTAATCCATCAAATCCTCTAGATTTTGTAAATCCTTGCATGAAAATAGACTTTATTTTGAGTTTCCTATTTTCCTTCAACAAGGCATCTTTAAAGGAATAATATTCCCCTCAATTTGAATCTCAAAATCCAAGAGGAATAAGTCCTTCCAACAAGGCATTTACTTCTTACATGTCCTTGCCTTGAGCCAAGGGGGATTTAATGCAATTTTCTTTCCCCCTCTTACATGTCTTTTCTCAAAAATTCAAATTCAAAAATGCATTTATTGGCACATTTGTCAAAACTTGCTCATTCCTCACCCAATCACATGTTGACAAGTGGCATTATATCATTGGTTGAATCTTTGTCCCACATTGCTCCATTTTGGCTTTGTTTCCATTTCAACATTCTATAAATACAATGCTTCACCATTCATTTGATCATCCACATTTCAAGCAAAGTTACTATGCTAAAATACTTAGCAATTCTCATCCATCTCATTGAATCATAGCTAGGTTTTTTTGCAGATTTTAAGCTTGGAGCATACATTCAAAGTCTTCATCAAGTGGATCAATCATCTTCAATCAACATTTGCATTCAAGGAGTTGGGAAAGGGAAAATCTCCACACACTTATTTGCACCAACTCCCTCAAGAGATCAAGAGTTTTCTTGCATTAGATAGGATTTAATTGTTTCATTTGTGTTCTTCATTTTCATTTCTTATCTTTTGCAAATTTCAAATGGATTTCTTGAGGAATCATTGGTTTCTAATCTTGTGTTTGATCTAATTGTTTGCTTGTTTATTGTGTTTGTGCAAGGTCTAGATTCAAATGGTTCACATATTGGCACTAGAAGGAGGGCTGATCAACGGATTCTAACACGTTTCTAAAAAAAAATTTCCATTTTTTATAGTTTTGCTCATAAATCCCTGTTTTAGCGTGCCCGGTCATTTTTATAGCGCGCCCGGTCATTTTTATAGCGCGCCCGGTCACTGTTATAGCGCGCCTGGTCACTGTTATAGTGCGCCTGGTCATTTTTATAGCGCGCCTGGTCACTGTTATAGCGCGCTCGGTCACTGTTATAGCGCGCCTGGTTGAAAATCAAAATCAAAAGAAAGAGGAGGATATTTTGTCTAATCAAAGTGTTTTTTAACACTTAAGTGTTTGTTTAACACTTCTTCAAAGAATTTGTTTTCCTTCTTCTTAGGACACTAATTTTCATTTGGGTCTAAAACGAACAATTTGTTTTTCATTGCAAAGGGCTTAAAATGAATCTTAGGACAAACTTACTAGAGTTCGTTTTGGGTTAAAAATTGAACAAGCAATCTTCATATTTCATTTGGTGCTTAAAACGAATTCACAATTGCTTTGAAGGGTATAAAACGAACAAGTGTTTGAATTGTGTGATTGTCTTTTGAGTACGTATCCTCTCCCCTTGCACTTCGTGCGATCTAGGGTGCAAGAGAAACACTCGCATCACATTTTATTGCTTTGAAACACTTCAATTTGGGCTTAAAATTGAACATCTTGTGCGAAAGTGTGAGTAGGGCATTTTCACAAGCATATTTTCTTTGTGCCATCAAAGATCGACCGAGCTACTAATTGTCTCTTTGCTTGCTTTTGTTTATCTTAGAGGGCCTCACTTTGGGGAAAAGTATCACCTGTTTACCCACTCAACCGCAACACTCTAAAGCCAAGAGTATTTCCAAACTGGATATAAATGAGGGTTTTGGTTAAACGCCATAATCACGCTGGGTTGGTCTGACAAGATGGGATCCAAAAGGGGACTCTCTACTGTGATAATACTAATCTCCAATGGAACGGAAAGTCTTACTAGAACCCATGCTGAATTCTACAAATCCTTATCTATTTGTTGGTGTAGGAACGGGTCGCTCAAGCCACCCCACACCCCCACGGTTCTAGTAGAGATGGAAAGCATGCCATGGGAGCTTCATGGTGTTGATGCTCAAGGCCCCATTGACGCATGGAGCCGTGGAGGGGAGCCAGTGGGGTCAAGCATCTAACCATCCGCTAGGGATAAGCGTAGCTGGACTTGTCCAAGTGGGAATCCAACAAATATTGTCTTACACATCCATAGGATTGTACATGCTTTTGGGTTACAAAAACACATGCTTGTTCGTAAACATTGGAAAACAAACACTTAAACATGATCATGCAAATTTCAAACCCCTTTTGATAGAGCAAATACCTTTTGACAAATTTAAGTGTTGTTTCCTTCCCTTGGGATTATGTCCTTAGAGGTTTCTCATCACTTGAATTTATATCGTCATTTGCTCTAACTAGGGTTAACTTAGGAAATCCCTTTGCCTCAATTTCTTGGAACTCCCACACAACACTTTGTGGGAAGAAAAGGAATTTTGACATAGGACATCTTTAGTTTGAAACATAATCAAGAAAGTGTATTTGGTAAAAAAGAAGTCATTAAAAGCAAAGATAAGCAATTGAGCCCCACACATGTCTTTTCAATGATTTCTCACAAGATCAAGATACAAAACCCAAGAAAAGGAAACTTAGCCCAAAGCAACATCAACAAAAACTCAAAAGGTTATATGATTTTAGAGAAAAGTTGTTGGCTAATTTCTATCGACATGCTTCAAGAGACAACCCCACTTTATATTCATTTTACTACACACAAAATCCAAGATTGTTTCAAGGGATTAGATACCTTGCTTAGGGCATAACATGTTCTTCAATACCTTGGTCTTGTTAAACAAAAGTCTAAACTAGGGTCATTCTAAGATCAAACCAAACATTCATCCATCAAAAACATCAACAACCATAAACATCTCACCAACATTTTGAGAAAATCTTGAAACAACTATGCTAGGCCCCTTTGGTAGACATCAAAACCTTTCAAACATGAGACTTTGAATTCTTCAAACATCAAACATCAAACTTGTTCAACTCAATTGTGTGTGAATGAATCCTTTTGCACATGCTTAGTTGAATTATCACTTTGTTCAAATTAATGGTGGATAGATGCATCCTTCTCCCATCACTAATTTGGATTATCTTTTGGTTAGCTTGTGAGTAGACACATCCTATTCTCACTCCTAAATCAAATTATCCTTTATGAGCATTAGTTATCTTTTTAGATCATCATCCAAACATCTTGGGGATATCTCTTGCTCAAACATCAACATTCAAAAGACAGAATTCAAAGTCTAAACATCAAACAAACATCAATCAAAGCAAACCCAAAGTACCTAGCATCACATCAAGATTTTCAATACAAATTCAAAACTTCCATTCTCACCCATATATCATACACCTTTCATCTTCACATCTTTGATCTTTTACGCATCCTAGTTTTCTCTTTTATGGTTCAAACAAGATCACAACACAAGAGGAACATGGAGTTAAATCAAGAAACATCAACCACAAGTGATCTAAGCCAAAACATTCCAGAAATCCAAAACACACCACTTCCAGACCTCACTATCACTACACACGATCCACAAAAAGAGGTCTTGGTGGAAGACATCACACCAACAGAAATAAGTGAGGAAGAAGTTCTTGAGATGCTCAAACAACCAAAACTACAAAAGTTTCTTCGCGCAATGGCTAAAATAAATCCATCAATTCTCAACACTATTGAGGATGAGCTTCTTGTACCAAATGACCAAAACACCCTTCCGCAATCAACCACTTCCATTGCCACCATAGAACCTACTATCAATGAGGATGATACCCTCTTCAACACTCATCAAAACCCACTTTACAACCCACTTGGATTTATCGATACATCTGAGGTTCCTTACCATACCACCTCATCATTTTCTCTTGACATGCAAGTGTCTAGACCTTTGGTACAAGCAAGCTCATCTGAAATAGAGAGACCCTACGGATTTGTCTCTTCATTTGCACAAGAAAATTTTCCACCATTCAAACCATTCACACCTCCCACCACGTCAACACCATATTTTGGTTTAGGGATCTCCCCTTTACCTAAACTTCCACCTTTCCCTAACATAAATCACCCCATCCAAATCAATTCATCCAACCAAGGGGGTACATCACATCTTTCAAACACACCATCCACATCAAACCAATGCATGATAGCTAATCAAAATATGGTCTCTCAAAGACCCACTATTTCGCTCATCTCTACCATTCCTACCACTTTACCTAGTCCCACCATTCCTATCACTTCACCCATCCCAAATGCACCTATCACCACATTCACTCCAACCACTACATCCACTATACCTCAAACTTCCACTACCCCCATCACACCCCTTACATCGCAACCTCACACCACCACCATTGCTCTAAGCGCATCTCAAACTTCCAACACAATTCCGATCCCACCACCACCACCATTGCGACCAAGCCAAGTAAGCCATTACAATGCTGCATTCAAAGCATACCAACAATTGCTCCAACAATATCAAACAATTCAGCAAGCACCTATAGCCACACACGCTTCTCAAGCTTCACAGCAAAATCAAGCTCAAACATCGCTGCAACAACAACAAGCACAACAAGCACAACAAGCCCAAGCTTTGTTGCAACAACAACAACGAGTTGCACAAGCCGCACAAGCCGCACAAGCTGCTCAAGCTGCACAAGCTACACAAGTTGCTCAAGTCGCACAAGCCGCACAAGCTGCTCAAGCTACAAAAGATGCCCAAGATGCCCAAGCACGAGCGCAAGCACAAGCGAAGTACTTCGCACAACAACAAGCAGCCCAACAACTCGCATATCAGCAAGCATTAGAGCAATACCAAGAGCAACAAGAAGCAGCCCAACAAGCCCTAGCTGACCAACAACAAGCATTGTTGGACCAACAACATTAAGCACAACAACAAGCTCTATTAGCGCAACAACAACAAGATCAACAACAAGCGTTGTTGAAAGCATACATGGCACAACAAGCAAACATTCCACCCATTCAAACACCCACTCCACCCCCCCAGAACACCTTCATTCCACCTCCTGATCCACAATTGGATGTCACCGCACAAATAAAATTTTTGTCACAACAAGTGCTTGACCTTCAATCAGGAAGGACACCAAAACCACAAAAAAACCTATGCCCTTATCCATTTGATAGGAGCGTAGAAATGAAACCGTTCCCAAAAGGGTTTGAGATCCCTAAATTTGACAAATATCGCGGAACGGGTAACCCTAAAGATCACATCAGGGAATTCCAAGTACATTGCATGGAGGTGGCTTACGATGAAACGTACTTGATGAGATTATTCCCAAGAAGCTTGGCTGGAAACGCTATTGATTGGTTTTCTCGACTTTCTAGAATCAAAAAATTCCAGGAAATCATAGATGCCTTCATACATAATTATTCCTTCAACACTCCCATGGAGGTTAGCTTACAGGAATTATCATCTCTCAAACAAGGGAAAAATGAATCATTCGGTGCTTTCTTACCACGATGGCGATCCAAAGCTAATCAAAGCAAGTGGTCCATGCCTGAAGAACAACAAGTGGGAACTATCATTGCGAATCTTGATGGGCCCTTGGCCTTCCACCTCAAAGTGCAAAACATCACCACTTACGACCTATTGATCCCTAGGGCGCTCAATATCGAACGAGCCCTTGCCACACAGGGAGAAACTTCATCATATCAAGAAGGCCGCTCATCATCCAGTTATCATGACAAACCACGAACATGGGCAAAGAATCGTAATGTAACCAATGATGGTGTCGTTGACGCCAAAGTTGTCATTAGTGCCCCACGGAAGAACAATCCACCATCCCAACAACAACAACACCAAAATACCAATCAAAGCAATCGACAAGTCAATACTGTGGTCCAACCATCCCATAACCAAAACACAAACAACACTGATAATCAGGGAGGACCACAGCGAAACAAGTTCTTCCCCAAACGAAAATACACACTCCTTGGGGAACCTGCTGAAGCAATCATGAAAAGATTGGTAGATGAAAAATTGATAACGGTCCCTACACATAATAATTATCAAGAACCATCGGTCAAGCCACCATGGTATAATGAGAATTATCTTTGCGACTTCCACAAACTCAAGGGACACACGACAAACAACTGCATGAGGCTCAAAAATCTAATTCAAGACCTCATAGATGACAAAATCATAGATGTGGAAGCACCATCAGGAAACAAAGATCTCAAGATTTACACGAATCCGATGCCGAATCATGGTAACAAAGGAAACAAAGATCAAGACAAAGGAAAAGGGGCTTATAAAAATGTCAACCACACATACGAGGGTGTTGTTGCTTGTTTAGACGAGTTTTGTGGAGTCATCACCATCAAAGGGGCCCAAGCCGATTGTGGAGTCACCACAAGAGGTGGAAAGGTTACCATTGCAGCACCATCCCAACCAAGCAGAAATTCCACATCCAATCCAAGGTCTAACCCTAGTGGCTATAATGTCTTGGATCAATTGAAAAGAACCCCTGCACATATCTCCATCATGGAGTTACTCAAAATCTCATCTGCACACAAAAAGATTCTAGAAGAAGCTTTGGCGTCATCTACTGTCCCCGCAGATCTAGATGCAGAACAATTCCAAGCTATGGTCGCAAGTATCACCACACCTAACATTCTTACATTTTCTGAACAAGACTTCCCCACACAACCATCTCACAACCGTGCACTTCATCTGGAGGTGTACGTAAATAAAAAGAAAGTCAAGAGAGTCTTGGTGGATGGAGGTGCAGGCTTAAATATTTGCTCCTTAAAGCTTCTAAAGAATTTGAACATTTCAGAGGATTCAATTGACAAAGGAAAAGGCATCACAATAAGAGCATACGATGACCAAGAAAGGGTATCCCAAGGCACCATTCAGCTTCCTGTCCAGGTTGGACCCACCATCATGCAAACCAATTGTCAGGTCTTGGACCTCGATTTACCATACAACATTCTCCTAGGGCGACCATGGATACATGCAATGCAAGCTGTAGCTTCAACCTTTCATCAATGTGTGAAATTCACACATGAAGGTCAAGAGGTTACTATCCATGGAGATCCTGAGCCATTTGCCTACTGCAAAAATCTAGAGGCAAAATACTACAAGATCCCGCAAGTACCCAAGAACGATGAAGGCCCATCAACACCTTACGTGGATCCCGCCACTCTCACTTCTGCGACAGAGACACCCTCCACCCCCGCCATCCCCGCCTTTTCTGATATCAAAGTCATAATACAAGATGATGGTTGTGGAAACTATTCAATGCCTAAGAATGCTTTTGTAGTAGGAGAGCTACCACAATCTCCTAGATCAAGAGGACGACGACAATCACAAGAAGCTTCAACATCTCAAGGCTCCTATGAACGAAACCCCACCTTCACAAGTGCGGGAGATCTTGGTCAGGAAACATTAGAGGGGGACCTATCTCATCTTCTTTATCGAGATGATATACCGGTAGTTGAATTGCCTATGGATGAACGAAACAAAGGTATGAAGATGATGCTCTTGATGGGCTATAACCGGAACCAAGGGTTAGGCCAAGATAATAACGGGCGTGTAATACCCATTATACCTAAGAAGCAAATAAAAAATCTTGGCATTGGTCATCCTACTCCTAAGGTAACTGTACTTGGTCGAGGTGCCCATGGTAGACAGAACCGAATGCCTCCTCAGGAATCCGTAACTACTCCACAATCCTCCATGACTTTAGGAATGCCCACTGATTTAACTGAGTCACCAGAAATAGGATTACCTTTGCTGTTTGAGGATACTAATGTCCTTATGATTAGCACCTTGTCTTATGAGTCTGAAAACCAAAGCAATGAAATCCGATTAGTCTATCCCCAACTGATTGATTACGACCAACGAGGACCACCAATTCTTGACATGTTTGAAAACGATGAGGCGCTCTCAGAATTCATGGGACTTAGGGATGACATTCCATGTGGGGATCATAAGGCAGGTTTTATCATAGAGCTGGATACACATGCATACTATGGAGAAACGATTGAATCCCTCAGTCGCAAAAATAAAAAATTGAGAATAATCTCCAAGTCCTTGAGTGAAAACCACCTTGTGGCACTCTCCGACTCTAAAAAAGTAAAAAGAAAGGACGCATCCAATGGTGAAAACCTCTCTGAGGCGCCTGAGGATGGGGGATTCAATCTTCCTCTTACAGCTATACACCAAGAAAAGTCAGCTATGCTAGCAGAAAAGTGCAACCCCATCAATCTGGGAACACAAGAAACTCCTCATATTACATTCTACGCTGAGTCATTATTATGCAAAGAACAGGAGGAGTTGGCTACCTTCTTAAAGGAGAGGAAGATAAATTTTGCATGGACCTATGCTGATATGCCAGGATTGGATCCAGAGGTAGTGGTTCATCACTTGGCAGTCTATCCTGAAGCTAAACCTGTAAAACAGAAGTTGAGAAAGATGCACCCACAGATTGCTCTATTAGTCAAGATGGAACTCCATAAACTACTAGAGGCGGGATTCATACGAACGATCGCCTACCCTGAGTGGGTCTCCAATCTAGTACCGGTTTCAAAACCAACTGGGGGCATAAGAATCTGTACGGACTTTAGGGACTTGAACAAGGCTTGCCCAAAAGATGATTTTCGTTGCCTAACATTGATATGATTGTAGACATGACCGCGGGGCATGAGATGCTTTCCTTGATGGATGGATTTTCAGGCTATAATCAGATAAGAATTGCAGAGGAAGACCAACATAAAACATCTTTCACTTGTCCTTGGGGCACATACTGCTGGAACGTAATGCCATTCGGCTTAAAGAATGCCGGGGCCACATACCAAAGGGCCATGACACTAATATTCCATGACATGATCCACAAAACAGTTGAGGACTATGTCGATGACATCTTGGGAAAATCCAAAAAGAGGAAGGATCATATATCAGTCTTGAGTGCTATCTTTGACAGACTAGAAGAATACAAGGTTCGTTTGAATCCCAAGAAGTGTGTCTTTGGCGTACAATCAGGAAAGTTGTTGGGTTACATAGTGTCAATGAGAGGCATTGAGATTGATCCGGCAAAGGTGAAAGCAATACTTGAAATGGAAGCTCCTAGGACATTGAAACAACTGAGAGGTCTCCAAGGCAGGCTTCAGTCAATTCGCAGGTTCATAGCACAATTAGCAGACAAACAAATCCCTTACTCTCACCTACTCCACAAGGGGGTAACGTACAAATGGGATGACAAATGTGAACAAGCCTTCAACAAAATCAAGGAATATCTGTTAACACCTCCAGTACTAAGGCCTCCAATTCAGAACAAACCATTGATCCTTTATATCTCAGCAACTGCAGCAGCCCTTGGTGCTCTCCTAGCACAACATGATGAAAATGGAATAGAAAGAGCCATCTACTACATCAGCCGTACAATGGTGGGCCATGAGTTAAACTATACATTCATTGAAAAAGCTTGCCTAGCAGTGGTGTTTGCATCCCAAAAATTCAGACACTACATGTTGGCACACAAGATCAAACTCATAGCTAAAATTGATCCCTTAAAGTATCTTCTTTCAAAGGCAATGCTTACAGGAAGAATGGCTAAGTGGGTAATGATATTATCAGAATATGACATTGAGTATGTGGAGCGCAAGGCAATCAAGGGACAGGTCATTGCAGACCAACTGGCAGACGCACCTATCTATGCAGAGAACCCACTTGTTTCAGAATTTCCAGATGAATCCATTTTCAACATTGACATAACTACTCATTGGAAGCTATACTTTGATGGATCCTACACACAACATGGGTCAGGATCTGGTATCTTCTTCATCACTCCACAAGGGGATTGTATACCAAGATCATACAAACTAGCATTCCCTTATACAAACAACATTGCAGAATATGAGGCTTTAACTATAGGTCTCAGGATAGCAGTACAGTGGAACATTATGACATTGAAGGTATATGGAGATTCATAGCTTATCATAAATCAAGTGAACAATGAGTACCAAACAAAGGATGATAAGCTAACTCCATACAAAAGGCTGGTGGAAAATCTCAAGGAATCTTTTGTTGACATCACATTCGAGCAAGTACCAAGAACCAACAACAGAGCAGCAGATGCAATGGCAACTATTGGATCACTCTTAGAGATCCCTCCAAATGTTCCAAAATTTGACTTCTTGGTAGAGCAGTTTCTCGTACCAGCATTCAAGGTACCAGAGTCAGAATTTGTGGGTGAAATCGTTGGTCCGAATGATCAGTGGTACCAAGACATTTACACATACCTTAGGATAGGTATCATTCCCGCCGATTTGCGTTCAAGCCTTAGACGAACCTTTATCAAGAAAGCATCTCGTTTTGTCATTTTAGGAGAAACCCTTTATCGTAGAAGCATAGAAGGAACCTTACTAAGATGTCTTAACCCTGAGGAGGCTTCGGCTGCCCTAACTGAGGTGCACAACGACATATGTGGTTCTCATTCGAGTGGCATGACCTTGTCTAAGAAATTGCTGAGGAGTAGGTATTACTGGCCTACCATGGACAGAGAGGCACATGAATACACCAAGAAGTGTCTACAATGTTAAAGAACATGGGACCTCATCCATGCTCCAGCCATCCAATCAGCCACACCATGGCTCCTTTTCTTGGGGACTCAATCTCATTGGGAAAAAATCACACCCAATTCCTCATCCAACTACAAATTCATTATGTAACCGCAGAATCGAAAGTATCACCAAGTGGGTCAGCCATACCTATGACCTACATAATGAAAAGCAGATCTCAAAGTTCATCCCTAACTATCTCTTTATATAGCCGCTATGGTGTCTCCCACAAGCCATTATCCTTTATAATGGGACACCATTCAAAAAATCAAGAAGTCCGTGAGTATAAGTTCAAAAATCCAACATCGCTTCCACCCTATACTATCCCTGCAATGGGCTGCTGTAAGCTACAAATAAAACCATCCTCAAAATCCTTAAGAAAAACAGCCAATGACGTAGGGTCGCGGACTGCATTTGCGTTTTTTAATTCCGCCTGGCTTAATTTCCGGTCCAAGATCCACACCCACCGGGTGCCACACCATTTTCCTTGGTCTACTGATTAGAGGCCATCTGCCCCATTGAGATCGAGCTACCATCCCTTAGAGTATCATTGCGAAACCTTATCACGGACAAGGAGTATCGAGTTTCAAGACTGAATGAGCTGGAACTGTTGGACGAACGACGTTTGGATGCTTTAAACCATCTGCAAGTGTATCAGAATAGACTGAAAAGGAGCTACAACAAGAAAATCAGAAGCAGAACGTTCCAAGTTGGAGAATTGGTGCTAAAAGAGAATCAGAAGAATGTCTTGAACCCAAATGGCAAGGGAAAGTTTGAACCCAACTGGCCGGGACCCTTTGTCATCACAGCAAGCTACAAATCAGGGGCATATCAGTTATCAACACCCGAAGGGGAACCCCTACAGGAGCCAATGAATAGCTCCCATCTCAAAAAGTTTTACGCCTAAATCTTTCAAGGTATAGAACCAAAAAATCCAAAAAATCATAAAAAGTCCTGAAAAAATGGTTACTGCACAAAAACCCGCAAACAAAAGGCCCTAGACAATAAAAATCAAAAATCAAGAGGAATAGTGTACATAAAAAATCGCCCTTCTAGTAAAACCTGGTACCAGGTGCACTTCGTGAAACCCGCAAACAAAATTCAAAATGCCACCATCCATCTTTGGTCTCCTCAGTGGACTTTGCTTGCATCATTCCTACTCACCCATCGTGATATCATCGTGATTTCACCTCCAACTTATTCCTCCCGCACTATAGCTTGGTCTTTAGCTTGCGGTCATGATTCCTCCTAGAACTATCACACCTACCAGTGCATGGTCCTTCACGAGACGCAGTTCCATCGCCTCAAATACCGGGGCATCGCTCTCATCTGGACGATTCTCCGTATGATCTAAAGTCCAAAATCGAAAAAATCCCAAAACATGCAAAACATTGCAAAAATCCAAAACAAAGGTCAAAAGTCATTCAAAAGTCAAAAACGAGTCGCTCTGTCAACTATCACGCTTGTCTTTGAGCCCTAACGAGTGCGGTTGATCTTTGATCCCCAGACATTTAGGGTCAGTCCTATAGGAGTCCGTCATAATAAACTGACATTTCATCAGCGTATATCTCATTCTAAATCTAATAAGTCGCCACTAACCACGTGGGTCTCTCGTGATGTATAATGTAGGCAGCGCTAATATGTTGATCACCAGGCCCCTAGGATAGGTCTTTAGGTTAGTCTCTTGGTCAAAACCTTAGAAAATCTCAAAACATTGGAAAATTGAAAATAAAAAAATCAAAACATTTGAAAATCTCAAAAAAATACCAAAAATAGCCTCAAAACATGGCAAAACTCAAAAAACATCCAAATATTTGAAAAAATAAAAAATAAAAAAATCCATCCACCTCATCTCGCTTACACTCGCAATAATCAATCATCCATAATAAATTGTCATCACCTTCAACCTTTGGTAAAACAGTCGGAAACAAGTCTAGTAGTCAAATGTGAAAACCTAAACTATCAAAATCTCAAGTATAGGTCAGTCAGCAAGCAAGTTGGTCAACTCTTTTCTTATCAATGGCATATAAATCATAAATCAATTTCATCATCGTTTGATAAAAGCATGTCCTAGGATCCGTTCCGACAATGGACATTATCTTTTGGCAATAAGTTTTGGCTCCCATCTTTCAAAACATCATTTCTCTCGGCTAACGGTACGAAGAACATTAGTTTGTTTGCTCACTTACTTTATCTTGTTTGATTTATCTCATTGTGCTCATTCCAAGGACCTCTCGATGATGTCCAAACGAAGGATTTAGAGAGATAGGAATGGGGCAACGATCATTATCTTTTGTCTGTTGTGCTTGATGGATATCTTTGTAATATAACTTTGGTCATGCGTGCTTTTGTTTAGTCTATAGCAAGGGTGTTTTAAGTTTCTTGTTGACCACATAGAAAGGCTCGCCTTCCTGTGTTTTGGTCCGAGATATTTGAAATATTTGAACTATTTTCTAGACAGGGTTCCGTATGTCAGGTGTGAACAAGAATACTCCTATCCGATTTGTCGAGTCAAAGTCCATCACACTAGGTACCACGCCATCTTGGTTCTTTATACCCTGATGCATCGTGCCTACGTGTGTTATCAAACATAAGGTAATTGGCCCTTTGAAAATCCCAACTCCTCAGCAAGTAATCATCATCATCATCATCATCATCATCATCATCATCATCATCATCATCATCTCATGTCTTGTTGGAATCTCTTGTTTTCTTCTATCTCTTGTTTTTCACGCTAACATGGTACCATGACAATTAATCATAAATCATCACCATTGCATCCATCATGCATCCACAAACTATCAGCATACTGCATATTGCATATCATATCATACAAAAAGCATTAATCATACCACATGCATTTATCCCCATCATCGCATAATATATATTAGTTATTCTAAAACATCTCATAAACCATACATCTATCACCCATATACATAATCATGTGCATCATCATATCATCCATTACATATAAACATCATAATCATCTTATTTATATCATAAATAATGTAACTGTCATGCTACAAATCAGGATCAAGTGTGTGTAATATATCAAAATAGGCATGAGACTACCCATGGTTGATGACTGTCTACATCATCAAATCTGTCTACATCAAATATTCGAGTTGAACTGATCTTGAACCTCTTTTTTCGAGAGATCGACCCTCAAATCAAACCTCTTCGCCCGATCTCTCGGGGGGCAGTATACCAGCATAATTCTTCTTGCTGGGGCAACAGTGGGGCATCGTAAAATCAAAGAATTTTGAACTGGATATCAACAGATTTTTGAACCAACGCAACAAGTGCATCGCTTCAAAGAGGGGAAAATGTAGACATCTAAAATACATGATTGATATCACACTTTGATCTACTAACCTCATTTCTCCAAATCATCCCTCTACTAAATTATTTAATCAAATTCCCTTATCTGATAAATTCATCAATATTCCTCTCTTAATTAAATAAATTATTTTTGTCTAATTAAGTCACTTTCCTCTTGTTAATTAAATCAATTCATCTGATCTAATTATCCCTATTTTAATTAAATAATTAATTTTATTTAATTAAATCTCTAAAGTCTATCTATTAAATTGAATAAATTAAAATCTTATTTAATCAGTCTTCTTTCAACTTTAATCAAAACATGTTTATTTAATTAAGCTCATTAAATCATTTCTCTCTTGTTTGATTTAAATTAATCCAAAAATTTAAGTCAAAATAAGTCAACTCACCTAATCATCATTAAACTAACATAATCATCATTTATTTAATCTAACCATGATTAAATACTAATTCACCCACTTGCATTCTCTAGATATCTCCACTTGCACAAATAAATCAATTTATTGATTTATTAAATTTCATTTTCCTCAACAGCATCTTTTGGAGGAATATTCTTCTATTTCAAATTCAAAATTTGAATGACATGTCCTTCCAACATGTCATTTACTCTCTCTTACAAGTCCTTCCAACAAGGCATTTACTTCTTCTTACATGTCCTTGCCTTGAGCCAAGTGGTATTCAATGCAATTTTCTTTCCCCCTCTTACATGTCTTTTCTCAAAATTCAAATTCAAAAATGCATTTATTGGCACATTTGTCAAAACTTGCTCATTCCTCATCCAATCACATTTGGACAAGTGGCATCATTCCATTGGATGAATGTTAGTCCCACATTGCTCTATTTTGGACATTCATCCATCTTGGCATTCTATAAATAAAGAACTCATATCCTTATTTTATCATCCACATCTCAAGCAAAGTTACCATGCTAAAATACTTAGCAATTCTCATCCATCTCATTGAATCATAGCTAGGTTTTTTGCAGATTTTAGCTTGGAGCATTCATCAATCTTCATCAAAGTGGATCACAATCTTCATCAAATCATCAAAGCTAGCATTGGAGTTGGGAAAGGGCCAATTTTCACATCAAATTGGCACCAACGCCCTCAAGAGATCAAGAATTTACATTGCTTTCATAGGATTTAATCTCTTTTGTTGATTTCTCATTGTATTGCTTTCATTTTCCTATTTAGAGCATTGATAAATGGATTTCTTGAGAAATCATGTTTCTAACTTGCATTTCAATCTTTTAATGTGTTTGTTTGTTGTGTTTTGCAGGTATTAGGATCATGGTTCACACTTCTAATGACCCCATTCTAAACAATCTTCTTTAGAATATGGGAAATATGAAGAGCTAGTTAGCAAGTCTTTCCTAAGCCTCTGCCCAACCTATCTTTCAGCCATTCTTCCGACAGATCCCATTGTCGGTTGTGATCTTAAAGACTCCTTTCACCCAAGGAATGGATATCCCTAAATTTGAAAAGTATGGTGGTAAAAGGGATCCATAGACACATGTTTCTACCTTTAATGCCCTGTGCACAAACTTTTTCCATCACGACACGTTGATGGCCAAATTGTTTCCCCAATCCCTCAAGGACACAGTGCTCTAGTGGTACTGTTCCTTGCCTGAAAATTCTATTTTCTCATTTGACCAACTTGTTAATCAGTTCCTTAGATAATTTCAAGCAAACATCTAACCAAAAATGACCTTTTCAAATCTGTTCCAATGTAAACAAGGAGATAACGAAAAAATCACTGATTTCATAGCATGCTACCAAGCGCTCCTTTCACAAATCTTGTATTAGTTGCCTGATTCTAACGTGTAGAAGGTATTCATAGGGAACTTATAAAGGCCTTGGAAAGAAAATTTCACACTTATGAAATACCCTTCTTTCGTGAAGTTGTGTGCAGCCTTACGAGAGTACCAGTAGACGGTTGTTCAATTTAGGGGATCCTCCTCGTGCTCTTGTTCTTAGGGAAAATCCATTGTATCAATCTTTGGGAAAGGTAAGACTGTTACAAATTTAGTTGCCATTGCTGATAACAATGGCCTCAGGAGTAACCAAAAATTCACAAAGTTATTGGAACTTATTCTTCTATTTTGCAAAAGTTGTTGAAGGATAAGATCATAACTTTGCTGAATTTTAAGCCTGTTAAGGAACCTTACCCTAATTGGTATGATGGGAGCACTTATTGTTAGTACCATTGGGCTAATGGGAATGATACCAAATGTTGTATATGACTGCATCATGAGATACAGGATCACATCGAGGATGGTACCATTCATCTCGGTGGGACTAAACAAAATGATAACAAATCAGTGGTGAAAGCTAATAGTGAATTGTAGATATACATGGACCCATTTTCGTTGCATTCTACTAACATGATTGTAGATCCTACTAATTTTGTTACTATGCCTGAGGCCCATGTTAACATGGTCACGATGACTTCTACTCTCTACTTGCACCCAGTTCACTGGAAATTACATTCACATCATAAGATTTTCCCTTAAACAATAAACCCTCGCCTCTCTACATTCCTACTCGTATCAATGGTAACATTATGACAAGAGTCTTGGTAGACCCCATGAGCCATGTGAATGTTTTCACAAAAGAAACATTAGTACTAAATTCGTTACAGAGGGAAAAATATGAAGAAAAAAAATCAACCATTTGTACGCACGATGGTATGAGCCTTGAACCTTACAACTCGATAACCTTGTTCGTCTTGGTTGGACCAAGGGCTGTTGAAATAGTTTTTGATGTTATCCTAGAGTTAGATCTATTCAAGGTGAAGCTAGGCATACCTTGGCTAGCTTCCATGAATGGAATCTCCTTCGTTAGTCACAAGTGTTTAAAGTTTTCCCATGAAGGTGTTGTGCATGTAGTGCATGACATTAGATATCAGCCCCTGGTGTCTTGTGGTGGATATTTGTTGGATCACTTTTGGACCCCCCTAGTTAGTCTGCTTCCTCCAAGAATGGACCTACTTTACAAGAATTATGTAACGTATAAGATTGGGGGAAAGGGATAGCTAAAACTGAACCTTCTTGTAATGCAGTAGTCGACCGCCTCCTCCTCCCAAGAGGAGAAGGAGAAGGTTGTACTAATTGCTCCCCCTTCTGAGAAGAGAGAGGAGAAGTCCATGTCAGTTCCCTCTCCTTCCTATAAAGTCAAAGAGAAGGTTTATTTTCCCTGGACTGCCTCATCCTCTCCCCTTTCTTGAGAAGAGTACTAGATGAGTCAGCCTGGTGGCTATCCACTTAGTCCGATGATTCCTCCTTGGTGTAGGCCCAAGCTTAGGATCATGGATCTCCCTAATGAATACCCTAGACTATGGTACTATTTATACAATAGAAAGAAGGGTTCCCAATGGGAATTTGATCTGCGGCCTCCTACTGCTCCTGATCCCAAAGTAGTGAATAGGAAGAGACCCACTGCCAAGGCTCTTGAGCCGACTTCCCCCTGCTGCTCAACGTATTCCTCTTACTCCCATTTAGGAATCCATTCCTCGACTGGAAATGGTTGTATTGGATGTTCCCATGGTTGAGCAGGAGGCCTCTATTCCTTCGTAACCTCTGGCCTCCATCTCAAAGAGTCGAAGAAAGGTTCTCTTGGATGAGCAGGATGCCTCATAAAGAAGGGAGGAAGAGATGACTGCCCCTGCTTCAGGGCCTCTTGCGGTGTTTCCCTCTTTCCTTCTACTTCTCTTTAGTCTAGTTTTACATTGCTTCTAACTTCTGTTGTGAGTGTAAATGCACCTAACCCCAAGGGGGTACAGGTGTTCATCGCTCCTTCAGTGGAGCCACCTTTGCTAATGTCCATTCTAGATATCTAGCCTTTCCCAAAACCTGTGGATATGATTAATACCTTAGTTTTATTCGTTGCGGTTCTTTCCTCCTATTCCTCTGTGCCTCTATCCTCATCTATGGGGAGTTCATCTCCTCCAATGAAGAAAAAGGTGGAGTGTGGTCCTTCTAGTAGTGAAGGATGTAAGAGAAGCCCACCTTCTTCACAAGGTGGTCCTATGCTGACATGTTCTATCTTGGTGACAAAACTTGTCTCGGCTTCTCCTGAGTTCGTCATTGCTCCTGAGTCACTCGGCGATCTTAATAGTGAATCTTAGGTGTAGCCTACCCCATCCACTAAAGTTAAATTCAAAATTTCTATGAGGTGGATGTTTAACTCTGTGGATGAAGTTCCAACCTTGTTAGATATCTTCACGAAATCACTAACTTTAGCCCCATAAGAGCTCGGTGAAGAAGACTTTGCAGGGCCTTCTTGCTTGGTCCTTGTTGTGGGAGGGCTAAAAACTCCTCCTCTTAACATCCTACCATTGCAGGCTCATCCCCCTTCCCCCTATGATGACCTGGAGTGGGAAGTGGATGACCTCTTGGCCAAGCAATGTTAGGAGGTCTCTTCTTGATCTTGTGTGTGTGTGTGTTTTGTGATGTGTTCCCCCATGATCGTGCTATGTGTGCCTGGATGAACCTCATCACCCTTGTTGGTGCTTGGATACAAGCATGGTTTTTGTGTCATAAAACTTCTTCTATTTGTATCATCATTCTTCCATGTTTGTGCTTTATTTTCAATAAATTGGGGACAATTCAAAGCATTGGGGGCACTTAGGCTTCCCTTCCATGTTGACCCAATTTTTTATTTTTACTTTGTTTTCCATGTAGTCTTCCTGATCTAGTTTGGGATTGATGATCTTTCACCTTGCACCATGGTTACCTATTATTATATGAGCTTGGACAGATCTGACCCCGCTAAAATAGATCCTTTGTGCCCTTTTTTTGTGTTTTTCCACTCTTTATCTTTCTCTCTTCCCTGCTTGAGTTGTCCCTCCTATGTATGACAACACTTTTCTTCAACATTTCAATTTTCAGAAAATGCATTTGTTGCCAATGAATCTTTTCTCGAAAATCCTTGCAAACCTTTCTTTGGAATCATATTCTCAACTCAAAACCCTAATGGAACATTTTCCTTCATCAAGGGTTTATAAAGAAAGGAATTGAACCTTCCTCTGAAGCAAGAACAACTTTGACCTTCGCATCACATGGGGGCATATTCTTCCTTCCAAATTCCCTGATGAAGTGCACATCTTTTGAAAGGATTCCTTGATGAAGGATCGATTCGAGAAAGAGAACATCTTCTTTTAAACTGCGCACGTCCCTTGAGTGGACCCCCTCTTCATAATGGGTTTCCTAGGGACCCCTTCGAAATTTTTCCAAATTATCGACAGTCTGCATGATTGTCCACTTGCTTGCCTACATGGCTACTTCCAAACTTTGTAGAGTCTGCTATCCTAGGTTTCCTCGATGTGAGAGATCTTGGGGGATACCTCCCTGTAGGACTGAGATCCTGTAGAGTGTTTCCTTTGAGCTTCCTCCATGTGATTGATCTTGGGGGTGGCTCTCCTACAGGACTGAGAGCCTATAGGGCACTTTCTTGGGTTTCCTCCATGCTAGAGATCTTGGGGGTTACCTTCCCTATAGGGCTACAGATTTGTAGGGTGCTTCCTTAGATATTCTTCATGTGAGAAATCATGGAGAATACCTTCCCTGTAGGACTAAGATCCTATAGGGTGCTTCCTTGGGTATTCTTCATGCAAGAGATCTTGGAGAATACCTTCCATGTAGGACCGAGAACCTGTAGGGTGCTTTCCTTGCTTCCTCCATGTGAGAGATCTTGGGGGATGCTTCCTGGGTATCTTCCATGTTAGAGTTTCTGAGGGACACCTTCCTTGTAGGACTGAGAGCCTGTAAGGTGATTGCTTCACGAGGATTCCTTCATGCGAGAGATCTTGGGGGTTGCCTCCTTGCAGGTCTGTGGGCCTGTAAGATGCTTTATTTCTTCAAACTCATAGTTTTGAGGAACTATGAAGTCCTTTGCTTGCCCTGCACCTTCAGGTATGCTAGATTGTGGTCTACTTCCTCAACGGTTCAAGTATATATTTCTAACCTTATTCCTTTCTTGATCTACTTTATTAAGCACTCATCAGTACTTGTGCTCGTTAAAGTGGTGGGGAAATGAATAGGAGTGAATTTTCACCCCTTATGAAAATTCCCCCCTTTTCCTTCTCCACTTTAGAAAGCCAAGTTTGGAGGCTTAATTCCACCTAAGCTCGCTACTTTCATCACACTTGATGTCTGTTTTGAGTGTCAATGGAGGAATTTCTGTCGAGGATTCCCGTACAGTGCGCAGTTGTCCATGCAGCATGCTTACATCCCTGAAAGATTCCTATGACTGAACTTGTAGAAGCATTACACTTCTCAGTGGGAGTCAAGTTGTAATAGCCTCTTCAGCCGACTGACCCAAATATGGCCATTTCTCTTAGTCCTTCCTTCAAATTCATTCCTTGAACAAACATTTCATCATCTAAGCATTCAATCTATCTTCTACAATCACTCTACAAGCTTCAACACACTTTTTTACATCCACTTCAAGCCTTCAAGTAGAATTCTTACACCTCATTACAACAAATACAACACTCCATCACTTCAGTAGAGCAAGTTGGGAACAAAACACCATTGCAGCAGAGGCTCAAGTACTCTCATTTTCTCCCCCAAGAAACCTTGAGTGCTCTTGGTGGAGGTGGTAAGCTCCCTTTCCTCTCCTCTATCACTTGGTTGGGTTAGCACATTTACTATTTTTTAGTGCTTTTGTATTCTTTACTACATTGTTTTCTTTATCTCACTTTCCTAGCTGTCTGTGGAGGTAGCAACACCTAAATGAGGGTCTGACTGAGGCATGCCCCTATAAAACCACCCAAAATTTTTCTCTGTCTTTTGTGTGTAGGTGGATGTTCCTTTTAGGAGTTAGCTAGAAAATGAGTTTCTTTGTGAGATCCTTCTCGCCACTTTGACTCTTATATTTCTGCTTTATCATATTAGAGAATATTTCATTTACTTATTCACATTATTTTAGCCCTTTTGTAATAGTTAGCTAGGACGTTAGCCTATTTTATTAGGTTTGACCATGTCTCTTCTATTTTCTGTCCGTACAGACACCAACGCACTTTAGAGATGCTAGCACGTTGTGTTGTCATCCAAGGACTGCACATCCATCCTTGGGAAGAGAGCTCCTTGAGGCGTGGTGTTGAATCTTAAAACTGGCTCACCTAGCCCCATTCTATTTTTTGGGTCTAAAGAGTGATTGAAGGACCTCATAGTCCTTAGCATTCTCATCCCTCATATCCTAACATTCTGCTAAGATGAGGTAAGTTAGGTAAGCCTTTCGCATCTTGGCCCTCTATGACCTGGGGCCTTGCACATGGTGGCCCCCCTATCTTATAATTACATTAGAAGAACTCTAATAGATTATGAAAAATGATACACACCAATTGAAAAACAATCTTTGGCCCTTGTATTCACTACTAGTATGTTGCAACATTATTTAATAAATGCAAAAATACAAGTAATGATAAAATTTGATCCTCTTAAACATCTTTTTAATAAAAACAACTTATTAGGAAACTTAACTAAGGGGGTGATGTTGTTGACTGTGTTTGATCTTAAGTTTGTTTC
This sequence comes from Sequoia sempervirens, assembly GCA_007258455.2. NCBI lineage: Eukaryota > Viridiplantae > Streptophyta > Pinopsida > Cupressales > Cupressaceae > Sequoia > Sequoia sempervirens. The sequence continues at coordinate 812,376,434 of VDFB02270651.1, read as the reverse complement.
ACAAAAAGAAATCAAAGGCCAAGCCTTGATTGACCACTTAGTTGATGCTCCTTCTCCTTTAACATTACCTAGCAATGATTCTTTTCTTGAAAATCATGTGTTGACAATAGAAGCTCATACATGGGAATTATATTTTGATGGTTCTAAATGTAGAACAAGCTTTGGTGTTGGGGTTATATTAATTCCACCTACTATAAATTCTATTCCCTTGTCACATTGATTAATTTTCCTATGTACAAACAACACAATTGAGTATGAGCCATTAATTGTTGGATTGCATGCTGCTTTGATCATGGGTCTCAAAGATATTAAGATCTTTGGTGATTTACAATTAGTAATTAAACAAATAAATGGAACATATCAAGAAAAGCTTGAAAAATTATCCAAATACAAGGATCTTATAATGCAATTGTTGGATAATTTTGAGACATTTACCATTGATAACATCCCATGAAAAGATAATTGACTTGTGAATGCAATGACATGTGTTGCCTCTCTTATATCACCTCAAGATCCTTCAAAATATTTTACATTCACTATTCACCCAATCATGAAACTTTCTATCGATGATAAAACATAAGAAGTTCTAATTAAAAATTAGGAAGACTTGAGTGAATGGTACGACACAATATTTAATGATTTGAAAAGTGGTACCTTCCCGTACCAACAACTAAAAACCTTCGAGCTCGTTTATGAAAGCTTGCATCTAAATATATAATTCTCGCGGATGTGTTGTATCAGAGGTCATTCCATGGTCTCTTACTTAGATGCTTAAAAAAATATGAGATACCTATAGCACTTCAACAAGACCATGAAGGTGCTTGTGGTGGAAATTTTGGAGGACAAACACTGGTTCAAAAACTTATCTGCATTGGGTACTATTGGAAAAACATGGAACACGATTGCTTTGATTATGTTTGAAAATTTCATAAATGTTAGGAACATAGAAATTTAACTCATGCTCCTGCTTATGAAATTCAAGCTCAAGTTCTGATATGGCCCTTTGCGGTTTGAGGATTAGACATTATAGGTAAAATATCACCTCCTTGTTCTGGACATACATTTATCATCACTGCAACCGATTACTTCACAAAATGGGTAGACGCCATTCCCCTTCAATCTACAACAGCTGAGGTAATATGTCGTTTCATCATAGAACACATTATTGCTCACTTTGGACTCTCTTCTGCATTAGTCTTTGATAATGGTACACCATTTAAGAATAATAATGTGAAGAAATTATTAGATACCTTTAATATCCAACATCGCTTTTTGACACCTTATTACCCATAATCTAATGGTCAAGCTGAATTAACTAATAAAGTCCTTGAAATTTTTTTGAAGAAAACTATTAATAAACATCATAGGGATTGGCACACACAATTACACTATGTGCTTTGGGATTATTTCACAAGTGTTAGATCCTCTATAGGAACCACACCTTATAATATTGTATATGGTAGTGAAGCAATAATGCCCTTGGAGTTAGAGATTCTTACATTGAGAATCACTTTTCAAGGGCTTATTGACGATAAACACTATAAAGAGAAAAGATTACACTAGCTTGAGATGCTTGATGAAAAATGCATTAACACTCTTAAACATCTTCAAGCTTATTGCAAAAGGAAACAACGCTATTATAATCTCAATGTCATCCCCCACACATTCTACAAGGGTGATTTTATCCTATTTGAAAATCAACACAACATCACTTCTGACCCAAATGAAAGAGGAAAATTTAGTTCTAATTGGTTAGGACCATATGTAATTGATAAAACTTTTGGGTTTGGTGCATACACATTAACAAAACTAGATGGTACACCCCTTAAGGAACCTATTAATGTCATGCATTTGTGCTGGTATTATGTCTAATCCCTTTTGAATAGTATGAATGATAAAGCAGTGTTAGAGCTATTGGGTCATATCCTATATTCTTTTACATTGCTTTGTTCTTGACAAACAATTATGTGTATGTCTTGAGCACTAAAGTGGTTGTTTAATTTATTTTTATAATTACTTTAAGTTTTATACTATTCAAATTCACCTTGTGTGTTATGTTGCGTTAGATAATTATATAGATTAAAAAGTGAATTGAATTTAAGATAATATAATTAATCACAATGTTGTATCTAAGTGAAACTAAAATATGTTTTAAATAGATCACGTAAATTTTGTTAAATCATGAAGACATTAATTACGTAATTTTACAAAGGTTATTTAATTAATCACATTTCCATTTAACATATAAAACATTAAAAAAATTAACAAAACATTAAATAATCATTAATATATATATATCAAAATTTTATGTACATGTCATCAATATATACAATATCACTAAGGTCTATGACTGCTTGATCCCTCAGGATCTGGTACTTGTGATGGTCTGATAGTAGGACATCAGGAGATGGTAGCGTGCAATCGTGATCTCGATCTGCCAAATCTAAGAGAAAACTCTAAGCCTTGTATCTATCTAAGGGCCTCTCGATGTTCCCCTATTATCTAATCCCTCTCCGCCTATAGTCGCTCTACCTATGCCTCTAGTCTCTCAACCTTTGTTGGGGTCCAGGAAGATTGTGCCTCCGCTCGATGGACTCATCTCCTCAAACTCTCATATGTTGCCCGAAATCTTGTGAATGGCTTGAGTGACTCTGGATCCTGCTCCACAATAGGTGGGGGCACATAGTTTGAGTCCATATCCTCCTCATCGATAGATGTTGGCACTATCTTTGCAACCGCCTGATGGTAGAAATCCCAATGGTCTCTAGGGGCTCCTGCAAGGTAGAAACAATAAACAATCAATACACATCATGATATATATATATATATATATAAAGCATAAGCATCAACATAAAGTACATGTATAAATTAAAATATCATCACCTATATCTTTGATAAGCTGAGAAAAATCAACCTCATCCTCTTTAGGGGGCATGGAAGATGTGCTAGCTCCTCTATGACTATGGGTGCTAATGCCTGTTGTGGCCACTGCTCTTGATCTAGTCATACAAATAGGTGAGGGATCTCCCCACTCGTGTCAATCCTCAACTACTACCTCATCACCCTCACTCAGGGGTGGCTCCTCCTCCTTGTCCTCCTCATCATCCTTGTCCTCATCCTCGTCTCCTCTGTCCCGATCATCATAGTCAAGATATGCATCCTCATCATACTCCTAATCTATGACATATATACATATGTCTATAGCCTTGTATTGTATCTCCTTGGCCTTGTCCTCTACCTCATCTCCCTCATTTGGCACTAGTCCTGCATCACCTAAAGGCTCATCAATCAGAAATATAGGAGTTGGTCGTGATATTGTCCACCACTCCTCATAATCATCTGTGGCACCAACGCCATCGGCGTCAAATACTGGAGGCTCATCGTGATCTAAGTACTCAAAGTCACTCTCAAAAACATTGTCTACATTGAGCTGTACTATGTCACCTGGTCTCTAGGCACTCCACACTGATGTCCTAAGAAAGGGTTGTGCCTTCAGTGGTGTCTGAATTTTCCCAAACTGTTGCATGACCTAATTGTAGTAGAAGGGATGCACCATGTGGTCATTTTAGCCAACCAAAAACCTATCTAACTATAATCTCCTCAACTGTCTCATGCAATCTAGCCACTAAAGTGTAAGCCGATAGGGTCTCTAGAGGATCTCATCCTCCTCTAGTCGGTCAAATCTCACTCTCCAAAAATTTAAATCTCCATACCGCCACAACCATCATAGAGGATAGCTAAAGGCACAAGGATACCCCACAACTATAGCACATGGTAAGATGGTAGGCTTGGTACATGTGATATGCTCAAGGCACCAAACCTATAGAAGCATACAATGAACCATGATGTCTACCTCCTGAAAAGGAAACCGACCAAAATCATAATATAAGTGCACTAGGATATAGTGCCCCCAGGCATAGACTATCCTGTGCTTTGCCATTCCATGTATTAGGTGAACTAGTCCTCTATCTAGGTGTGTTGCATGTCCATCTAGAATGAGTACTAGTGCAACTATGTGCATCATAATCTATCTCACCACTGGGGCTCATGAATATAGCAACATCGGGAGCTTGATCCATGCCCTCACTTGCTCGTCATCCACTAGCCCATCTAGAAAATACTGCATGTCAGCCTTCCACTCGTGAAATGTAAAATTCCTCAGAAACATACTTACTCTCCCCAAATAGGAACTCAGAGAATGCGGTGCAAATCCTTTATAGTAATCGTCATCTCACCAGTTGGAAGGTGGAATGCATAGGTGTCTGCATTCCAACACTCGGCTAGAGCCATCAACATAGCATCATGGTACCTCATTGGGGGCATGAGGTACACCCAATAAATCCCTACATCCTACAGGTACTTTGTGTCCTCTACTAAAAGTGCAGGGGCTAGATCTCTAAGAAAACTAAGCTACTTCCCACCTAGACACTGACGCGAACAAGTGGGTACCTATCAATAAAACAAACAAATATGCTCTATGAGTAATCTAACATATTTAATTTTTACATTATTTATCATTCAAGTGTAATAAAGTTGTTCTAGTGTTCTTTCCTAAAGGCCCTAGACATTTTAGAACCATTTTGGGATACTTCGCGAAGAAACATGACACTTTGCAAACAAAAGGGACACTTCACGAAAAAAGGGGACACTTTGCAATTTTTTTTTCCAAGATCCTAAATTAACCTATAAATACACACAAATCATCAAATAACTACATAACCACTAAGCGAAGGTCACCGAATCAACTCACCTTGTGTTGATGCTCGCCATGCGCCACCTAGTCTCACAACATGTCTAGTCTCGTAGGCTTGTAGTCCCTTTTGATCGACATTTTTCACTCTTCTCTCATCACTCTCAAGCTACACAAAAGTAAAATGATAAAATAAGTGACCATTTACTTCACTTTTTAGCTCTTATGTTCAAAATAAGGGTTTTTACTCCATTAGGGTTAAACAGTGCTTTTAATTCAAATCAAAATAACAGGTGCTAGTGAACTTCGTTTTTGATGCCGTCTATTGCATTGGAATTGTGATTTCCTTCCTAACATCATCAATCATCCATTGTTATTTGGAATGGTACTTTTAAATTCCCTACAATGTGATTAGTCCTATTTGACGTGGCTAGATTGCGATCTTGATTCCACCTCCGTAAAGCAAGCAAAATCAAGGGGGTCATACATCTACCCTCAAATTTGATTTCTAGAAGTTAGATAAAGGTATTTTTGGACAACTAATGAATTTGTGTTGTAGGATGTGGTTCCTAATGTTGTGGTTTTGTAGATAACTACACTGGGGGCTTCATTCTCCCATTATCTAAATGAGTATCCTTTTATAAAGTGTACTATTTAGAGTCCTTTAGCTTGCATATGCACATAGAGTCATATGGGTGCTAAAATGGGTGCTAAATGTGGACACTGAAATTGTACTCCCTTCTTGAAGATAGTACAATTTGTAGCCTAATTTGGACCTATCTTGGTCACCCTTACATTAATAATCCTTCAAAAACACATTTATAGGCCCCTAAGACCCATTACTTTTGATCTTGAGGCTTATTTCACTCAAAAATCATATAAATCTTGACAAAAAACATTTAAATCATCCATATCTCAAAAACCCACCTCCAAAAACCACATGTGGGACCCATTCACCACCTTGGGTGAATGAGTCCCCTTTGGTGGGACCCATTTTCCAAGGGTGGTGAATGAGTCCCTTTTGGGACAACTTTCAATTTTGAGCAGGAAACTCACCGACTTAATCCAAATTTTTAGTGGATGTCGGCCTCTTAGGTCTAAATAACAGATAATTAGGTATTGATTCCTATAAATATAAATTTTTAGGTCATTTTCAAGGAATCTAGATCATTTTTACTACACAAATTCAAGAGACAAGTATTGAGAATCTTTCACAAGAAGATTCATAAGTCTATCTACAACAAATTTGAAGCTTTAGGGCAGCATTCTAGGGTTTTTTTTGGTATTCAAGCTCAAATTTTATCCAAGATATTGCATTGAAAAGGGTTGATCATGGATTCCTATGGAGAATCATGGAGAAATCTAGGTTGAGGGGATGCAACTAGCCATCAAATCAAGCCTAAGGACTTGTTTTCTAAGTGATTCCATCTTTCATTTTCTCTCTATCTTTAGAATAAGGGAGGTTTGCATGCCATTAATATTCATTTGAAATGTTGTAGGGTTTCTTAGGGTGAAGTCTTACATCATTCAAGTTTCATTTAAACATCTTATTCTTGCACATTAGAATAGGGTTACATCTTGCTTCAGATTTACTAGTCTTAAACACACTTAGGGCTAGGGTTTGTTGTAGATTTCATTTTCTCTCCAAGGTTTGATTAAAAAATTAGGGGTTTAAGCAAGGAAACCCCCCCATTATAAAATAAGTTATATTATGTTTTGTAGGTGTTTTCGCAGACTCAGATCCGAGATTCAATCTAGAATTGAAGTGCAGGTGTTAAAGTGTAGATTTGTGATTTCAATTTTCAAAAAATGGAAAAAGGACTAATTTTCCATTATGGTGAATGAGTCATGTGCCATAGAAAAATGACCCTTTGAAATTTTTATGGCCTTTTAGGTCTTGTTTCATAGTGTTGGAACTATGTTTCTTTGATTTTATGTTGTAACATGGCTTGAATATGCTTGCTTAGATACTAAAATTTCAAAGAATGATGTCTTGTGAAGGTGTTGTGAAGTGTTGTAAGAAATTTATACATTCTCCTAGACTCCATTCAACACATTTCTATTGATGGTGTTCTCTCCATAGCAACAACTTAGACAATATATAATATCCTATCTCTCTTGAAAGGTAAATCTCTATCAGCAAGCCTCAAGAGATAACCCCAAGGTCTCTAACGTTAGGTCTTGACAATGCATAAACAACTCAGTGATAAATGTGAAAATGCTAGTAATCACAATGGGACCTTACTACAAGCAAATACTGAATCTTTAATTTATCAGATCTAGCAATATGATGATACTTCAATCCTAAATCTAACCCAAATGATAAAATAAATAACAAAATATAAGGGTTTGGAAGAGACCCTAAGATTAAATGTACTTCTAAGACTAACAATGCAAATAATGAAATACTTGAAATGGACCAACCCCTCATAAACTAATTCCTGCTTAACCTAGATGAACCTGCAATCTCACAGAAATAGTGCAATCTTCTAAGGTATTAAAGATTTTCAGATCATGAAAATTCATCCAAGACAACACAATTGCAATTGAAACAGATGAACTTCACAATTGAACTAAGCACAATGAATATAAAAGTCCAGGCTAACTTTGCAAAGCAACTAACAATCAGCCAACAACAAAAAGTATGGACCAGGGATTTCTGCCAACACTTCAAGCATCAAATCATAAACACCATTGAATCAGATCTAACATACATCTAATAACCTTGAGCAATTTCAAAAGATAGAATCACAAGAACCATGCAAGATAAGTCAACACAAAGAAGATCACTAGAAAATCACAATGTCTTCAATTGTATTGAATCACCCAATGACAACAACAATTCCAGTATTCTGTGTTACAACATTTTCTCTAGAATCGACTAAATTCTAACCCTAATTCTTACTTTACTACCCTAATTACTTCTCTGTGAAGAACTATCTCTAGTGACTTCTACTACTACTCCCTACAGTCTAACCCCTTACAAAAGAGGCAAAATGCCATATTTATAGAAAACCCCCAGAGCATGTCAGCCTAATTATATTTTACAATAATAAAATAGCCACAAATAGGTCGGCCAAGAGGAATTCAAAATAAGATAAAAATATGCATTAAATGCATGAACTCATCCAAGTCGGCCTGGGATTTATAATGTAACTCGATCCAATGCATGTGAAGGATGAAAAAGCAAGGTAAAACAAGCTCCAGATAAATAGGAAGCACAACTCCCAATGCCATCGATCATTAACTGGCCCCTTCGTCCTTATCTTGATCTAATTTATCTGGAATCTTAAGAAAAATACTCTCCAGGTTGGCCATAGGTGAAGTAATAAATACTTTAAACCATCCATCAATCAAATTAATCTCCTCTAGAACTTCCTTGATGACCCTGTTAAATTTAACTTGCACTCAGCAAAAACCACCATCAATAAAATCCATTATAACATGAGGATCAAGATTAGCCCATCACCAATAATGTATTCATCATTCAAATAAATTCAAACATAGATCAAAATCAACCCAGAAATATTGTTAGCACAATTTCTCCACAGTTCAAGATTTTCACCCCTTCGCGGAATCCAGGCCAGAAGGGAATTTCGGGAAATTCCCAGCTAGGCAGATTTTGGTGAAATAAGCTTAACAAGCACCCAATAATAATTCAATCAATCACAATCATATAAGAAAAAAAAATGAAAGATCTTAATATCACTCAGATTAATCCCATGATGCACAATCAACAGCCAATAATTCATGCTATCTCACAATTCTTCTTTTTCAACGAAGTTTCAGAGAAATCTGCCCAAGACGGATTTTCGCGAAAATAATCAACAGACTACAAATTCTAGAAAATGAAGAGACAACAGGAATTTTGGGAAAATCCAAAGGGAGCAGAAATTCACGAAGCAGGTAAAACTCCAGAATTCAGGAAAACGCAGAGGACAAGGAAAATTGGGGAAATTCACCAGCGAAGGAAAATCCTGAAATTGAAGAAAAACTTGGACTTCGATGTTCTCACACGATTTCACTCAAATTGATCGAAAGATCACACATTTGAGGACCTGGGCTCAAATGCTACTTGTTTCAAATCATTCATTGATGTATCCAGACTCAGAATTCACTCAAGGGCAATTTGATCGGTATTGGTGATGGCTCTAAAGTTGAAACCCTAAAATTTTACCATGAACGTAGGGGAGTTAGCCCAGATTTTGATTGCCACCCCAATTAAGCTTGAGGATGGGTTATTCAAAGGAGACACAGGTGAGTTTCATTTAAAAGAAATCGAAAACAAGCTCACAAACTCACCCAGGGCCGGCAATCACACAAGCTCGAAAAACCCCAAAATCAACCAAAATGAAAACAATCATACACACAGGGTCGAGCTCGACAATGCAACAATAAGAATTCTAGGCACCATTAGACTCATCAATCAATAGGAGAAAACAGTGACTGATCCATGAACATTCAAAAAATGACAGACCAAACCCAAATCCGGGAATTTGACATGGAGGTGAAATTTTGGGAAAATCCAATCCCTGTGGAATTCCATGAAGGACCAGAATCTATGAAAAAATAGTGCAAAAAATTGGCTACCGAGCTTCGAGTGAAATCCGTGAAAATTTGGATGGGGCGAAAAATCCTGAGAGCAGTGAAAAACCCGAAATGAGCTCAAAACATTAGATTTTCAAAATACTTCCTAGAAAGGGGGAATATGCACAACTAAGATAATCATTCAAGCATGGGTTAAGGCAATAGAACCTCAAAAAAAAAGGGCCAAAGCATCAAAAACTAGAGCAAAAGAGGGTCCCTACTTTTAGTGGGGTGTGTGTGCGAAAACTACACAACAATTTCACCTAAAAACCACCTTTTCACTCGTCAACAAGTTCTATTTTGAAGTGTTGTAAAGTCTTGTAACAAGATTTCATGCTTTTCTAGGCACATCTTCACTATTTACACCTTTCACATGTTTTATTTGTCCCCTTTATGCCCTCATATGCTTATATTAAGTGTATTTTTGGATGTTATCCAAACAAACAACATTAAACACAACATTTTTTTTGAAACTTGGTTTTAGGTCCTAGGTGGGACCCATTCACCTTGCATGGCGAATTAGTCCCCATTGGCCCCAAATTCAAAATATTTCAAATTTCTTTTCATTATTTTATTCAAATTCACTTGATGTCGGCTTGTGATGATGTATGAACGGATACTAAGGCACAAGACTTGTATAAATATGTGATTTTTACCTCATTTTATATCTCCTACAATCTTCTAGCTCATTCATGCAATCTCATTCATTCAAGCATTCAGTCAAGCATCTTATCACATCAATTCAAGCACTATTCAAGCACTTTGAAGCAACCATTGACATTACTTTGGACTTGCAATATCAAGGGTTAGCATTTTGTTTGCAGATTTGATAGGTTATTAGGTGTTGAAGATTGATTTTCATGTCAACTAGGTACTTCAAGTCAACATAAGTCAAATTCAAGCTTGGAGAAGGTTATTTGTCTATTTTCTACAGGTTTGACCTTGACAACCCAACAAGCAGACATTTCCAAATTTGGTGTTGCAAAGTTGTCTCCTGAATTTTTAGAAATTTGGGAGAGGACCGATTCACCACCTGTGGTGAATGAGTCCCACCTTAGGACTGGAAACTTGAGTTTTGTCAAATTTTAGATCTCGACAAACATAAACCAACTCCCAACACTTTGTCACCAATAGGAGGATTGATTCGCCACCCTGGGCGAATGAGTCCCATTATGAAAAGTTGACATTTTTCATTTGCATCCAGAACACTCCAAAATCATCACACTTCATCCATGTGCACTCATATTCATCCCTATTCTTTCTGTTTTGCAAAATTTCTTCATTTACATAGTTGTTTGTATATCACAATGTGTTTTCAAACATAGTTGTAATTGCACTTTTACATTCATTTTCGTTCATTTCAATCAATCAATTTCATTTAGTTTTCTTCATTTAACTTAGAAAACATCACACACATCCTTATTTGAGTGATACATAAGCATTTTTGGACCCGAATCTCTCTCCTTTAGGGTGAAAACCCTAGAAGTGCAAGAGCAAAATTTAGGGTCCCAAAAATCTATGTTTCAAGTCCCACTAGAGGTGTTTGTTAGATCACTTTACAGATTCTAGTACCCTTTTGTCTAAAATATTCTTCTAGGTAGAAATCTTGATTTGGGACTACTTCGCCCAGGTTGGTGAATGAGTCCCAATTGGTCAAAAGTTAACATTTCTAGATTTCCAGAGCTATTTCCAGTTTCTTCAGAGTTTCTAGGTGCATGCCAGTTACATTTTGTATCTTCTATTCTATTCTATTTACTTTTCTAGGGATTTTTTAGGTCATTTTGTATTTGTTTGCATACAACACTATGTTTTCAAACATCTTGCATTTATTTCTAGTCTTCATTCAATAGTCAATCTATTTAATCAATTTTTTGCATATAGGACATTCCATTTAGACACATTTCAATCATATTTTCATTATTCTTGAGTGGGGACATTGCAATTTTTGGTATACCTCTCTCCTTTTAGGTGAAAAACCCTAGAGGTGCAAGAGAGCCCACATTGACAAAAATATTTGTCCACACCTCCTTCCTGTAATTATACTAAATCTACAAAATATGAACTACAACAATATGAGAAATCAGTGCTACAATTGAGGTGAAATAACCATGAGTAATAAGTAATTGAAGTTTCTAATTGATTGATGTTTGTGTTGGATGCTATAATTCCTTGTTGGCAATGTTTACTCAAGTGGTTTGGAAGTAATGACAATAGGAGGTAAAACAATATATTATCCACATATCGGAAATGTTTGGACACAAAGTTATTTAATGATGAATGTTTGTTGTTAGGAGGTTGCAAAATTTTTTCCCTCATGGGACGGTGTTCTATGCGAGACTCTTACAGCTGTGATGTGGCCTTCCCATATAATTCTCCCTACACGATGGTCTACATCATTATCCTCATATCATTGGAGATTCATTCCATTGAAAACCACTTGGGTCCATTTCCCCTTGGATACAAAATCAAGCTTAGATTGTGCATAGACTGATCAGTGCTGAAATGAAGAAAAATAGCGGTGTACTTTCTTTCGCTTCTAGGGTTTTGGACCTAAAAGGAGAGACCAATTTTTCAACCTTTCACTCAAGAAAAAACCCTTGAGATTTCAATCCAAAGGAAATTGAAATATGAAAAAGGGAAGGTCCTAGGGAAATGAAAACAACTAATGAGGTTTCACCACCAAGTGTAAAATTGGAAGAGACAATTTTTTTGGAAAACACAGTGTGATATGCAAAATGACCTAGAAATGCAAGTAAAATGTAACAAAAAACTATGAAATTGGAAATGTGCACCTAGGAAATTGAAAGAGGTAGAATGGAGGTTTGAAATCCTAAAAAAATGTTGATGATAATTGGGACTCATACACCACTTTGGGTGAATTAGTCCAGTTTCGGGTAAACTGTGTCGAAATAAGTTTAAGACAAATGGGTACTTAGATCTACAAAAATCCCTGTCAAACAGGTACAATGGGACTCATACACCAATAGTGGTGAATAAGTCCACTTCTAGATTTATAGAAATTCACAATTGGATTCTATAGCTCTCAGTCTATTCTTTTGTTCCTGATTCAAATCCGGGTCTAAAACTGCAAAATTCAGCATGTAGACCTTCTCTAAGGCTTGTTTACAACTTTGAAAACTTTGAATTTCTTTGACAACTTGATGAAAAATTTTCCAATCTTACGCCTTGATGAAAATGCAACCTAGACATGAAAATCACATCCAAAGAGAGGGAAAAATGTTGTGGGGGTTAGTGAATAGGGGTTTGCTTTGGTAAAATCCCTTGTTGGTAATTAAACCCTTGAAATAGAAATAAATATAAGAGAATGATGAATGAACAAATAATGATGTTGAAACTCACCAATCCCTTGCAATAGGATGCTGCAAACATGTAAGTAATGGTCCAATGGATGTGGGCTTGGAATCTAGCTTGATGTTGATAGATCTTGAATGCAATGCGTACTTGAATCACAAAATCCTACACCACAATTGTTAGCTCTAAAACAACATGATGCAAGCAATCTTTGGCATGATGAAAGATACTTGAATATGCTATTGAATGCTTGAAAATATTCTCTTGAAATACCTTGAATGATCTTGTGAATGCTCAAATTCTCTTGTGAACTACATGCATGAATACTTGAATGCTTGATGGATGGATGAAAATGAGAAAAGAACCTTGTATTTATACTCAATTATGCAATAATTCCTGAAATTACAAAACTACAGGCCAACCTTAGATCTTGGAGAATAAAAACCCACTAGTATTTTAAATAAAATTTGAATTTTGAGTTAAAAGGGACACATTTTCCACCCTAGGTGAATGGGTCCCACCTAAGGGGACTCATTTTCCCATAATGGTGAATGAGTCCCACCTTAGGAATTTTAGGTGGGTTTCAGGATTTTAATGTCTTAAATGATATTTATTAGGATTATTCTTGAAAATACACATAAATAAGGCATGTGGATGCAAAATGGGGCCAATTAAAGCATAAGAAAGCCCAATTATTAATGAGAAACCTAAAAAAGTGTGAAAATATGTTACAACACTTTACAACACTTAGGTAAGGCACCACTTGAATTCCATTATTTCACAAGGGCCCAAGACCTAATGTGAATGTGTTAACAACATTACAATATTAAATCAAGGAGGCATTAAGCCAAAATCCACGAGGACCCAAATGAGTGCGAAAAAGCCAAAGGATCTTTTTTTCAACACTATAGGTGCGAGCTTGTTAATGGTGATATAAGGTGGGGTGGGGGAAAGTTCACTTTGATCATTCACTCCAAAGCAACTGACAATGGCGATCATGATATGAGAATTGCGGAAATCGATTTTTCAGGCATCACATGCCTTTAGGCTATGTCGACGGTATAGTCATACCTCTTTCCCACCATATGCATATGACTATATCACGAGAAAAAATAGTGGCCAAGGACATTTGAATTAATTCAGGAGGCCCATGGGAGGTTCATTCATTCAAAAATTAACAAGTCCTTATAAAAGTGTGAAAATATGTTACAACACTTAGGTAAGGCACCACTTGAATTCCATTAGTTTACAAGGGCCCAAGACCTAATGTGAATGTGTTAACTACATTACAATATTAAATAAAGGAGGCATTAAGCCAAAAGTGGAGGACCCAAATGAGTGCGAAAAAGCCAAAGGATCTTTTTTTCAACACTATAGGTGAGAGCTTGTTCATGGTGATATAAGGTGGGGTGGGGGAAAGTTTACTTTGATCATTCACTCCAAAGCAACTAACAATGGAGATCATGATATGAGAATTGCGTAGCTCTATTTTGTAGGCATCACATGCCTTTAGGCCGTGTCCACGGTATAGTCATACCTCTTTCCCACCATATGCATATGACTATATCACGAGAAAAAAAAGTGGTCAGGGACATTTGAATTAATTCAGGAGGCCCATTATAATAAATCCAATTGTCCATGGGAGGTTCATTCATTTGAACATTATACGTCCTGAGCATATAATTCACACTCTAAATTTTTTTGTTTATTAAAACTTCACACATGAAAGTTTAATTGGGAAAGGTGTTTGCTTTGGATAATGATGTTTTTCCTTTTTGCTGATGATGTGGTTTTGCAGAAAAGGGGGGCCTTATTTCTTAAATCTCAATTGTGACTTTAACAATATTTTAAATTATTGAATGATTAATGGGTTCAAATTTTAAAGGAGCTCATCTTCCAGACTTCAAGGATTTAATGAATTAAAGTTGCATTTATGAGGAATTTAAAAGATTTATATGAAATTTTCACTCATAATTGGTACAATTTCACTTCAATTAACATTTTGTGGATCTTATGCAGGGTGACTTATAGAGTGGGGATGATCAAATCATGACACAACCACTAACTTATTTGATTAAAGGTAATCCCACGATGCAATGTTGCAACTCTAATTATTTATTGAAAATATTACTTGCAGGTATCATGTACAAGGAGGGTTTAATAGGCTAGGAGTTGGGGTTTAGAGGGACCTACATAGGGAACCATGCTAAAAGAGGGAGATTTTGATTCAAATTTTTAGGGCGGGGGATCTGCTTATCCATGAATGCACGCCAAGAAGATGTTACCTGAACATATAAGTGTGAATGTCCGTTTGCAGACCTGCACCAAGAAGTGTTGTGGCTAGGAAGGTGCTTTTAATAGGACGCCATAGGAGGGCTATTTTACTTTCCACCGAATGATGATGATTTTCAAGGACTATTCATCATAATCAAGGGGGGAGATTTCTTCCCCTCAGTAAAGCAGATCTACAACAAGACTCACCTGATAGAATGAATAGAATGCTAGAAATATCTCAACAAAGGGGCAGGTTTCAACAGTTTCTAGCTACAGTGGCAAAGGCAGCTAAAGGACAAAATAGACTAGAGGAAAAAATAGGAAAGAGACAAAAGAGTCCATTTTATATTGTAATATATTGGGGGTAGGTGAAACCTTAAACTAGAATGAACTTGAGCCATTCATTGCAAATAAATCTTGGCCATTCATTTCACTTTTGGAAAACTATAAATAGGGCTTGCTCCTCATTTGTAAGTGGTGGTGAATTGTTGTAAAGAGACATTATGTAGCAATAGAAGGAAGCATTGCATTGAATTTGGGTGTTTTTCTTTGAACTTGCTCATTATGCATGCATGATTCAACCTCCATGTTATTTTTGTTTATTAGTTTCTTGAATGGCTTTAATGGTGGCTGCTTGTTATAGTATTTGATGCACATCCAACTCATACTTTTGGCTATTTGTTGATGAAAAAATAGTATGTAAAGTTATTCTGAGCTTGTTTGTCTTACTGCACTTATGTTCAATTGCTTATTCATTCTGAAAAGGTGAATATACAATCTAAAAATATGCAATGACCCCTTGAAGATTGCACTAGTTTCATGAGACTATGGGTTGTCCCTAGTTAAGTGGAACTCAGTTTTGGGAAGTGTGTCTATTGTAGAATCCTCCATTGTTACTGTTCATTCTAGTTTTAAATTTAGAATAAATTCTCTCAACCCTTTACTCTTTTGACATTTCTTTTAGTTCTTGGTTAGTTTAGGATCCCAAGCACCATAACAATGTCAAACTTGGTGATTGAAGTGAGTTTTAGCTTGTTGTTTTAAGTGTGCAACCACTGTTAATTCATTTCCAAAACTTAGAAAATCCATTTACAAACCTGATACTTCTATGCTTTGTGAACCATAAAGGCCCCTTTGTGATTACCAAAAAATCACATCAACTAACTGATCTTTTTTGCAAGTCATGACCTGACACCTGAGAGACCTTGGGGTGGTTTTCTGAAACTTAGTTGCATATTTTCACCTTTCAAGAGAGGCATCACACTTGTGTGTTTTTTGTGTTGAGCAGTACAAAAACACCGACCAACAAAACTTAATTTTGGAAATAATAATAAAATGAACTAAATTATGCCTTAATTTAGTGTTGTAATATGTATTTAACATATTCACATTAAGTTTAGGGCCCTATTAAATAAAATGGATTTATTTTTTCCTTATTTGTGGTGTTGTAAAGTGTACCTTTACACTTTCACAGTTATCTAGGGCTTTATTAATTAATTGAGGTTAATTTTCCTTAATTGGCCCCTTTAATTCAAATCCAAGCCTAATTAATTATAATTTCTGAAGAGGAAAACCTGAAATTTATCAATGCCATAGCATAACACTTAGCATTGGAGAACGTGTGTCCTAGGTAAGTGACCTAGGACCCATTTTCCCAAGGGTGAATGGGTCGTCACTTAAACCTAGGACCCTAATTTAAAATATGTTTTTGGCAATATTTCAATGATTTCAAATGTATATTCACATGTCAACTTGTGTTATTTCAATTTTTGGAATTAATGCTAACATATATATTAATAAGAGGTCATTTCACAAAGTTTCATCCTAGAGTTTGATAAAAGCATTCCTAAAGTGAAATGTCATCAAGAGAAAGTTCAATAGCATTTCAACGTATTCAAGAGTATATTTATTGAAGAAATATTGTGGCAAACAAGATCCATTATCATGTTAAAGTATTCTTGCATCATGCATGTTATTTGAGCTAATATGTTGATGTAGTGTTCACGATACATTCAAGCATTCAAGGGAGTTGTTTCAAGTCAAGATTCATGATCAATAACCACATCCATTGAATCCATCTCATGAAAGTTGCAGATCCACATTCCAAGATTCAAATAAGGGTTTGGTGAGTTGTGACATAGACTTGTTCATTCTTCATTCCTTCATGCTATTTTATTTCATTACATTGTTTAATTACCAAAATGGGGTTTGACCAAGGAAAACCCCCATTCACCAACAAAACAATACTTTTCTTTCTTGATGTCTTTTTGTATATTTTAGGTGGAAGATCTCTTGAAGAGCAAAAATTGCAAAGTTGTCATCATTCTTGCAATTTCATGGAAATTGACCTACAAAATTTATTCCTAGTTTCCCAACTATGAACTTTGGGAGTCTGGGAGTGCAAACAAAGTAGAAGAGAACCCAAAAACCATTTTTATAGAGCCCTAGCTAAGACCCATTCACCATAGGGTAAATGAGTCCTCAGTTAGCTTTAAAAAAGCACTTTTGGTGACTGGTTCACATCACTTTCCCATTCTCAGATCTGTAATTTAATTTATAGTTCCATCAAAATTGAGGTTAATCTATTAGACACATTTTATAAATTACCCCCCAAAGTGATATTTAATTAGGACCCCTGTCCTTGCATAAAAGGGAAATTTGCAAATTCACACCTTGATTTGACTCACCTTTTGGGTCGATATTCATTTCATTGTTTGGATTTCATTTCCTAAATTAAATTAGAGAAATAGGTCTATCATACTCCCTTTTTTATCAATTCATTTTGGTGAGCCTATGTTTCAACTATTTAAATCATTATTTGTTGGAATTTTATCCTAGTGAGAAAAGGATATATCTTCTTCCTAAGAAATGAAGTGTGTAGTGTAGAATTTGAAAGGATGTTGATATAGGCCCTAGGGAATATTGTGTTGAGTATGAGGATGCACTAGATGATTGGTTATTACTTTGAAGATACTATGAATCCAAATTCATAGTTTGATCCTTCATTGTTGGAGGCCAAAGGCACTAGAGGATGGAGATTTTTCCATAATCTCAAGCTAGCTTCTCGCTCCGAGATTGTTTTTATTAAAAAATCAAGGGACCCAAACCTATAATAGAACAAAATAACATAGAAATAGTAAAGTAGAGAGAAACAAAGTAACCAAAAAATATCGAACCCACTAACTTCACCCCCAAGGGATTGTGAAGAAAAATGGAGTCCTTATTAGGAAGATCTTTCTTCACATGTTGTACAACTATTGAAGAAGATTTATTAACCAAATTTGAAACATTTAGGAAAGAAGGGAGAGAAAACCCCTTAGAGTGCTTAACTAAAGGAAAAAACTGATAAGAGATCAAGGTGGGGAAACAACCTTGTCCAAAACTAGATCATCAGGAATCTCAGCAAAAAAACATGAAATTGAGTGGAAAGCTTATATTTCATCAATGCAGGAGGAGAAGGAGGAAAAAAGGCATGTGGAGTGCCAAGTCATCACTAACATCAGTAGAATCATCGTCTGGGTACTTTATAAGATGTTCAAGAAGAGTTTTCTTACGTCAAGTGGAGGAAGATGCTCTATGAGAACCATGAGGATAGTCACAGGTCAAGTGCCTAGTAGCAAAATAGTACCTACAATAAAATGTGATTCCTTAATAATCCATAAGATAAGCCTAGGACTAGCCATTAACTTGAAGCACAACCTAACTATGTAATGTATGAGATAAATTAACTTCCACCAAAGTATGTGCATAAGATGTGTGGTAAATTTCTTAGAAGAAATATCTACTTTCAAGAACCTACTATTGTGTGGTCTCACAACATGCCCTATTTTTCTCCTCGAAAAAATGTGGACCCCCTTTTTCTTGTTTCTTTTCTTTCTTCCTTTTTTCTTTTACTTGCTTTGGTGTGATGCTCTTGGAGGAAATGGTAAAATGGTAGGTTTTAACCCAACTTGCCTAGTCCCACTCAAGTTCTTACTTTGCTCGACTTAGAATGTTGCTAAATATTTTTCCTGGTCTCATTGATATACAGAACCACTGGGTCTCGAGATTCATTCTTGTTTTCCTAAGTATGTTGTATCTTCAGTAATTTTCACTTTTTTCCTGGCTGGTAGTTATGCCCAGTAGGTTGTCACCCAGATAAGATCATCTTGGTATGTGTGATTCTCCTCTTCACCAATTAGCCCAATAGTAGGTTTTCTTTTCTTTAGAACTGAAGATCAAAATTTTTGTTGCGAATATTTTTCAAACCAATTTGGTCTCGTTTTCCCTAGTCTCAGATCTTCATTTGCACCTGATAGGTAAATTCCTGGTTCATAGTAATCTTTTCAAGGTCTAGTGTCAGATGATTCAAGCCTTGTTTGATTGCAAATTGTTAAAGTATCCAAAGGTGGATTTTCTTATAAATAATTTGCCTCGTAAGAATTGAAGTGACTCGTAAGTGTGCCATGTTAGCATTTTGCAATGTACTCTTCTCTAATGGTGGGCCTTGTGTAGAAACCAAGGAGTTTATGATTTGATCCCTAATCTACCATGATTGCACCTTTATTCAGGGAAACTAATGCATTGTAAAAGGAAATTAATGAAGGTGGTGAACAATACATGTACTTGGCACCACCTCATGCATGTAGTTTCTTTCATAACACTCTACCTTGCACCATACTATTCACCTACAAGGACATTGAAGAATTAAAACCAAGATTGTGGTGTGAAAAGAAAGGTAAACCTTGAGAAGTTGAAGAACACAACTACCAAGGGTTTTGAGGTTGTTTTTAGAAAATTGCATCACTAGAAAAACCAGGTATGCTTCAAATAACTAAAATTCTATTAATTATTTTCTATGCATGCATGTCTCATGTTATATGGTGTTACCCTTGGTTTGGTAATTGAAATGTTGAAATGAATTTGACCTAATTACAAACTTTAAGTTTCATGAATTTTTTAAAACGGGAGGTTAGATTTAACCCTAACTTGTACACAAGGCACATATTTGCTAATAATGTAGGAAACCTAAGAAAATATGAGCACTTCCAAAAGGAGGCTGATAGATGAGCAATTTGAATTCCCAATGTCATAGGTCGTATCAATCAACAGGATAATTATAGGAACTCATATAGGATGGTTTACTGACACCAAATTCGATAAGATAATGGGCCTCTCAATGCACAAGTAACATTATCACAAGTGGCCTACATTTGGTAGGATGGTTTCAACTAGAAATAGAAGCCCTTGAACTAGTAATGGAATGTATGAATTGGTATGACCCAAATAAGAGGGCCATTAAGAAATAAGGGAGAGTCTATGCAAACCTCTTTGTAAAAGGGATTGTATACACATTTGGACTCCCCACATTTAGCTAAATGAATTCGTTGGACATGCAAGTACTAGACATGACATGCTTGAGTTCAAAAGAGCAAAAAAATATATTTATGAATGCAACATGGTGCTAGGAGGAGATTACCAAGCAAATGAGACAAATCCTGAGGTTTGTGTTTATTCATGATGTCTAAGACATCATAACCCTATTGCAGACACTAGAAATGTCCTAAATGATATGATACATTTGAATCAGATTTATTAACATCATTTCCTCTTTAACTCATATTTTTGCTTAATTGATTTAATTGGCCTAGCTAATTAATTAATTGCATCATTTTCATCTATTTGGCCTAATTAATTTAATTAGGTGAATTCATCTCTTTTCACACTAACACTTCATCTCATTAAATTAAATAAGTCAAAATATTTAATCTAATTCCCTAAGTCATCTTATTTAATTAAATAACTCTAAGTTAATTAATTAAATATCATTTCATCTCTCTCACATTTATTAAATCATCTAATTTAATAAATATCCCTTTATTCCTCCAAATTCCCTAATTGCATAAATTAAACCTTGTTTAATTAGCAATTAAACTAATTTTCCTCTAAACAAAGGGAATATTCCCATGGAATATTCCTTATTCTCCTTTTTGCACAATTAATTTTTTTTTTTAATTTGTAAATTACCTTTTTCCTCATCAAAAAGGAATATTCTAAGGAATATTCTCTCTCCTCTAACCAACTCACTTGACTTCTTAAACAAGCTAAACATTCAACCTCTTGAGCAAGTTACCTTTGACTTGTGTGAGCAAGTCAAAAGTGTGTTTGTTTGAGGAAAGTATGAGCCTTTGATTAACTTTCATCATGCATTCTCATCCGTTGATGAGAATTTATGATCCATGCCTCTCATCCCCTTCATCTTGAACTGTTGATTAAGATTTTTGATCTCAACCATTCATTCCTCATTTTCTCTCCTATAAATAGATCACTATTGGAGATAAATGGATCCATCTTTCAATTGTAAACTTATGTTGTTGAATTCACTCACATACACACTCATCTTTTACTCACTTTTAGCTTGTTTTAGTTAATTTTAATTGCATAATAGCTTAGAGAATCCATTAATGGCTTCCATGCATCCATCTTAGTTTATATATGAATTAGGGTTTTCATATTTTAGCATTATTTTAGCTTAGATTAGCTTATAAATAGCATAATTAGATCATTTATAGTATAAAATTATGGTACTTAGCTTGCATCATGTTCATTTTTAGCATAAACTAGGTTTTCATACATCAATAACAATGGTTTCATCAATTCTCTTCCATAAAATTGACTAAAATAGGCTCACTGATCATAGGATTGGGAAAGGGTCATCATTCCACATCAACATGACACCAATTCCATAACAAGATAAGTTTTAGATGGATTAGATTAGATGTTTTGAAAGATTTCATAATTTAGTATATTAGGTTTTGATAAAATGTTTAGTTTTGATTTCATTTGATTGATCTTGTTGAGATCTGAGTATTAGTGGCTCTATTATGCTTTGATTCTTCATGGATAAAGTGTAATTCAGCCAATACTGATATTTTTGCATCACATTCTAGTGCTAGGAGGGAAAACCGATAATCTAACTATCTTTTAGCTCGAATTTCATTTTTATTCTATTTTGCAGGTTGTAGCGATGCTCAAAATACAAACAACGATGCTATTTCAATAGCATCACCATATAGCGATGCCCTATCAATTTGGAACAATGATGTGTATTCAATCTATCGATGTTGATTTAAATATAGTGACGCGTATTCAATTTGAAAGTATTGATAAATATAAATGGCGACGCTCAAACTCACTAGTCTGATGCTTTCCAATTCCAAATCGCGATGCCATCGTTAGCAACGATGCCCATCAAAATAGTGACGCAGTTGTGCTCACTGGTCTTGCTGCATAACAATGCTCATTTTCACCAAAGTGATGCCCAAATCTCAAATTGTGACGCTATTGTGTTTAGCGACGCCCAACCAGGGTAAGAAATTTTATGTTTATTTTTTCAACATGTGACTTAATTTCTTAGATTTATCTAATCACTGATGCATGCCTAAATTTTTTTTGGTTGTTAGATTAACAAGGTTTTGTAGGTTTTAAGGACATGGAGTGAAAGTGAAAGAAATTCTCTTCTATCTCAAATTCTATGATTGTAACAAGCGTATGACGCTTTGGGGCAATTATAACCCAATTTCATGCTTTCTACTTTTTGCTTTAGGAAACACACTAGATTTCAATTTGGTTTAAAATGAACACTCAAAGTTGGATAAAATTGAACCCTCACATCACATTTTCCAATTGGGCTTAAAATTGAACAAGGCAAACTTCATCTTTCAATTGGTTCTTAAAACAAACTAATCATTGCTTTGAAAGGTTAAAATTGATAACTGTTTGCTATGTTTTATGATTTTCAACATTTTTGGTAAATGTGTATGCAATTATCTCATGCCATTTGGTGACCTTGAGAAATGGAAACATTCTCTAACACTTTGTAAAATCACCCACATTTTTCAATTTGGGTTTAAAATTGAACAACCATGCTAGTGTGAGAAAAAGGCATAGCGTGTGTTCTCTCTTTGTTTATGCAAGCAAAGATGATCGAACTACGGATATTCCTTGCTATTGTTCACCTTTAGAGGGCCTTTCTTGGTGGGAAAAAGTACTCACCCCAAGGGAACGACCCAAGCGGTAATGAGCTAACGCCAAGCTCTTCCAAACCGCCATATAAATTTGTGGTTGCAGTGAAAATCATGATCAATGGGAAGCAATACATGATAGATCTCCCATAGTATCTTTATGATGCATAAAGCCCTTGTTCTAAGGGTTGGGAGACCTCTCACAAGGATTTTATCATTGCACGCCCTAAACTGGAAGCCCTTATTACAAACCCTTGTGTAGAAGCCAAAAATCCTTAATATTTGTTGATGTTAGGAACGGTCATTTTGAAGCCACCCCACATTTGTACTATTCAATTGTAGAAGTAGGACAACTCTTTTTATTCTCTGGATTTTAAGGATTTTGAGATTTGGTGGTCCTAAGAAGTGTGTGCCATGGAGGGGAGCCAGTGTCACCAAATATCTAACTATTCACATTGTCTAGTGTTTAGAGAAATCCTAGTGGGGATTCAACAAATATAGCCATTTCTATCCTAGGGTTGTAATGATTGTGAGTCAATTTAACACTTTGCTTGGTTCCAAAATGATCCAAAAACATTCACTATCCAAAATTCAAACACTTTGGCCTAAATATGGACCTCTTGAGTTAGCCTTGATATTACTTCTTTTCCTAAGGATTTATCCTTAGAAATTTCTAAATATCTTGACATTAATCAAAAACCCATATTTCTCCCAAAGACAACATAGGAAATTATGGCTTTAACCTCATGATTTTCATGAAATTGACATTGTGAAAGATGATGTTTTAACATAAACATCTAGTTTGGAAACATAATCAAAGACAAGTGTTTGTGGTAAAATCAATTCACTTAAGCAAATATAAATTAACAAATGAACCCCACATGACTATGAGACCGATTGCTCCCATTGAACAACTTGATCTTCTAGGTGCTACAATTCAGCCAAACTTTGAACTCATAAATGGTGAACAAATAGATCTTATTAGCAGTTTGAGAACCTTCACTTTTGAAAACAAGGAAACAAAAACACAGTGGAGAAACACAACAACCATTTTAGACAAAGAAGAGGAACACACCGATATTGAGGCTAGAAGGATCCTATTACCACCACCCATGTGATAATAAATATCTTCCTTTCTTCCATAAAATTAAAATATTTCCACATGATCTAAAAAAAATTAGGATTCCTAAGCCAAAGTCTATAGGTCCTCATTTTAGACATAGGCATCTCACTCCAAAAGCTCTTAAGAAGCACCTTCGAGCAGTTCACAAAAATAGAAATAGATTAGTAGCAAAAATTTATAGACATGCTTCATGGTATAGTCTAGAATTGTATGCATTCTTTTGGAGTCAAAATCCTATTCTTTTTCATGATACTCAACTCCTTTAAATTATTCATCAAATAGTCAAAATCTATAAGGGAAAATCTCTAGCTCATCATTTCAGACATAGGAATCATAGAACAAGGTATGGTCAAAAGTGGGCTTCAATATTTTACTACAATTATTATGCTTTGATGAGAAAATTTTATGCTCGAGCTAGAAGAGCCTAAACAGGTTTGAACATTCCCATCTATCCTCTCATTTTCTAAATCATTGAGTCTTTAGGATTTGAAAATTTTAGAGGTCTAGCATCATTCTCACTACCTTGGTCTTTTCAAAACAAAAGGTTCACTTTAGGTCAACATTGGGTCAACCATTTCACTCACCCCATCATCAAACTTCATCCTTCACTTCATCTATCTTTGCAAAATTTCAATTACACCAACACTTTGGGACTTAAACATCAAGCCAACTGCTACCTTAGCTACTTTGTATGTGAAATGTATCCTTTTCCATGCACTTAGTTAAGATAGTTATCATCTTTGAACTAATTTATCTTGAAGGTCACAAGTCTACCCTAAATATTTCTAAGTTCATTAGCATCATTTATCCCAACATCAAAACATCAAACTCAAGTCAAAAGTGTTGTCCTAAAAAATTTGCAAATATCACTTCCCACATCACCCATCTTTTCATCCCACATTATCGTCATTGCTCCAAAAATACTTAGAACTTCCCTTTTACCTAGGTTTGAGTCAACTAGAGAGTTTAAACATTACAAAGCTCAATACAACTCTCCCATAGTTGACGCAAAATTTATGGTAAATATGAGATCACAACACAAGAGAATCATGGAGAAAACCAAAGTTACATTTACCTCAAATGATCCAAATCCTTTAGAATTTGATCCTAGGAGCCATGTTACCCCATCGCAACAACCATCATCTCCTTTAGGACCATATGGAATCAAAGACATCACAAATAACCCATTTGAGCTCACTAGCGAAGAAATTTTGTAGCATCAATATTTTGAAAGTGTAGCTCATATCTCCTTGACATTTGTAGTATGGAGTTTAACAAAAGATTTCACAACTCCATCACAAGGACTAAGTCAAACTTACATGCCTAATCTTGCAACCAGCCTTGCTAAAGATTTTGGTCACACCTCACCATTTGGAAGTAGCACGCTTGTGGGTACCCTTGAAACTAATCCTCCACCTCCCACCACCGTTTGGACACCTACTTTTGGTGCTCCTCCTTTTCCCGAAGATCCAAAATAGCTACACACTCCACTTGAAATTCATTATTTCACCACCACTTCGACATTTTGGGGAAACCCTTCTTCATCCACACCTATGAGTATCACAAGTATGCCTACCATCACACAAAGCAATATAGAACAAGTATCTCAAAATAGCACACAAGCGCATGTCAATACTATATCATAGAATCAACCCTCAACGCAAATAGGGACATCTTTATCCAACCCTCTAGTGGGTTCATCCATTCCATCTACCATTACCACATCATCCACCATCAATCCACCTCAAAAAAATCCCTTGGTTACAAGTTCTATCAATCCTAGGAGCACCTTGGCCACGAATCATTTGTTCACATCTCTTGCACAAGGCAATACTCAAAACATAGGACAAAGGAATATATTCAATCAATGGGCTCAAGGTCCTAGTGTGTCATTTCCATTACAAAATTTGATGACATCATCTTTTCCAATAGTTCCCTTTTTTATGCCAAATCAATCAAGACCTCAAACATACATTCCTCCACCTCATTCTACCATATTGCAAGGAGTGTTAAATGAAGAGAACCCTCCACCTTTCATTGGCAATCTGCTACCCACTCAAAACATCAATATCCATAATCCTTCACAAATGTTTCAACAACCACCTTATCCCACATTGCAAGCACATGCCTTAGCTCTACAACAAGCACAACAAACTTATCAACAAGCCATACAACAATAACAACAACATCAAGCAACCTTAGCACAACAACACAACAACAACAACAAAAACACAAAAAGAATCCTTAGTAGCTCAACAAGAAACCTTAGCAAAACAACAACAATAACAACAACAAGCAGCCTTAGCACAACAATAACAACAACAAAAACAAGTAGCCATCACACAACAAGCCCAACAAGCGGCCTTAGCAGAACAACAAGCCGCGCAACAATAATAAGCACAATAATCAACTTTATTATCACAACAACAACAAGAAGCTCATCAACAAGCCTTACTAGCTCAACAATACGCCCAACAACAACAACAAGGTTCCTATTATCCTCATTTGAACATCATCAATCCAAACACATCAGGAACATATTCATCACTTTCACAAAACCTCACAGCTTCATACACCCCATATAACTCATCTCTCATCCCACCATATGTTCCTCCACCCAATAAATAAGATGATCTAACATCACAATTGGAACCTCATACATAGAACTTGTGTCCTTACCCATTTGGTTGAAACATAGCAATGATACTATTTCCTCCTAGTTTTGAAATCCCCAAGTTTGAAAAATACAGAGGGAGAGGAAGTCTTATTGACCATATCAAAGAATTTAATGTCATGTGCATGGAAGTGGCTTACAATGATTCATATCTAATGTGCCTCTTCCCTCGAAGTTTAATAGGTACTATTATGGATTGGTTTTCTCATTTTCCTCTTGGTGTCAAAACTTTTTAAGAAATCACTGAAAAATTCATTAATCACTTTTCCTTCAATCTTGACATGGAAGTTACTCTAGAAGAGTTGTACACTCTCAAACAAAATCCAGGAGAAACCTTCACTAATTTCTTACAATGATGGAGACAAAGAGCTAGTAAAATCAAGTGGCCTCTTCTCGATGAACAACAAGTGGGAATCATTATAGCCAACTTGGATTCAAATCTATCATTCCACTTGAAAATGTAATGTATCACATTGTATGATGAACTTGTTCCTAGAACCCTTAGCATTGAAAGAGCCCTAGTCTCACAAGGAAATACATAGGCTTACGAAGACAACCATGCTTCAACTACTTCAAATGAGATACCTTGTGTATGGGCTAAGAACAAAAATTTAACAAACGATGGTGTGGTAGATGCTAAGGTCATAGTAAGTGTTCCTAGACCTAATAATAATCTAGTTGCTAACATCCAACCAACTGTGCAACAAATGGTACCACCTTAGAAAAATAAGATTAGTAACACCAACATGCAACAGAGGAAACTCGATAATAGGAACAACTATCCCAAACACAAGTACACATAGTTATCAGAACCCATTGAGATGATCATGAAGAAACTGGTAGAGTCAAATCTAATAACACTTCCTAACTTTGAAATCTACCAAGAACCACAAGAGAAGCCATCCTAGTACAACAAACATAATCTCTATGAATTTCATAAAATAAAAGGACATAAAACAACAAACTACATGGAACTCAAGAATATCATCCAAGATCTCATAGAGAATGATACCATATGTGTTGAGGTACTAGCTGGGAACCATGATCTCAAGATATACAAGACCCCTATACTAGATCATAACAAGGAAAATAACAATATAAAATCTAAGGATTACACTAATGTACAACATACTTATTCCAATGTAGTTGCCTCTTATGATAGCGTTATCACTATTGTCACCATCAAAGGGGCTAGTACAAAATATGGAGTCACCACACAATGTGGAAAAATAGCCGTTCAAGGAGTTGTTTGAGGTCAATCTAGGACACAACCTACTTTTACCACATCTAATCCTAGAAAGTAAAATCTTGTAGATCAGCTTAAACATACCCTTGCACATATATCAATCTCAAAACTCTTAAGGTTATCTCCCGAACATAGGGAAATACTAAAAAAATCCTTGTTTGATTCATCCGTTCCCAAGAACATTGATACCAATCAATTTCAAGCTATGGTAGGGCATATCAAAAACCATCTTCTTACCTTCTGTGAGTAAGATTTACCATCACAAACATCTCATAACCGTGCTTTACACCTTAAGGTTTTCATTCATAAAAAAAAATCAAAAGAGTATTGATAGATGGAGGAGCTGGTCTAAACATTTGTACCCTGCAGTTGATCAAGAATCTAGGCTATTCAGAAGATACTATTGAGAAGAAAAAGAGTACTACCATCAGAGCATATGAAGACCAAGAACGGGTATCACAAGGAATCATTTCACTCCCAATCCAAGTGGGATGTCTTATTGCATAAATTGCATGCCAAGTACTTGATCTTGATCTTCCCTATAACATACTACTTGGCCAACCTTGGATCCATGCTTTGAAATATGTAGCCTCGACCTATCATCAATGAGTGAAATTTCCTTTTGAAGGAAGATAAATCACTATCCATGGATATCTTGAGCCTTTCTACTACTATAAGAGACTTGAGGCTAAGTTCTATAAGATCCCACAAATACCTAAAAATGATTGACCTACACCATCAAGCTCATTTATTGACTCATCATCCCTAGCCTCTACCTCAACACCAAAGTTCCTATTGTGAAAAGCATACCTGACATCAAAGCAGTTATTCAAAATGATGGTTGTGGAAGCTACAAACTATTGAAATACACCTTTTTCTTAAGAGATTTACCTATTTCTCCTCAATCCCACAAGAAACCTACATCTAGCACCAAAGAACCAAAAATAATCAAGATGAAGACCACTACCTTCACCATGTGGGGAGACCTAAATCAAGAAGACGTCAATGAGCAAGATATCTCTAAACTTCTCGATTAAGATGAACAACCTGTTCCTATTCTTCCCATGGAAGATGACAACAAAGGAATACAACTAATGTAGACCATGGGTTATAACAAGAATTAGAAGCTAGGAAAAAATGAGAATGGTTTACTAGAACCTATCATTCTTGAGAAACAACTAAAAAATATTGGCTTAGGTTGTACTACTAGCAAGGTCACACTTATTGGAAAAATTTGCTAAATGCGTTGAGGCTTCCTCTTGGTCACCTACATCACGTGATAGAACCTTAGATGAATTTCCCCTTGATGTTGCTGACCTATTTTAGAACAACATCCTCTTTATGATATCCATAACATCCTTTGTCTCAAACAACCAACCAACTAAAATACGCCTAATATACTCATAACTCATTGACATGGACCAACAAGGACCACCAATTCTAGATTTATTCAAAAATGATGAAGCGATCTTAGAATTCATGGGACTTTGGGACAACTTATCATGGGTAGATCACAAATTAGGCTTCGATATAGAGCTTGATACAGGGGCATACTATGGGGAGACGATTGAAACCTTCAGTCAAAAAATAAATGAAATGCAATTAACATGCAGATCCTTGAGTGAAAACCACCTAGTGGCACTCTCTGTTTCCAAAATAGTAAAAAGAAAGGATGCATCCAACAATGAAAACCTATTTGAGGTGCCCAAGGATGAGGGATTCAATATCCCCCTTTTTTGTAATGCATCTAGAGAAGTCAATGGTACTAGCAGAAAAGGCTACTCCAGTCAATGTGGGAATAGAAGAAGCACCTAAGATCACTTTTTATGCCAAATCCTTGTTGGAAAAAGAACAGAAGAACCCAACAACATTCCTTAAAGAAATAAGAGCTAACTTTGCATGGTCATATATAGATATGCTAGGACTTGGTCCAAAAGTGGTTGTACATCACTTAGTAGTTTATCTCGACACCAAACTAGTCAAGAAAAAATTAAGGAAGATGCACCCATAGATAACACTCTTGGTTAAACAAGAACTACAAAATCTTCTTGACATTGGATTCATTCAACTGATAGATTATCCTCAGTGGGTTTCAAACCTAGTACTAGTCTCAAAACCCACTAGGGGCATTAGAATATGCATTGACTTCAGAGATGTAAACAAGGCATGTTTGAAGGATGATTTCCCTCTTCCCAACATTGATCTCATTATAGATTTAACAATTGGGCATGAAATGTTGTCACTCATGGATGAATTTTCAGGCTACAATCAAATCATAATCACCAAAGAGGATCAACATAAAACTTCCTTTACTTATCTGTGGGGAACCTACTATTGGAATGTGATTCCATTTGTGTTGAAGAATGCAAGAGCTGCCTATCAAAGAGAAATGACCCTCATCTTTCACTACATGATACATAAAATAGTTGAAGATTATGTAGATGATATTTTGGAAAATTCAAAGATGAGAAATGAGCACATACAAGTCCTAGGTCCTATCTTTGATAGGGTTGAAGAGTGCAAGGTACGACTAAATCCAAAAAAGTGTGTGTTTAGGTCACATCAAGGAAACTTCTTAGCTTTATTATTTCACAAAGAGGGATAGAAATCCATCCAAAAAAAGTAAAAGCTATCCTAGACATGGAACCATTGTAGATATTGAAGCAGATCAGAGGATTACAAGGAAGATTGTAGTCTATCAGAAGGTTCAGAGCCCAACTATCAGATAAGATTCACCCCTTTTTGTATCTTCTCCATAAAGGGATAACCTACAAATGGGATGAAAAATGTGATAAATCTTTCCAACAAATCAAGGATTATCTACTAACACCTCTAGTGCTCATGCTGCCGATACTAAACAAGTCACTGATCCTGTACATCTCAGCAACACCAGTAGTACTAGGAGCTATTTTAGCACAACATGATGAAAATGGAAAGAAAAAATCCATATACTACATTAGCAGAACCTTGATAGGATATGAGATGAACTATTCACCCATTGAGAAAGCATGCCTAGCGGTATTTTTCGCTTCACAAAATTTCAGGAACTACACGTTGTCACACCAAATCAAGCTCATCACAAAGGTTGATCCATTAAAATATTTGTTATCTTAAGCAACCCTCATGGTATGAATGGCTAAATGGGTAATGATATTGACAAGTTTTACATAGAGTATGTGGAGCACAAGGAAATCAAAGGACAAGTGATCATAGACCAACTAGTAGAAGCACCCATCTATGACAAGAACCCTTTAATATCTGAGTTCCTTGACGAATCAGTGTTCCTTATTAATCTAACAACTTAGTGGAAAATGTACTTTGATGGATCATTCACCCAACATGGATCAGGATCAGGCATTATTTTCATCACCCCCAAGGTGATTACATCCCAAAGTCATACAGGCTATCATTTCCATGTACCAATAACATTGTTGAATACGAAGCCTTGATCACAGGTCTTAGGATAGCAGTTCAATGGTAGATACAAGAGATGAAAGTCTACAGAGACTTACAATTGGTTATCAACCAAGTCAATGACAACTATAAAACTAAAGATGAAAAGCTTACTCCTTACAAGAAGATAGTGGAGAATCTCAAAGATCTTTTTATAGACATAAATTTTGAACAGATTACTCACATGAATAATAGAGCAATAGATGCCATGAAAACAATTAGATCACTACTAGACATGCCAAACAATGTTCTCCAATGTGAATTCTTGGTAGAACAACTTCTCGTACCAACTTTTGAAATCCCTAAATTTGAATTTGATTGTGCCATTGTTGGTCCTAGATCTTCGTGGTACCATGACATCTTTAATTACCTTAATAGAGGAACCCTTAAATTGGATATCACCCCAAACCTTAAAAAGACCTTTATCAAAAAGGCATCTCAATTAGTGATCCTAGGTGATACCCTTTACCGTCAAATCATTGAAAGGACATTACTACGATGTTTAACTAGGAGGAAGCCTTAACTGCTTTAACAGAAGTACACGATGGCATATGTGGGTCCCATTCTAGTGGTATGACATTAGCTAAGAAACTGTTGAGGATGGGGTACTATTGGCTAACCATGGAAAAAGAAGCTCATCAGTATGTGCATAAATGTATCTAGTGTCAACAACACAGGGATCTGATTCATGCTCCAGCTCAAGATTTGCAACCCATGATCACACCATGGCCTTTTTCACAATGGGGACTTGACCTCATAGGAAAAATCACTCCAATCTCATCCAACGGCCATAAGTTTATCATAACCGCAACTAAGTACTTTACTAAGTGGGTTGAAGCCATTCCTATGATCTCAATAACGGGGAATCAAATAGCTATGTTTATCCTAAATTACCCAATTTTATGTTATGGTGTTCCACAAACTCTCATCTCATATAATGGAACACTTCAAGAATCAGGATGTGAAAGAGTTATGTCAAAAATTCAATATCAAAATACTAATTCTCTACCCCATACTATCCCCAAGGAAATGGACAAGTAGAAGCAACAAACAAAACTCTCTTGAAAATCCTAAAGAAAATAGTTAATGAAGCTAGTCGTGACTGGCATCTGTAGCTAAATCCCACTCTTTGGGTTTATCGAACTAGTATCCACACACCTATAGGTGCAACCCCTTTCTCCCTAGTCTATGGATCGGAAGCCATCTTGCCTATTGAGGCTGAGCTCCCATCATTGTGAGTGTCATTGAAGAATCTGATAACTAAGGAAGAATACAAAGTGTCTCGACTAAATGAGCTAGAATTCCTAGATGAACATCATCTAGACACCCTTAATCACTTGCAAGTATATCAAAAATGATTGAAATGAAGCTATAACAAGAGAATCAAATGTCGGTCATTCCAGGTAGGTGACCTTGTCTTAAAGAAAAATAAAAAGAACCTTCCAAATCAAGACAACAAAGGAAAGTTTGAGCCTAATTGGTTGGGTCCCTTTGTCATCACAACAAGCTACGGATTAGGAGCATACCAACTGTCAACCCTTGAAGGGGAACCCTTGCAGGAGCCAACCAATAGCTTGCATCTCAAAAAATTGTATGCCTAATCAAAAAGGGTGTAGATCAAAAAATCTAAAAAATGATTAAAATCTAAAAAAAAAAAAAGAAAAATGATTGGAAAAAGTAAAGATATTTTTTTCCTCTAATGAAAACCACTTCGGTGGCACTCTGGGAAAGTACCTTGGTGAAAACCTATAAAATAGATGCCTTACATAAATAAAGCATCTCCATCTATTCTTTGGCTCTTTTGGCCTATTATTCTTTGCATCGCCATTTATCTCTCATCTACATCCTTATCATGGCTTGTCACTATAAGGTATTATGAACCCTTTAGCACTACTTGGCATATTCCCAAGGTCATTCTATCATGCCTTTATCAAAGTAGGCTAACATGTCACATTAGGGGCATTTTGTTATGCATCACAATTAGGTTCTTGTATATCTTGAGATCATGGGACATCTTATCAGAAAAAAATCAAAAACATTCATAAAATCTTATCCAAAAAATTCCAAAAACATTTACAAAATCTTGTATAGCTAAAATCCAAAACATCTAGAAAACATCAAAATCCATAAAAAGGTCGAACATCAAAAAATCCAAAAATAGAGTCTCTTTTTCAAAATACGTTGTCTTTGAGCTTGAACATAGGCAAGGCCATCATTGATGTGCCCTTGAGACACCTTAGGTCAATCCTTTAGCAGTATGTCATAATAAACTGTCGTCTTTCATTTGTTCATATCTTCATCTTGTAAATGGGTTGAGTCAGTCAAACTACATGGTCTCTACGTGTATAATGTAGGCAAGGCTAATCTTTGATCAGCCCCTGAGGCCCCTAGGATAGGTCTTTCGGTTAGGTTCTTGGTTAATATTCAAAAAATCCAAAAACATCCAAATAACTCTCATGAAAATCTAAAAACATCCAAATATTCTCGAAAGCACAAAAACATTTGAAAATGGAAAATCCAAAAACAATAGAAAACATTCAAAAGACCTAAAAAGCCTCAAATATCTCAGAAAACCCTAAACATCATCAGAAAATCCGAAAATCCTAAACATTCACATAAACTTTTAAAAAGACCAAAAATAGTCTCAAAACATTTTCAAAATACCAATAACATTGAAATATTCTAGAAAATCCAAAACCCATCCATCCCATCTCGCTTTCACCTACAATAAAATTCAATCCATAATAAACGATCATCACCTTCATCCTTTGGTGAAACAAGTAGAAAGCAAGTATAACAAGTCATAAAGTGTGAACCTAAAAGTAAAAATCTAAAGTCTAAATCATAGGTAAACATGTCAATGAAGTTTATAGCAACGAATCATCTTAGCATCATCATCCTAACATCAAACAACCCTCTAATCAATATGTCCTAGGATGTATCCTTCCTATGGACATTAGTATCTATAGAACCCCAATCCTTATACCTACACAAACACAAGAAACAAACACATAATTAAATCAAATGCAAGTGAGAATCAAGATTCCCCATGAAATCCATTTAAATTGCAAAGAGCAAGAAATGAGATAAAGAACATAAACAAAAGCTATCAAATCCTATTCAATGTAAAGAAAACTCTTGATCCCATGGGGGAGTTGGTTCCAATTTGATGTGGAAAGTGGCATTTTCCCAACTCCTATGATGCAATGTTGATGAGTGATGAACTTTGATGAAGGTTCAATTGAGCTCCATGATGAAAAATCTGCATAACCTAGCTATAAACTTGATAAAATAGATGAAGATGGATATGCTTGAAGATGAAATTGAGTATAGTAAGTTTACTCAAATTGTGGATGATCAAAAAAAGGATAGCCTTCTATTTATAGAAAGAAAAGATGAAGGGATGAGCAAAATAGAGCAATGTGTGATCATTCAACATCCAATGGGAAAGTGCCACTTGTCAAGATGCAAATGGAGGAAGCTTGAGTACATTTTGATGAATGTGCACAATAAATGTTATTAGGTGGAATTTGAAAATCATGAAATGACATGCAAGAGGGAAAAATAATGAATTAAATGCCATTTGGCTCAATGCACAAGGACATGCAAGAGGGAATGAATATCTTGTTGGGAGGAAAAATCCACTTGGAGGAATATTCTCAAAAGATGCCAAGTTGAAAGAAAATAGAGATTTAATAAATCTATAAAATGTATTTTCATGTGCAAGTGGAAAAATCTAGAGAAATGAGGATGATTAAGATTAAATTAATTTAAAAAAAGATTAGCTGATTTGACAATTTGATTTAGATTTTAGGATTTAAATAAATCAAAATGAGAGGAATATGATTTAGACTTAATTAAATAAAGATTTTGATTTGTTTAACTAAAGGGGATGATGTTATATTAAATCAAATAAATGTTAAAATTATTTAATTTAATAGAATTACTTTAAAGATTTAATTAAATAAAGTGAATTATTTAATTAAATAGAGAGACTATAGAAGCTAATTAAATAAAATTGATTTATTTAATTAACAGGAGATGATGACTTAATTAGATAAACTTGATTTATTTAATTAAGGGATGGAATGTGATGAATTTAGTTGAATAAGGATTATCCAATTAAATTACTTAGCAAAGGAGATGATTCAGGATGAAGTAGTGTTAGTAAAATCAGGATCAAGTGTATCAGTACATTTTACGTGTCTACAGTATCAGATATCACTTTAGCTAAACTTAAACTAGGCAAGAGCTATAAATAGCATTGACTATTTTTCTTTGATATTTTCTTATGATTTATCTTAATGAACCATTCTAAGGACCTATTGATGATGTCTATCCAAAATGATTTATAGAGAAAGGAATGGGGCATCGATCATTATCTTTCATTTGTTGAGCTTGTGGATACTCTTGTAAAATAATCTTGGCACATATTTGCTTAGTTGTGTGTAGGAAGGTCATTTGGAGTATGTTGTTGACTATTGTGTATGCTTTGGTCTAATATATTCTAAGCTTCTAACTTGTATTCCAATGAGGTTTATGTATGTCAAGATGTGAACAAGAACTATCCTATCTACTTATAGAGTCAAAGTCCATTACACTAGATACAATGCCATCCTGGTTATCCATGCCTTGATGCATTGTTTCTATGTTTTATATCAAACATTAAGGAATGACACAAAATCCCAATCCTGAAGTGTGAGCATCCCATCCTGCATTTCATCCTGCATTTTTCATTGTCTTGTCACCATCTCTAATAAAGTCCCGATGGATCAAGGACTTGTTGGATCTTTTGAAGCAATCATCATCAACAACAATCATTATTTATTCTTCTATCTTCTCTCCATGCTAACCTGGTATCATGACAGTCAACAAAAACATCATCAATGCATCCACCCTACATCCACAAACCATTAGCATGCATACATCTCATAATCATAAAACATCCATCAACATAATCATACATCTCATGATCATATTATATCATACATTCTGAATTATCATTTAAGTTGTGATGAATAATATAGATTTATTATTCTAATCATCTTAAATCATTGCATATCATATGCATTTGCATCCATTCATCCATATGCATACATCATCATCATAAAACATGAATAGAAAATATACAAAAATAAATGCATCCACATCAATTGCATCCATAACATCTGCATATCATAATCATCCATCCATATCGTATCATGAAAAGATAATGAAAAAGAGCATAACTTTGCATCCACCCATATCATGGGCATCACATGTCACATAGGAATAAATAAAGTGCATCCATACATCATCAAATATAAGCATCTGTAAGAGAGGGGGACCATCGTGTACAAGACCCCAGGTCACGGAGGGTCAAGATGCCAGAGGCTACCCTAACTTACCTTAGCTAACTACAATGCTTAGAATATGAGGATGGGAATGATGAGGATTATAAAATCCTACGAATACTTTGCAATCCTGAGTTTTAAGATGGGCCTAGGTGAGTCAATTTTTAGGTTCAACTCTGTGACTCAGGGAGCTCTCTACCCAAGGACATCAACGTGATCTCCGAATGACATCACAACATGCTAGCATCTCTAAAGTGCGTTGTAGTCTGTACAACTAGACAACAGTAGAGACAAGGTTGAACTCACCAAAAATACTAATGGCCTAGCTAGCAACTTCTAAGAGAGA
This sequence comes from Sequoia sempervirens, assembly GCA_007258455.2. Classification (NCBI taxonomy): domain Eukaryota; kingdom Viridiplantae; phylum Streptophyta; class Pinopsida; order Cupressales; family Cupressaceae; genus Sequoia; species Sequoia sempervirens. The sequence goes on along the minus strand of VDFB02270651.1, from coordinate 812,339,393 downwards.
AAAACAACACTATGAAATATGAGAAATATAAATGGAGGTAATAAAGTAAATATACCAAAGCTAGGGTGATGAAGATGATTTCGTAGAAGAGCCTAATCACCAGCTAGCTCCGCAAAGCACGTCCACCTACACATAGAAAGAGAGAAAATTTTGGGTGGCTAAATAGGGGCCTACCTTAGTTAGACCCCCGTTTAGGTGTTTCTACCTCTATGGACAGGCAAGGAAATGAGATAAAGAAGTAATGCAATAAAGAGTACAAACACTACAATGCAGTACTATGCTACTCAACCAATTGATAGAGGAGAGGAGAGGGAAGCTTGCCACCTCCACCAAGAGAACTCAAGGCTACTTGGGAGAGAAATGAGAGGAACTCAAGCCTCTACTACAATGGTGTGGTCTCAAACGTGCTCTATCGAAGTGACATAATGTGATGTTGCTGCAATGGAATGCTTGGAATTCTTGAAGTGAGTGGAAATGAGCTTGTGGAGTGATAGAATAGAGTTCAACTGAATGCTAGAAGACTGAAATGTTGGGGTAATTAATTATTTAATTACACTTTAGGATAAGTTTACTTAGGTAATTATTTATTTCCTAGGATAATTATTATTTAATTCTTATCTTATCTTATTGAGCTATCTTTTTGCTTGAAAGATAAGATTAGGGTTGTCTTTTCTTGCTTTATTGCATCATTTCCTTTTTGAAGGATTTTGTAATATTTGTAAAACAATTCATTCAATAATCAATTATTCTGATTTTTGCTTACACACATTGGCTCTGAGGGTTTACAAAACTTATGTTGTTTTTGTTCTGAATATCTTTGCATGTGATAAGTGATTGCTTACAGGTGTTCTTCGGGACTGTGAAGTTGGTTTTTCAACTTCTAACATGGTATCAGAGCCTTGATTTGCAGTCCCTTCTCAGATTTTTGAGAAAATAATTGCAAGGTTCATTCGGGATTCCTCGAGGGTATCATGTCTTGAGTTCATTCATGAGGCGTTTTGGATCAGATCGGGCTTCACCATTGGATTCAGAGCGCTAGAAAAAGTAAGGATTGACTTTTATTTTGCAGATTTTTGCCATCGTTTGCCAGATCTGTGAGGGTTTCTGGCTTGGAAATTTTTTACAACCTCTGGGGTTAGCGGATTTTTTGGAGCATTTTGGGCACAAATGGAGGTCACCATCGTGTTTGCAGCGGCCAAAAACCCTAAGAACGCCCTTCGTTTCGTTGATTTCTGAGCAATTGGTCTGGAAGGAAAAAAAAAATTGCCAGGGGGCCGTACGGCCTCCCCAACACACCTTTTGATGCACAAAAAATGATTTTTTTTTAAAACGGAGTTTTTTGGGTTTCGGGCCGACACTTCCAATTTTGCAGAAATGCACCGCCCAGTGGCCACCGGACGACCACCATACCGTTGTCGCCGCCCCACTCCACCACCCATCTGCCGCCTCTGTCCAGCCCTTGTGGGCTCTGTCCACTCCCCCCCAGTCACATGGATATTCAGGTCTCTTGTGTTGTTGAGGAGGTTTTTTTGAATTGTAGAAGGTTGAAAATGTTGTTGACTATCTAGGCTAGTATGAGAAATGCTCTGCATTTCTAAGATTTGATGTCTCTACTCCTATAGTTTGGTGAATGTGCTCTCAATGTATGTTTAGTGTCTCAGTTCCAATGTCATGTTTTGAAATGGTGAACCCGCGGGCCATTCTATGCCAGACGGCGGTCATATTGGTGACCAGAGCCTTGCGTTCAGCCCGCCGATTGCAGAGAATATTTCGAAGTTATTCTAGCGAATTAGAGAATATTCTGACCACGTGCAAAATATACCAGCGGCCGCAAAAATTTTCTGGCAAGGGGGGGCATTTTTTGCCCCGATGGCCACCCAACCATCAAATTTAACACAGTGAAGTGCTGATGTCAACATGACGTCACCCGGCCGTACGGCCCTCTTTGCCCCTCCTAGCCCTAATTTTTCCTAAAGGAGTAGTTTTTTTCTTTTGGTCATAACTTGGGCATACGGTATCGAAATCGGGCAAACGAGATATTGCCGAAAAGCTGGTTCTGAGTACTTTCTAGTGGTGCTGTTTATTTTTTAGTATTTTTCTGTTTACCTAAATTTATTACTATTTTAATTCAGATGTTTATTTTGTACTTCTAAGCTCATAAATTTTTGCCACGATCTTCGTTTTTCATCTTCTTTGCGGCATTGGAAAGGTATTGAGGAGATCTCTCTTGTTGTCCATGCAATTTTTTCTGTATCTATCCCAAGTTTATCATTATTCCATATTTGTCCCAATGGGTGTTTTGGAGATTACTTGGATATTTTGGCAGTTGGAAAGGTGAAACTTGAATATTTGTACTTCATTTCAGTACCACATCATGTTATTTTCTGTTTATGCATGTTTAGGATGCTCTCCTTTTACAATCGTTGGGTTATTGTAATAAATGAATTGAGATAAAGTTCCATTCAGGGGGGTTTCTTGCATAATAATTCTAATTAGAGTGTAGTTTTCACTTTGATATCCATATCCATCTTGATTTGTTGGCAACTCGTATGGGTTATTTGGTTTCCTAGTTTATTTTGGCCACATTCTTGCTATTGCTTGACACATATTAGATTCATCGGTTCACACTTTAGTTGGGAGATTATGTTTCTTGATCCTCATTGGTTCAGATCCTTCTCAGTTTGAGGGCCATGTTTTTATGGTTAATGTTCCAGAGTCTTTTTTGGTACTCCTTCCCATGAAATATTTTTAGTCACAATTTGGCATCAGCATTGAGATACACGGCTTCCATATTCTATCATCATATCATCTACTATTGCTTCACAGATTCCAGGGTTGTTCCAGTTTGTGAGTTTTCCAGTGTTTCGTGGCATCGGGTTTGATGTCACATTATCATGATTCCAGTTTTGGTTTCAGTTGTAGACATAAGTATCTTTCCTTGCTTGTCGGATTGTGGTTCCAATGTTACTCCATAGTGTTCTTCCAATGCTTCTTTGCAGAAGTCATCTCATTGTAGGGGGGTTTTGTCCCACTAGGTTTTCCTTCTCTACCTCATCATTGCATTTGTAAATGACTACCTGATCAGGCCTTGTTGTCGGGACTCATCTTTGCATAATAATTTGCTTCTCCCTAAGTTGCACTTATGGGGGGGTGTTGGTGTAATTAATTATTTAATTACACTTTAGGATAAGTTTACTTAGGTAATTATTTATTTCCTAGGATAATTATTATTTAATTCTTATCTTATCTTATTAAGCTGTCTTTTTGCTCAAGATAAGATTAGGGTTGTCTTTTCCTGCTTTATTGCATCATTTCCTTTTTGAAGGATTTTGTAATATTTTTAAAAAAATTCATTCAATAATCAATTTTTCTTATTTTTGCTTGCACACATTGGCTGTGAGGGTTTACAGAACTTCTGTTGTTTTTGTTTTGAATATCTTTGCATGTGATAGGTGATTGCTTGCAGGTGTTCTTGGGGACTGTGAAGTTGGTTTTTCAAATTCTACATGAAGAACCTGAAGTGAATGTGGAATGGATGAATATGAAGGAATGAAGGAAGAAAACAACCATATTAAGGTTTGTAGGCTAAAGGAGGCATTATAATTTCACTACCAATGAGAAGAGTAACACCTCTGCTGGCTTAGCCGCATGAATCTACCAGGGACATAAGCATGCCACACGGATGTCTACATGTCATACAAGTGTCCCTAATAGAAATTCCTCCACCAATGCTCAAAATAGGTTCCAAGTGTAATGTTAATAGTGGGCTTAAGTGGAATTAAGCCTACGAACTTGGTTTTCTAAGGTGGACAAAGGAAAAAAGGGGAATTGAACATAGGGTACAAATTCACTCTTATACATTTTTCCCCCACTTTAGCAAGCACGAGTACTGATGAGTGCTTGGTAAAGTAGATTAAGAAAGATCAAGGTTAGAAAAGTATACCTAAACCATCGAGGAAGTAGTACTCATTTTGGAAAACTCGAAGGTGTAAGGAAAGCAAAGGAATTCATAGCTGCTCAGAACTTTGAAGTTGGAACAACAAAGCATCTTACAGGACCGCAGACCTGCTAGGAAGCAACCCCTAATATCTCTCACATGAAGGAAGCCCCGTGAAGTAAGCACCTTACATACCTGCAGGCCTGCAAGTAAGGTGTCCTCCAAGCTCTCTCCCATGAAGGAAATTGGAAGAAAGTGGACTCCATAGAGTTAGGAAGCAACAACACATCTCCTGCAAATAGAACATGTCAAAAGTGGTGAAACGTCTATCCGCAAATAGAACATGTCAAAAGCGGTGACACATCTACCCGCAGATAGAACATGTCAAAAGTGGTGAAAAGCCTACCCATAGATAGAACATGTCAAAAGCGGCCATGTAGGCAAATAAGTGGACAGTTACACATACCGTCAAAAAGTAATACTTTCAAAAGGGTCCCACAGGAACCCTTAAAAGTAGAGGGGTCCACTCAAGGGATGCACTGTTTGAAAGGTAAGGTCTAGTCAGGCTGCCACCAAGCTAGACACAAAAAAGTGAATGGAATGAGTCTAGTTGGGTTGCCCCCAGGCTAGACATGAAAGGTTTTGTTGATGATTTTTTCTACATAGCAACAACTCAAACATAGTATAATATCCTATCTCTCTTGAAAGGTAAATCTCTATCAGCAAGCCTCAAGAGATAACCCCAAGGTCTCTAATGTCAGGTCTTGACAATGCACAAACAACTCAGTGATAAATGTGAAAATGCTAGTAATCACAATAGGACCTTACTACAAGCAAAATACTGAATCTCTAATTACCAGATCTAGCAATATAATGATACTTCAATCCTAAATTTAACCCAAATGATGAAATAAATAACAAAAGATAAAAGGTTTCAAAGATATTTCTAAATTTACCACTAAACCTAAGATTAATAATGCAAATGACAAACACTCAAAATAGACCAATCCCTCAAAACTAATTTCTACTTGACCCAGATGGATCTGCAATCTTATAGAAACAGTGCAATCTTCTAAGGTGTTAATATTTTCAGATCATGAACATTCATTCAAACAACCCTATTACAATTGAAATGAATAAACCCTCACAATTGAACTAAGCATAATGACTATAAAGTCCAGGCTAACTTTGCAAAGCAACTAACAATCAGTTGGTTGCAAAAATTATGGACCAAGGATTACTGCAACACTTCAAATATTAAACCATAAACATCATTAAATCAAATCTAATTCTAAAGTATCAACTTTCCTCAAAGCAATTCTAAAGATAGAATAACAAGAACCATGCAAGATAAGAGGAACACAAGTATGGCACCAAATCACAATGTCATTACTTGCATCAAATTATCCACTGTAGCAATAATTCCAACTTTATGTTACAATATTTGCTTGAGAACAACTACTTGCTAACTCTTTCTCTACTTAATTCACTTCTACACTAGCTATCTCTCTATTTGTCTATGTCTATATCTTCACCCTTACAAATGAGGCAAAATGCCATATTTATAGAACCCCCAAAACATGTCGGCCTAGTTAGGGTTTTACAATAATAATCAGGCACAACAAGTCAGCCAAGAGAAATTCAAAATGAGATAAAATATGCATTAAATGCATGAACTTCATCCAGGTTGGCCTAGGATCTCCAATGCAGCTCGGACCAATGCATGCAAAATAAGAGGGAAGCACAAATCTCGATGAAGCCCAATCATTAACTATCTTCCCCTTTGTCTTTATTCTGATCCAGCTTTTCATGCACCTTCAAAAACACCTTATCCAAGTCAGCCACAGGTGGCAAAGGAAAAACCTTAAGTCAATTCTCAATTGATGTAATACCTTCCCTTGATTGTTTCACCGACTTATCCCACTCAACCTTATATGTTAGATATTTGTCAATGACAACAATGCAGGTGGCCGCATCATCCAACTGGTGTTCAGTAACAGAATCATCACTAACTAGAGCATAAACATCATGCCACCACTTTCTCAACTGTTCTAAACTCAAATATTTAGGGGCAATCTTCCTTCTCCCTGTCATAATATCAAAGAAAGCAATGGATCCATTATACACACCAGTTAAGGTATCATCAATTTTCCTCCTCTGCTTGTAGATCTTTTTCAAAACCTTATGGCTAATCTGCAACGCTTCAAACCATTCCCAAGGTTCAACAACTGTAGAGGAAGGGAGAATTTTATCACTTATAATCATTCCCCTAGTGTACTCCATGATGGTTTTAGTTTTCTGTAGCAGGAGATCTGTATCTTCCTTATCCTAAGCCAGTACTTCTTTCAACCAATCAATTTCTCTCATAGAATCCTTTCCAGATGACAGAATGTCCCTGATAGCATAATTTCCTTTAGTTTGCACCCCTTGCAGCCAATTTGCAGTAGCAAGAGTGGAAGCCTTCATCTTCTCAATTTCAACGATAGTTTCCTGGGGTAAGGGATTTGCAGCAGAGGCCGAGGGGTTAATAGATTGCAAGGGTTTCATCAAATCCTCCAAGCATTTCCTAAGTTTTTCATTTTCCTTCTTCAGATCCTGCTTAGTTTGAATTTCTTTCCTCACTCTCCCCAGGATAATTGTGCTAGAACCCTGATAATCTTCAATGTCCTGTTCAATGGAAGTGGGCCCTAAATTGAAAGTCTGCACATTGTAATCTTTTGCAGTTACTTCATCTCTATTCTTATCCTGAGTAGGAGTTGCAATGTGGACCGCCCTATTACTTGCCTCATCTCTTTCAATATTAGAAATGACCCTGGCCTTCTTCTTGCCTTTATCCTTTCTAATCTTGGCCAACAACTCATCCCAGTTAGGTGGAGTATCCTCCACAACAACCTGCTTTCTCCTTATTTCCTTGTCCAACCAATCTGGAGCAGTGGACTCTAACTACACCTTACCCTGTCCAACCTCCTCATGTTGATCTTTAAGCGCTTCCTTATCCAAACTCTACTTCTCAGGAGTTTCATCTGTCATACTCACCTTTTCTTCAGCATGTTCCTCCTTGTGCTTAGGCAATGGAATCTTTTTTGCTTCTTCTCTTCGAGGTGATTTGACCTCTTCAGTCATAACAAGTGACTCTTCATATGCAACCAAGGGAGACTACATCACTTTTTCAACTTTTTCTTCTGCACTGTAAAGGTCACCCTCATGACATTCCTCTCCTTCTATGTCTAGATAATCTTCAGCCTTCCCATATTCACCTGGTTTTATTTGAGCTTCATGGGAAGAAGGAACATCATCATGCTACTCCTTATGAGAAGTAACTGGAGGAGGGTCTGCTTTGGGCACACTATCCTTGGGAGAAGGATTCCTTGACCTCCTTGTGTACACCCGTGCCTTCTATTTTGAACTCTCTACATTTACCACAGGTGGAGCAACTCCTTCCTCTCCCACCTTGGAGCCTTCCTTTTGTGATAATCTCACAATTCTTCTTCTTTTAGGCATAGGAACATCAACTTCAAGACTCTTCTTTTCAGTTTCTTTCTTTTCAGATTTCTTAGTCTTTGAAGTATGTCCTCTCTTCTTGGAAATGGGCTTCCTCTATTTTTCTTTTTCTTGAGCTTCCTCCACCTAAACACCTTTTATCTTGATTTTAAAAGGGGAATCCATCTTACCTTTTCCCTTAGGATCCTACTCAGTTGATTCCTCAGAAGTGGAGTGAGGGTCCAAATCTCCCATTAGATCATAGATGCACCGTACACCTTCATTTTCCAATTCCCACATTTTATGCTTTAGCCACATTCTGGTAAACTTGGTGACTGGATCCATTAACTGTTTTGACTCTATCTTTTCTTCTTCTAGCCAATCCACATCACCAATTGACCTGTCCTTTATCGCCTCATAAGCATGATCTTGAATCAAGTTTCCATCATCTTCAAGTTGATCAGGGACTGCCTTTACATTATATAAATGGACTGATTCAACTGGAAGATGGGAAAACTTCTTCTTCCTTACCTCATATTTGTCACTGCAATTGGCCCAGTAGTCTTCCAGATCAACCTTATGGCTATACTCTCTACTGGCCTTCTTTTGGGCTTCAAGGTCTATTATATCAAACCTAGACCTCTGGGAATGGAAAGATAAACCAAGGGTACACATCATCATTACCACCCAACCTATGCAGACACATGCTCTAATTTAGGTTAGGGGGAGTGTCAACCCACAAGTTCACGTGTCATACATGTCAGCAAATTTGAAATGAACCAATTTGAATGAAATAGTTGAAATGGCGGCTTGCATGTGTGATATGACATTGAATCGCCGCCATTTTTCTTGATGATACCCTTCATTTATGTTCCTTTATTTCCTTAGTCATAATCTTAAACATCACCAAAAAGGTAAATTTCATATGACATTGGCATTAGCACTATAGAGGAGTTGCCCTGCCTATATCGAAGTAGTCTACTGCATCATGCTGGGGGCATGTTCTTATAACTACATCGGATCGGATTCATGTATATTCATGAAATCTTTCTTAAAATACAAAAAAAAATCATAAAACCATAAAACCCAAAAACATCCAAAACATGTCAAAAATCCAAATATAGGTTGAATACATAAAAGGTCAAAAAATAGAGTTATCAGGTCAAACTACGAGTCTTTGAGCTTGAATGTAGGCAAGGCCATCATCGATGTGCCCCTGAGACACATTAGGTCAGTCCTTAGGAGTTCGTCTTAATAAACTAACATTCCATCAAATGTTCATATCTCATTAATAAATGAGTTTGTTTTAGTCCAACTACATGGTCTCTCTATGTATAACGTAGGCAAGGCTAATCTTTGAGTTCTTGGTCAAAATCTCAAAAAACACAAAAACATTGGGAAATTGGAAAATCAAAACATTTGTAAAACACCTCAAAAATACCAAAAACATTCAAAAAACCCAAAATCAACCATCCCATTTCAAGGTTCACCCACGATAAACATCCACTCATAATAAATGACTATCACCCCCAAAATTTGGTAAAACAATCAAAAACAAGTATAGCAAATTGAAAGAGAAACCTCAAACGTCAAAAGTCTCACTTCTAGGTCAGTAGGTAAACAAGTTGGTCAACTCTTGGTATCAATAGCCTAATCATCTAGTTAATCCCACAATCATTCAATAACATCATGTCCTAGGATGCATCTTTCCTACAATGGACATCAACATTAGACATCACTGTAGTTTAGTCTTGGCTAGAGATATGAAGAACATTAGCTTGTTTGTTTACTTGATCTTTTCTTTTGATTTATCTTATTGTGCTCATTCCAATGACCTCTCGATGATGTCTAATCAAAACAATTTAGAGAGAAAGGAATGGGGCATTGATCAATATCTTTTATCTATTGTGCTTGTTGGATATTCTTGTAATATAACCTTGGTCATGCTAAATTTTGTTTGGTTTGTAGGGAGGGTGTTTTAGAGGTCTTGTTGACTATTATCTAGGAAAGTTTTTATTTTCTATGTTTTGGTCTAGGAGATGTTTGAAATATCTGAAGTACCTCCTAATAAGGTTTCATATGCCAGGTGTGAACAAGGATACTCCTATATGATTGTCGAGTCAAATTCCATCTCACTAGGTATAATGCCATCCTGGTTATCTATACCTTGATGCATCATATCTATGTGTGTTATAAAAAATAAGGAAAGTAAGCCCTTTATTTCCCCAATCCCTGGATAAGCAATACATCACCATATTTTTGCATCATCTCGAACTCGAGGATTGATCCCACTTTCTTCTATATTTTCCATATACTAATACTAACATGGTATCATGACATTGAAGAATAAATATATCTATATTTGCATCCATCCTGCATCCACAAATTGTTAGCATACTGCACATATCATCATAATAGCAAACATTATCCATCATAATATAGATTGGTTATTCTAAGCATCTCATAAACCACACATTGGCATAAGCATCCATTGCATAACCATATAAGCATTATCATAATCATCACATTTTTTTTGCATCATACATACATACATCACATATAGAAAAGATACTAAAAAGGAAGTTAAACATATCATTGCATTGCATCCATCACATATCATCAAATAATATAGATTTGCATCCATCATATAAATCCATGTGCATTCATATCATACATCGATAGGATCACATCACATCATAAACATACAACATCATAACATAAACATTATATGCATCCATCACATAAAATAAAATACCATCACATCATATAATCGCATTAAAGTCATCTCATGTATATATATCAAAAAATTTGAATGTCATGATATAATCGGGATTAGCTATATAGTATCATCATCGAATATACAAGAGGCTAATCAAAACTCAACTAATGAATGTATATACATCATAAATCAGGTTGTATAATAAAAAAATGTGTCTAGTGCACTATTAGTGCCCCGAGCTACCCTCACTCTGTTTTTCCCCATGATGGTTGCCTCGGCACTGGTGGTCTGACCCTGATGGTCTCCCTAATGTCCCTGCATGAGGAGTCTTGCTAGGAGCAACCTCACTAATGTGGGAGAAATCCGGCTCCCATAGATGTTGTGCCACAACTTTGTAATATAGTAGCTTGTAGTACGATGCCTCCTACATCACTCAACCGTACATCTCAACTAGGATGGTGGCCTACCCCTACACCTGCTACGCTAATGCCTCTACTTGTGGTCTCCATCCCTGCTCTAGTGCCAATCTGAGATTGGCATCTTGTTTCATCTAGTGCTCCTATGCCACCTCCTATCGTGCCTGATCCCTCTCCTGGTTTAGGTTCTAAATTTGAACCTAAACTTGAACCTGTTGCAACTGCCCTATTAAGACCTATATATGTACCTACAGTGCCACTATCTATATGTCCCTAGGATCAGGACTTGGTGATGGTCATCATGGTGCCTACTGGTGTGGTTGTTGAGGTGGTTGTAATGGTGGCCTTTGACCAATGGGTGGCACTAGTGGTGGAATTTTTCCATCATTCCCATCGTGCCCTGCACCTTTGCCCTATCTATCTTTTGGCTAGTGACCTGGTTGTTGGGGGACCTATCCAATTTGGGGTCATCTGACCCATCCTCTACCCGCTACTGGCACAACTAGAAATGTCAACCGAATTGGGGTATGAGCCTACCAATATCCATCGTAGGCTATTGTAGTGCCCGCATCTATGGGACCATCAAAGTAAATGTGTGACATCATCACTAGCTGTCTAAAATCATCGATAGCTTGTTGGGGAGGGATCCACTACCCCCAAGTTGTATCTCATGTCCTCTATGCAAATATGGCTCTCTTTCCATCATCGGGTGCATCCTGTACCTCTTTGAACTAGCGAGCAACCCTATTTGGGAGGTATCGCTCTATCATGTGATGCTCTTTCCCCTACAGGTATCTAGTCTATTGAAAGTAGAAAATTTGGGCATCATCATCATGCTATCTATGAAAATGGAGCCATGGTCTCCACCAAAATATTGTCATCTCATCAATGACCTGCCTCTAGTGCGGGATACCTATAATTCCTATATAGTGGAGGGTGATCATCCCCCCATAACTATAAACCGTGGAATCATTGTGGTTTGTCTGGACGTTTGCAATGGTAGGTGACACTCACCTTGAGTTTAGTTAACTATTTGGAGTAAGAAATAACACTTCTGAATGAATGTAAAGATCCTAGGAGTTAGGGTTTGATGTTTGCATGCATGAAGTTCAATTCAGTTCAGTTCAAAATCAGTTTAGTTTAGTTCAGTTTAATTCAGTTCAGTTCAGTTATGGTTCAATTGTCTTCAATTATTTTTAGTTGTATGTTAGTTAACTTCAGTTAACTTGGAATGCATGGCTAATAACTTGAGTTGTATGACAGATAGCAGGGACTACCTCCAGTTAACAGGGAATGACCATTCTTGCATGAATGGTGTTGAGTAAATGTTTCAGTTAACAAGAAATAACTTGGAGCCAACTTGGGCACCCAAGATACTTTCTTGGAATTAACTCCAATGTATGATAAGATATTTCTAAAGGCTTTGTTAAGTGGGACCCTCTTTTGGGTGCCATCTTTGAGGAAGAGCTTTGTAATTATCACCGAAGTGAAGGATGAGTTGTAGCTTTAGTTTGGGAAGCCCAAATGGGTAAAGCACATGTTCTAAGCTTTGGTCTTCATGGTAGAACTCAACTTGAAGCAATATGGCGTACATTTCTTAAGGCTTGAGCTTGTGCATTGTAATTATCACCTTTTGGAGATTACAAGGTTGCATATTGTCTCTATATCTCATTCAAGTTGAAGAGAGTTTTCATAATTGTTATTTTAAGTGTGAAGAAGTTGGAAAAGATAGAAGAAGCATTCTCAAGCAAGAATTGAAGCTATTGTAATTCATAGATTGAATAATAGAATAATTCTTGGTAGATTTTTTTCCCCGAAAGGGTTTCTCCACAGTACATCTTGTGTAATCTTTCTAATATCTTGTCTAGTTCTTCTATCAACTTTTGTCTACATTCTACAATAGTAAAATGGATTAATCAAGATAATCACCCACAAAGAATATATGTAACAAAAGAAAAATCTTACTTAGATCAGCAATATTAAAGTTTTACAGAGTATTAAGCTAAGAAAATGCCTCATTTTTCAACAATAATAAACTACAAAATTACAAAGGCCTCATGTCATAGATTGTTTCATTTATAAAAGGTTTAATATAATAAATGGTAATCTACACTATTAACGACTCAAGTATCTCACTCACCCATGGAGAATAGTTACAAATTAGGTGTTTATTCCACAAGTTCAATCTATTAATGATAGATCAAATTATTTTGAATCCCACTATTGATGATGAATTATATGGCCTTACCATTTACCCCTTCTATAAGTGAAATAAGAATTACTTTCTCTCCCAAGGTAACAGTAAATGTTAGTGCCAATCATTGGATATAGATCTAGTTTAATTAGTTGATCACTATCCTTTTTCTCAAAGGGATTTATACATAGCAAATCAAGTTTTTTATTTAGTTCTTATGTACCTACCATTAGAGTCTTGGAGACTTAAGAATATATTGGTTATGTTAGGGACCTTATTAACTTCACACCACATACCTATATATCTTTGTGTATTTTTGGTGACCCTCTTTGCTTTTGATGCTTGTTATGTGAACTCCTTGGTTAGTTGTTTTCTTGTGAAATTGATACTACCCTTTCCCTTTGGATTCTTGTTTGTAAAATATTCCTTCCTTCACTTTTTCTTGTTCTTTTTATATAGTATTTAAGTCTACATATATTTTAAATTAGTCCCCAAAGTCTCAATATTCAAGAATACCATTTCAGTTCTAATATATCAATGATGCCCATGTTAGTACTTTATGAAGTGTAGACTTCTCAATCATTATTATTCGATGAGATGAAGAGTATTTAAATATTGGAGAAATTTAGTTTATTAACTAAAACTACATGATTGGTGGCTCAGATATTAAACAATGTAATGCTAACATTCCCCTCCTTATTACATTGTTCTTGCAAATATACCCTTGAAACCTTGAATTTCACCTTGCTAAGAGACCTCCCCTAAGGTTACATAACATAAATAGAACAACACATGATGATAACACAAAACAAATACATATTATTGAGAAGATTTTTCTTTGAAGAAAGAAATGTTGAATTAGGTGCAACACCATCAAGTTTCCTTGTAACCCTTGAAAGGGTGTAGTTCTCAAGATGAATTCACAAGTTTCCAAATTACAACCTCCTTGAATTCCTAAATCGTAGATCCCCCAAATTATTGGACAACAATCCATGTTGATCTACATCCGTGGTGCTCCATCAAGTTGTCTCATGGCCCTCAGAAAAGGTATAATTTCTAAGATCATAGACTCCAAAACTATCTTGACAAAAATCCATATTGAGCTCACTAAATCCCTTCATATCTTTAAAAACAAACTTTGCAATATATGCATTCTTCAATTATGTTAGCATAAAAAAGAATACATAAGAAAATTAAAAACATATGTTTCTCATTCAAAGCACCATCTCAAAGAAGAAGCTAGCTTAAGATGATAGAAAAACTCCCATCCTCCAATGCCTCCAACCTCCAATTGTGCAGGCTCAAAGTATGAATCTATTCTTAGTATCTTACAAATACAATCATAAAAAAAAACATCATATATCTCTTGTAGAGTCTTAATTTTGTCTTGGGATATGCCTTTTCCTCCAAATACAAGTGCTCTAGGATGAACCATGTGATGACCCAGTGGTGTTGTAGATGAAACGATGGGATTTTATGTTCCACTCAACTTAATGAATGTAGTTGCATCCTCTTCTATAGTTCCTCTAACTTCTCCTATTAGAACTATGTATTCAGTTTGAAGGTCTTCTACAAATCGCTTTAAGCAATAATCTTTTTCCCCATTAAATGGATTTCCCCAATTCCTTGTGTAAGTTGATTATACAAGGCCAACAATAGTTGAAATTGGAAAACAACTTCATATGTAAGAATACCAAAACTAAAATATAATGCCAACACAACCAAACCTGTAGATATAAGCAGGCATGATAAAAAAATTTGCAATCACTAGGGCTGATAATCCCAAGAGGATAAGGAGGAAAAGTTACAAAAATTGTCCATCCCTAAACAAATGGGATATCTCCACACAAGGCTCCATTTATTTATGCATGGAATTGGGACAAACCAAATACAAATTGTTTGGTTTGAGATCTCCTAGAAATACATGCTAACATTATTCTCCACATGCCTTCTTATTGCAAACGACTTCTTCCCACATTTTGAACAATGTTGCTCAACATGATTATGATATGCCAATCACAGATTATAAAATATAATAAATGAATAAAATTATTGATTGCAAAAATGGAGGAGGATGTCTAAAGCATAGAAGGTTTATTATAGGGAAACTAATCATCCCACACAGTTTGAACCCAATGCAATTTACTTCAACAAATTTCTTCTCCAATGTCACCTCCCTCCATAGAGACAAATAACAATTGTTTCCTACTTCTCCATGCATAACAAGTGCATTCAAATACAATGCTAAATGAAAATATTTACTATCAAGGTTTTCCTACAATTCTTCCTTGTTAAATATTTAGTCTCTAATGATTATTAACATTGGACACGGCTTTAGAAAGGGTAAATGCTATTTTTTAATCTATAAAATAATTTAAAATATATATATTTTTTCAATTTAGATATTCAATCATCTAATATCTGCATCAAATTTTACTTCAAAGATTGAGATGTTAAAATTTAGTTGGACTTTGAAAGCAATGTGACCACTAAATAACCTCTCTATTTATTTTGTTGTTGTAAGCTATTCTAATTGTGTTGGAGGAGTTGATTGAATTAGTGTTCCATATTTGTGTGCTCTTTCTAGAGCTATCCCAATCAATGCCTTGAATGGGTGTAAGGATTCAACTCATTCTTCATCCATCTATAGACATGTGCAACTTATAGGAAGGTAGTTTGATGGACCTCTTATCTTTAATTCAAGTTTTTTGATACCTTGATCACATGCAATAGGACATATTGGACTAGGAGTGCATACACTCTAATACCACTTATTTAAATTAGTTGAGAATTTAAAAAAATACCTAGTGAGGGACTAGTTACATTGTAGGTAAGAAGAAATGTAAATTAATAATTATTAAGAAACAAAAAGTATTTTTTAATTCAAAAGTTGAGAGCTCCTACAATATCACAAACTTTGTGTAAAAGATGGATGTCTTCCACTTTGTTTCATTTTTCCAACTTAATATATGTATATTTAGCTAGAAACTAAAGATTCAACATACCTTTGTCTTCCTTGGAAGCTGAAACAGATAGTTAGATGAGGGTAAATAACAAAATTAATAAAAATAAAACTAAGGAAATATTTAATTTAGGTGCCCCAACTTGATGGAGTCATAACTCCTAGCCCATGACACAAAAATCAGATTTTTTGGATGTTTTGAGAAGATCTCCAATATGAATATAAGTTAAGTTGTAAGAATAGTTCTCATCCTTCAAAATATTGAAAACCATAAATACTTTAAAGACCTCTAAAAATATATATAATAAAGATATAAAAAATATAAAAATTTAAATTTCTAGTTTTTTTGAATTCAATTATCTAAATATCATCTAGAAAATTCTAGATCTCAATTTTAATAATCATACTATACCATTACAAGACACATTTTCTCAAACTGCTAATAAATTAAAAAATTGTTAAGAAGTGTGAGAGCCAATACATGAAACCACAAGATTACCACTAGCTTTATTATTTTATTAATTACATAATTTCACAATAATTCATCACGGACACACGAAGTTATAATATTAGAAGCTAGTCTTTGTACATATTACACGTAGAAGATTCCTCTTATTTGAAAGTCCTCTATTTACAGTGATAGTCAAATCCTGTCACACACAACACACCACACTCCAAATACATACTGCCAACACTTCAACGACTCTCACGGGCTTAAATTATTTGCTCCAAATTTTGATATTTTTCCAGCGAGACTCCACACAAGATGAGGAGTTGGTCTGAGCGTAAACTCCACACTTGAAATAATAGCTATCACCACCTGTAACATTCACCACCAATGTCTCCTCTCCATCCGCAAACACAGTCACTATCCTCTGGTCTGTGTCATGGATCACATTGAAATGAATCCACCGATCATATGTATCGGACACCATCACTTTTGAATGATAATACTTTATATTTCCATCGATAACAAATAACATTAACACAGTGGCGTGTACCACAAACCCATGAATCTGCATCACACATACTCCATTGGTGCCACCCGGAACATACCCATCAGCCTCGAATTGCCATATCCCGCTCTTATAGTCATATCCCTGAATTACACCATCTTAAATTAAACGAACAGACAACAGATATATTTCAGAGTGCTCTAGAAAGATTTACTGTTAGCAATTCATCATCAACAATTGACTTCCAACAATTCATAGTCGTGGAAAATTCATCATCAGTAATTCATCACAGTGGAAAATTCACCACCAACAACTCATTGCATATACAATTAGGAAATTGTTGGTGGTAAATTTTCCATGGCGATGAATTGCTGGTGGTGAATTTTCCTAGATATGAATTTGTCATGGTGATGAATTGTTGGCGATGAATTGTTGGAGGTGAATTGCTGGTGGTGAATTTGCCAGAAGCCAGAAAAAATCACTACCAGCAATTCATTGCCAATAATTCACCATCAGCAATTCATTGTCATGACATATTCATCACGTATATTCACTGTATATACACTTTTCAATAGTTAAGTGGTTAAGAGCACTTAAAAAAAAAAGTATAAAGATTTTATTAAACGTATAAAAAAAGTATATGCGATGAATATACCATGACGATGAATTGATAAATTGCTGGAGTGAATTGCTGCAGTAAATTGTATACGTGATAAATATGTCACGACATGAATTGCTGGGGTGAATTTTCTGATACCATTTCAAAGAAAGCTAACTGATAAAAATTAAAGAACTAACCTGTATGCGGATTTCTGTCCTCGGGTTGGTTGTGCTGTCGGGTTTAAAGGGTTTGTCCTTGTTGTAAACCCACATAGAATGGACGCCATTAATGTAGCTGTAACGCTCGGATACGTTCTTATCGTAGGGTTTTTGTATCTTAAAATTTGGCTCAGTTAAGTTGTGCTGAGTAAAGCCATCAGTAAGAGAGACAGGTGAGACTGCGTATGCACTTCCTAACGTAAGAAAAAGCCCACACATAAGCGCAAAGGTCCTCGCCATTAAGTGATTTCAAGAATTGGCAATAAAAGTCTGTCTAGTCCATGCAAATCCTCTGCCTATTTATAGGGAGAGCACACTGAATTGTAGTTTTGAAAATTTGAGGTCCGCATTGCAGGTAATACTGATGTTTCCGTCAAGATAGGAAACATTGGTGAAGGAAACATGGAGGTATCCGGCCAGTTAAATATTATTGAGAGCCGACTATCGTAAAGGTGACAAGAAACAATTCGCTAAAAAATTCTACGAGAATAGAAAAATATAAGGATTGAGATCATAGTCACCCGACATTTTAATAAAATTTGGTTTTTCTTTCAGTATCTTATTATCATAGTCATAAGATAATATATAAAATAAAATTCTAGTCACTATCATAAAAAAACATACTTCAATAATATAAATAAATTTTAGATTGTTTTTCTTAATATTTTGATTTTGATTTTTTGATTTTATTTTATTTTTTTATGGGTAAGTTTCTACCAATTTAGTGGAGGTAGATCCCACATAATGTTTGGATTTTTAACTTATTAGAGTATTTCACATCTATTTGATGTGACCTAGTGCGTATGACAAGCTCCTCCTAATCACTGTCCGATGAGATATTTTTATTTTTATTTTTTTATGGGTAAGTTTCTACCAATTTAGTGGAGGTAGATCTCACGTAATGTTTGGATTTTTAACTTATTAGAGTATTTCATATCTATTTGATGTGACCTAGTGCGTATGACAAGCTCCTCCTAATCACTCTGTCAAATGAGTGTTAAATATTGCTTGGTTGTTTTGTCAAGTGAGATGACTAAGGGAAAGATGTCTTACTTCGTTTTATTATTGTTTAGCAAGCTCGTTTCCTTCTTCATTTTCTTTTGACAGAGTCGAGCTTCATCTTACTTCTTTGCAATGAAAACTTATGTCTTGCTTTGCAATCATTCAGCGTTCAGCATTTCCTTTGAGCGTTTTGTGCCTTGCCTGTTTATGATAAAATGGTATGCTTAGATTAACCTGGGCTAGGGCATGTGTACTGCGAGGCTCTATGGTTTCCTTGCCATCGATTGGTATTTTGTTGAGCAGGATGGGGTATTTAATTTTTTATCGTTCCTTTATGATTCTATCCTTATTGCTTGAGTTTATTGTGAAGTTCAGTATGGAAACCCCAGTGTTCCTTTCCTGCTCTAAGTCTCAGTTATCGTTTTATGGCCTCGTCTCTAATAGACATCTTAAGGGGATTTTATTGTCTCCAGACCCTTTGATCTTGAAAGCGGTTAAGATGATACTGGGTCGAGAATTTGTGTCAACTGGCGAAAAGTACAGAGTGAACACCGATATAGCTTCACGTTTTGTGGCATCTCTTCTTGATTTACATGCCAGTAAAGAGATGATAGCACAATTGATCCATCATATTTTCAAACCGGCTTTCCTTCAGGGTTTGGACGTGGTGGTGATAGTTGCATGGTTGGGAGAGGGAATGCCTCGAACTAACGATTGGCTTCTTCCCTGTGTCGAGCTTCTTCCTTTTATACTAGATGTGCACTATTCAAGCTAATAGATGCATCATTTCCATGCTAAGATTGCATATGACTACCTCAAGAAGGCATTTCATTTGATCCCTCAAAAGGTAAATCAAAAGTGGTTTTTGATCAACATTTTGATAAATATAAAGGAGACTTCGTTATAGGTATGGTTTAAAACTAGCGGGGTTCTATCCAAGGGGGCTTGGTCTAAGGTGGTTTCATCAAACCCTCTTCAATTGGAATCCTTTAAATGGAAATTTTCAAGGATTAACTCATTATATTTTCTAAAAATATGTGATTTCAGCAAAAATTAGGATCTCCCAAAAAGTGTAAACCACTATTGTGGCAGCACCCTTATTTGTAATTAAAACCAAAACCTTTCCCAAGTCTCTGTATCCAAACTGCATCTTTGGAGGCATGTGAAACTGTCGAGTGTGTTGAACTCACGTTCAACCAAGGTGTATAGGCTCCTCAGTCTTTTCTATTGAAAAAAGTTTTTCTTGCTAGTAACCATTCCAACAAATATCTCTTACCATAAGAGAACTTAAACCTCACCTATTTCTCCAAGTATCCATGAGGACCTGTAGCCAACCAATCCATGCCAAAATCCAAATCCAACATAACACTATCATGAAGTAATCAAGAAAATGATTAATATACCCAATACTTAAGAGAACTACACAAGATCAATGTCAAAGCTCCAATCATGAATCAGGAACATAAACATGACATCCATAATCTAACCATCTCCTCCTAGGAGATCACATGCACCATAACATACATAAACATCCTAGTCTCAAGAGAACCATGCTAAAATCTAAATAAAACAAGAGTAAACCATGACATAATAGAAACCACTCTAAACCTTTAGAAAAAACCATATCCCCAATCACATGAGGATAACCTTACCAATGATGCATCCACTAGTTCACTTCCAAAAACTCCCACTGAATTGTGGTATCGAGTCACACATGGCATCGTGACTACCATCCTCTTCATGAAGATCACTATATCCTACCAAAGCTCCCACTGAAGTGTGATACCGAGCTATACATGGAAACAAGATAAACATCAAACCATCACTGTCAAAAGCATATGGAATTTCAAAAATTTCCTCATGATCAAAATTATCATAACATGTACCATGCCACAAAGTTCTCTAAATCGCTAATCAAGAGTATACCATGACATAATAACAAAACCATCCTACAACCAAGAATCCACTTCATTGCCAAATGATCCCATTGAACCGTGATACTGAGCAATCTCATGGCATCATGATGTGCACATAATCAAAACCACATTTATGTCATAAGCTCACACCAAACCTGTGAATCCAAGCTCTCAATGACACATGATAAACATCCTCTAAAGGAAGAATATATACCTCTTGTAAAAGACTTATTTTCTAAAATCAGCAATAACAAAAATAGTAAAAGCTCCCACTGCAACCAAAAACCCTCCAATATTTTAAGAGAAAGGCGTCCCAATCCTCTACCCAACCTTAGCTCTAATACCAAATGTTGAAAATTGAGGTGTTTTCTTAGCTTAATACTTTGTAAAAATTTATGATTGCTGATCTAAATATGTATTCTTTGTTACAAATTATTTGCGGGTGATTATCTGATTATTTTATTTTATCATTGATAGAATCAAGACAAAAGGCTGTAGAAGAATTAGATAGGATATTAGAAGATACACAACATATACCATGGAGAAACCCTTTCGGGAAAAAAATCCACCAAGAATCAATGTATTATTTATTCTCTAAAGTAAATTACAATTTAATTCCAATCCTTGCTTGAGATGCTTCTTTTGCTTTCAACAAATCTTATTCACAACCTGCAATAAAATGGATACCAAACTCTCTTCTACTTGTTTGAGATATATAGGAAATAAACAACTTTGTAAACTCCAAAAGAGTTACAATTACAAAGCTCAATCCCTATCTCCTAAAAGGTACGTCTATCTCTTCCAAGTAGAGTTTAACCATGAAGAACAATGCCAAATCATCATCTTCATCCATTTCGGCGTCCCAAACTGAAGTAGTAACTCAACCTTTATTCTATAAACATCTTCAAGGCTTTATCCTTAAAGTAGGTGCCCAAGAGTGGGCCCACTTAACTTAGCCTTCTGAAATATCTTAACATGCAAAGGAGTTAATTCCAAGAAGCCAACTTCGGCATCCAAAGTGGGTCCAAGTCATTTTCTGTTAACTAAAACATCTCTCTCCACCATTCATGCAAGAATGGTCATCCCCTGTTAACTGAAGGAAGTCACCTGTTATCTGTCATGCAACTCAAGTCAACTAGCATTCAACTAAAACTAACTGAAGATAACTGAACCATAACTAAACTAAACTAAACTAAACTAAACTGAAATGAACTAAACTAATTCTAAACTGAACTGAACAAATTTGAACTAAACTAAACTAAACTTCATTCATGTAAACATCAAACCCTAACTCCTAGGATCTTTACATGCATTCAAAAGTGTTATCTTTTACTCCAAACAGTTAATTTAACTCAAGGTGAGTTCCACCTTCCATGTGGGTACCCCATGTGCTCCAAATATTTAGGACCTCATCTTGGATGCCCTCACATGCTCCTATTATTTAGAATTAATTACAAATGTCAATTAACATAATTATTTCATCCAAAATTAATCTCTTTCTAATCCTAGTGTTTGAAAACACTTTCCAAGGACTTAGGAGACACATGAAATAAATAATGTTTAGGATTTCAATTAAATGGAATCCTATTTTCAACATTCTCCCACTTGACATTATACATTGCAATTGTTCTAAACAAGGAATAATTATAAATCAAGTATAGAACTTAAGGCCAATCCAGTCATCCTGCACCAACTAATCAATCCATGCCAACTTCAAATGCAACCTGCATAATCATGAAGCTCCAAGAAAATGATTAAAACCAAGAGAACTTATCTGAAGGAACTAGTTTCATAAGATAATTTGTAACATTAATTAAAGTTTCGACTTTCTCAATTAATACCTTCCCACTCTCAACCATTTCTCTCACAAAGTGATACTTAACATCAACATGCTTAGTGTGAGCATGATACATAGGATTTTTGGCTAAACACATAGCACTCTGACAATCGCATT
Source organism: Sequoia sempervirens (assembly GCA_007258455.2). NCBI lineage: Eukaryota > Viridiplantae > Streptophyta > Pinopsida > Cupressales > Cupressaceae > Sequoia > Sequoia sempervirens. The sequence continues at coordinate 812,317,038 of VDFB02270651.1, read as the reverse complement.
CAAGTTTAACTTACTTGCAATTAAAACCAAAACCTTTCCCAAGTCTCTGTATCCAAATTGCCTCTTCGGAGGCATGTGAAATACCGAGTGTGTTGAACTCACGTTCAACCAAGTTGTAGGCTTTGATGAGGTAAAAATAACCTCATCATAATAGCATAATAAAGGCCTATTCTATATATGCAAAATTCCTATCCTCTGCCAATTAATTAAACTTTAGGAGAAATAATTGCTTGTGTTTTAAGGAGAAATTGTACAAACTTTATTTCTTATGATTTATTGAATTATTTTTCCAATACAGATTTAATGGGTTGTTTTAAGTATTTTGTAGGATAATAATAGTTCATTGAGTTGCAGTTAAAGCATTTAGCCAACATGTGCTCTAGAATAGGTTGAAGGTGTGCGCTAGAAACATGCTCCAGAACTTTAGGATGATGGACCGAAGATATAGTTGTTTTTAAGTCTCAATTTATGTTATGTTTCTAAGTCAAAAACTTCATGGCTTGACTTGAGCCTCCGTAATACTTATGTAATGGATTTTAAAGACATAAAAGTTGTTCGTAAATCTGTTATAGACTTTTTCAATGGTTATCTGTACCATATGAAATATAGGATTTAGTTAGAAATTTTTTATAAAAGACGTAATCTCTAGAAGCAAAATATAACGCATGAAATAGTAATGTTATGTTGTCAACTTGTTTTCTGAGTTTATTAATAAAGAGATTATTATGTAAAATCCTCTAAGTTGTGAGTTATGGATGAAAATTATGCTTACTAGAAGAGTTTCTGAATCAATTATGTATGTGATCTGAGAATGAACGTAATAACCTGCGAGCTGGCCACTCGAGGGAAGATAGCTTAAATAGATAAGTACTTTTCTTTATGTTGCTTTTACTGTATGAATAGTCATTCTATAGGGAATAATTGGGTTTATCATTGTGGTGTCTAAGTTCCAAAGTACTTGTTTTCTTTCACTTTCGTAGTTTCTTGTTGTTAACTGTAGAATCTTTACTTTTAAAGAAGATGTTTCATGGATTGTTTACAAGTTTTTATGCTTTCATAGTTTACCAGCTCTTAAATTTAATCGTTTATTTACTTTCTAATTTAGTTATTATGCTTTCTAAGTTAGTTTTCCTATGCTTTTTAGTTTAAATATTTCTAGATTTCTTTAGGATAAACTACTTTATAGCTTAACAGTTAAACGGCCTTAGGTTAGAATTAACATTAGCTGCTCTAAAAAATTAGAAAATCTAAGGGAGATCTAGTCAAGTCTTCTTTTGTTGCAATTTCCTTGAGCACTACCCGGTCAACATATTGAAATTTATCTTCTAAAGTAATGGGATCTAATGACAACCTATCACTTTTTGGCACCATTTTCGGGGATCTCTAGCTTTGTTGCTTAAGTATTAATAGAAGACGCCTCGAATACCTCTTTTTAAGCCAAAATACAATCTTTGGCTTCCTTTTCTGCATGGTCAGGAAAAGAGGCCCTCATGGATGATTTATACCAAATACCCCCCCAAAATACATTCCAATCATACATAGGGAGGCCCAAGGCTCAGAAGACCACTCTGTTGACAAACTACTTGAGCCTAACCCACTAGAGGCTTTCCACTATTTTCCTAAAGATCATCCAATAGAACAACGTGTTGTCGAGGAAATTATCCTTGAGGAACACATTCCTCTGAACATCATGGGAGATTGTAGGGTTGAAGCTAACCGGAATGATTCCAACCGTAATAACAATGAGCTTCCACTACCTCAAACATTCACTTATCATGTTACTCTGGACACAGATGATGATACTACGATGAAAAACATTTCTCCAGCTTTCCTTCCAACCTTCTGTGGCTTGTCCTCAGAAGACCCAGACCAATTTATTTTTGAATTCAAGGTCCTTTGTCAAACCTATGACTATAAAAATGATAGCCAGAAGCTGAAGTTGTTTCCTTCTACCTTGAAGGATTTGGCCATGTGTTGGTTTATGGGACTAGGTGCTAGAAGTATTACATCCTGGGAGGACATGGAGAATTTTTTCTTACATAAATATCAGAGTTATTGTAGGGTGAGTGATCGTAAGGAGGAATTGTTTAAACTTAGGAAAAATGAGGATGAGAATCTAGAGGACTATCTAGAAAGGTTTCTTTTCTTATCTAAACAATGTGGAGAAACAACTATTAGTGTTGAGATTCTCAAGACTATATTTCTTAAGGGACTCGATGACGACACAAAAATAAGTCTTGATATGATGGGAAAAGGTGATGTGTCTCAGTTATCCCTTGAAGACATATGCGATTTGCGTCAGAATTTCTCACGTACTCAAGGAGGAATCCATAAAACTAATCTTTTGAGAGGAAATAAGGAAATAGGCAAGCTCCAAGAAGAAATAGCAAATCTCAAAACGGACATACTTGTTCAATTGAACACCACATTGGACGACATACAAGAAAAGACACGTAATCCTGAGACCTTGTCAATCTATTGTCCTAGGTGTCGAAACAAACATCTTTTACATGAGTGTCCTTTAGACAAGGTCAATTTTTTTCAACTCTGTGAGCAAAAACATCCTACCAACTAGTACGAGCTTCTTACTGATCTTAAGAATACTAAGAAAAAAATTGCTTAGGCTGAAGAAGAAATAAATGTGCTAAACCAATGCCAAGGAGGTAATTTATCTTATGGGTAGAATTCCAATCTTGGATGGAGACCACAAAACAACTGGGCTAGTAATCAATGGACTCCATCTTGGAATCAGCCCCCACCTCCACAACCTTATTGGGGAACTCCTTATTGGGGACCTCCTAAATGGGAAAATCAATCATGGGGAACTCAGCAGTGGCCAAACCAATCACAACCACAATGGTACCCACAACATACTACTCCCCAATGGAATCAAGGATAGAATCAATTTTATACTGGTCCTCGGAGGAATCAACAACATAATTTGCTACCGCCACTTCAAAATCCTCCTCAAAATGAGCAAATAAATCAACCTCAGCTCCCGACGCAACCACTTCCCAATCCTTTAGAAGAACAATCGACAGAATACTCCAGTATATACTACTGAACAAGATAATGTTACCGAACTTAATGCAATTCATTGTGGAAATGTCTAGTTACGCTCTGGCAGAACACTTCAATTGCCCACCATCAAAGAAATTGTGGATGTACCTATTCCTAAAAATCCTGAGAAGGATACTCCCTCCAACCACATCGCTCCCACAAATAATATTGTTCCTCCTTCAGTAGCAGGAGTTGTTGACTTACCTCGGGAGGAGGAAGGTCAGTCTTTGACTGAACTTAGTAAGGATACCCCTCCAAAAGAGAAAACTCAAGCACCATTTCCGAAGCGTCTAAAATCGACAACTCCGAAAGAAACTCTAGAAATTTCTTTGACCTCTGAAACTGCATTAATTCAGGAAATCAAACAACTTCAAATAGAGGTTCCTTTGCTACAAGCAATAAAGGAAATTCTTGAGTTGAATCAGCTGATCAAATAGTTGTGCATTAAAACTCCGAGAAGGAAACCAAAGAAAATAAATATTATGTAGACCGATGGCTATTTAGCTAACTTTTTGTTTGGAAAGATTGTCACTCCAAAATATGATGATCCTGGGAGTCCACTGATAACTGTCACAATTAATGAGGTAGCAATACCTAATTCATTATTGGATTTAGGAGTAGCAATTAACGTGATGACTGTGGATGTGATGGAAAAATTAATTCTTACTGATTTATGTCCCACAAATATAGTCTTACCGATGGAAAATTAGTCTATAGACATTCCAAAGGGCGTTATTAAAAATTTTCTTGTCAAAGTTGATGGATGGGAATATCCAGTTGACTTCTAGCTAATCCAATTGCTTACGCCCAAAGATAGCTATCCAATAATTCACAGAAGAGCATGGTTGGCTACTGTCATGACTAAAATTGATTGTCGAGAGGCAGGAATGACCATTTTACATGGTCCATATAGTAAAAGTTTATTCTTATATCCTCTAGCTAAACCCACCGAACATAATAAAGTCTGGGTTGATGAACCAGAAGAATCTAATGGTCAAGACAGTTTGGCTTCGTTAGCCATGGTAGTGATTAAACAACATGGAGAGGAATTAGAGGATGAGTTAGTAAATGATGTAGCACACCTTGCTATAAGCTCGAGTGAAGAGGAAATGGTGGATGTACCAGAAATTTTGGGACAACCGATTGATATAAGTGGGATGGAACATAATTACGCTACCATGGGAATGCCTTGTCCTTTGGCCAATATGATTCCCATAATGAGCCATTTCTTTGAGGATATTACAAGATTTCACCGACTTATACCTCATATTTTTCCTCTCAACACCTTGTTATGACTGATACATACTGTCACTTTTGCCTATCCAAGAACAAAAAAAATTATGTTGCTTCCAGGAAAAACCTTGAAAGCCAATAGTTGCCTGACAAAAATACAAGAGGATAAATTATTTAATGTGTTGGTAAAAAGGTCTAAAGATTTTTCTTGGGACTATACATACATGAGGGGAATCCACCCAAGTGTTTGTACACATCACATTTACATTGATCCTAATATAAGATCTGTACATCAACCATAGAGGAGACTTAATCCTGCGTTAAAGGATCTTGTCAAAATTGAAATTGAGAAACTCCTCCGTGCAGGATTTATTTATCCTATCTCCGTTAGTAAGTGGGTGTCACCTATGGTTGGTGTACTAAAGAAAAATTGGAAATGGAGAATTTGTGTAGATTATAGAGAACTCAATAAAGCCACTTTTCGAGATTATTTCCCCTTACCATTTGTTGACCAAGTTTTGGACAACTTGGCTGGGAGGAAATATTTCTCCTTTTTAGATGGATTCAATGGTTACAACCAAATTCAGGTAGCACTAGAAGACCAAGATAAGACAACGTTTACTTGTCCATGGGGCACATTTTCATACCGAGTCCTTCCCTTTGGACTTTGTAACGCTCCTACGACTTTCCAGAGAGCTATTTTGGCTATATTTGTTGCGCTTGTCAATGAATGTGTAGAGGTCTATATGGATGATTTCACAGTCTATGGGTCAACTTATGATGAAGCCCTTGAAAACCTAGACATGGTTTTAGAAGCTTGTGAGGATAACCGATTGTCCCTTAGCCACAAAAAGTGTTTAATAATGGTAGAACAGGAATAGTCTTAGGTCATTGTTGTGCATGTTTTGCACACACGCCCCGCCGTGGGCAAGGGCCCCCTCTTTTCACTCTCGACGGGCTGCTTTGCTCCCATCTCATTTTGCATGCCACTTTCCTAGAGCCTAAATTAGTCATGTGCCTTCAAATGATCAAATTCCCCTGACCAAATTCACCTACCTAAGTTTCACCAGGTCTTTTGCTTTTGCGGAAGTGCCCCTATAGGTTTCCCTTCACCCGTTGCCCTGGTGTCCTTCGGGCCTTGCAGAACTGCAGCTGCAAGTCGCTTCACACGGGTCACCACTCATGTTTCGCTGTTGAGTAGTGACTAACACCCAACTTCCTCCTACATGGCGGCCTCTGCACTTAGTTTCTCTGTTTGAGCCTTGACCGAGCATCCAAACAAGCGTGAGATTCCACATCTCACCTAACTTGGGTCCACAATACAAAGAAATCAATGCACGCCATTAGTGGAAATTGGCCCATAAACGTTGCTCCATGACCTTCATTTTATCTGGGGCATTCAAATCTGGGGCGAAGCAAAGTCCCCCTTCCTTTTTTCTACATTTTACCTTGTTCCTGCTAACTTGGTCCCTGATCGCTCGATTCACTTTTTCCTTCATTTTTGAATTTGGGGACAAGTTTCCTATGGATTTGGGATGTTTTTGTGGTGCATAAGTGAACTTCTAAGGTTTCGCTAATTTTTGGGAAGTTGCAAAAATTTCATTCCAGAACGCAGCCCCTCCGTGGCCGTTTCTGGGACTTCGTCCCTCGGTCATTTTGACCTTTTGTCGGCCCCCGACATTCTGGCTTCTGAAACCTAGCCCCTCTGTGGCCGTTTCTGGAACTCCATCCCTCCTTGGTCATTTTGACCTTCTGTCGACACCCGGCATTCCAGCTTCCAGAACTTGGCCCCTCTGTGGCCGTTTATGGGACACTGTCCCTCCTTGGCCATTTTGACCTTCCGTCGGCCAATGTTTCGGCTTCCAGAACCCAGCCCCTCCGTGGTCGTTTCCAGGACTTCGTCCTTCCTTGGCCATCTTAACCTTCCATCAACCCCCAGCATTCTGGCTTTCGAAACCCGGCTCCTCCGTAGTCGTTTCTAGAACTCTGTCCCTCCTTTGTCATTTTGACCTTCTGTTGGCCCCCGATATTCTGGCTTCCGGAACCCGGACCCTCTATGGCCATTTCCAGAACTTTGTCCCTTCGTCACCGTCTGGGACTTTCCTTCTAGGCCATCATGTGGTCATTGTCATTTCAAAAGGGCGATGACCCTCTGTCTTTCCCCTTCCAAACTTCTGCTTTTTTCAAATAGGTCAACTCTTGAGGAGGTGTGTATTGGAACTCTTTCTCCCCCTTTTCCCATGTGCCAAAATTGGAATATCTTAGTTTTTCTAAGTTTTGTGAGGTCTAAGAACTTCCCTTGGGGAATGTTGTCCCCCGTTCGTTGTCTTCCTTCCTTCCATCTTCCATCCGTTAGTGCTTTCGAGCCCGGCCTCGGGGAATGTTGTCCCCCATTCCCTGTCAGCCTTCCATCTGTCGCCCGACTTGGCACCCGCCCCCCTTGGGCATGCATTAATGTTTATGGTCCAAATGAGATCCAAATATGAATATTATGATCTTTTGATGATGCATGAATGGATATAACAAGGAGTTTACAGGATTTGACTAATGTTTTCCTTGATTTACGTATGAAAGCACCTACAACACTTCATGTATGCAAGATTCAAGGAGCCTACTGTGGGTCTGTCAAGAGACCCATTAAGAAAGTTGAACAAGGAAAAGCACATAGCTCTTGTCACCATTTATTTTATGCCCTCCTTTCCTCGTAGCACCCATCAACAGGGTCGGTGTTAGAAGAAGACCTTTTCCAAGGAAGTCAATGACAAAAATGCAAGGGGGTGGTCTTGAAGAAAGCATGAGGGAGCTATCCTACTTTTCATGAGATGATGATGATCTGTTCCCCCAAATTAGTGGCAACCAATCCATTGGTGCTAGTTGTCAACAGGCCTGTTTGATCCAACGAAGAACACTGCAACACACATCAAGTAAGAAGGTAGCTTTAGGGCAGTTTCAGATACAGTAAAAGGGAAATTGGAAAGAGGAAAAAATTGCTACAGTGACTGGCCACTAGATGACAAAACAGGGAAAAGACAAAAGATTTATTTTAAATTGTTGAATATTGTGGGGTAGGTGAATCCCTAGTGCAATCAAATCTGGGCCACATAATGTAATTCAATCCTATCCATTCATTTGGGCTTTGGAAAACTATAAATAGGGGTCTCCCCCTCATTTGTAAAGGGTTGGAGAGCTGGTGTAAAAATAATTTGCAGCAATAGAAGACAACATTGCATGATTTTATGGATGTTCTCTTTGATTTTGCTCATCTTGCATGCATGGTTCTACCTTCCATGTTAGTTTTAGTTGTAGATTCTTGAATGGAAGTGGTTATGGTGATTTTTGTTTCAATATTTGATGAATTTTCAGCTAATGCTTTTCGTGGTTCATTGATGATGAATCACTTTGCAAAGCTAGTCTAATCTTCCTCCCTTTATTGTTGCAACCTAGTTCAATTGCATGTTCATGATGTGCATGTGCAATCTGAAAATTTGTAGTCCTTAGAAGATTGCAGTAGTTTTGTGTAGCGATAGGGTCTCTTGGTCAAGAAAAACTTAGTTTTAGGGAGTTTGTCTATTGTAGCAGCCTCCATGATCACTGTCCATTCACAGTTTCAAATCCAGGAACCTCCTCTCTTCCTTGCCCCTTTTTCCTTTTTTTTTAATAAGTAACCTTAGGAAAGGTTCATTGCACATGGTAAAGCCAAATCCAATGATGAAATTATGGAGTTCAAGACTGTTGTTTGAACCTACAACAAATGCACAACAACTCTCCCATCTTAATAACTCCATTTGCAAACCCAACTTCCCACACTTTGTAACTCATCTGTAAGTTTTCCTTGTGATTCCAGCAAATCGCATGAAACAACTGAGATATTCCAAGCACTGTCAAGACCTGACATTAAAGACCTTGGGATAGTGTTCTATAATCTAATTGTGGAAGATTATCTTTCAAGAGAGGTGATGCACCTATGCATTACCTGTGTTGAGAAGTGCATAAAAAACACATCAACAGAACTAGCGCTAGAAGGAGGGCAGACATGTTAAGGCTACAAAGCTGAAAGTTTGCAGTTGAAAAGAGAACCTTCAAGAAGAAATTTGAGATAAAGAGATCTCTTTTAATGCTGAAACATAAAATCAGAAAATTATGAATTCAAAAGAAGCTGAGTCAAAATGGAGCAACATGCACAAATAAACATCACTCAGTTCTGCATGCAGATTTGAACAAGAGACTGAAGAAGACATTGCAACAATTCACGTTGGCGGATAGATGTTAGATCCATTGCACTCACAGTCACGAGTTGGGGTGTCTAACTTTCTTGAGCAGAATTGAAAGGGTCTTGCAAGGAGTAATCCCCTTCTAGGAAATCTATCAACCTTTAGCCCTTGCAGACCCAGAGGAAGAATTGACAACCATGGAAGCCAAGGCATTCAAGGAGTTGATCAAAGATTGTTTGGAAAACAAATACGAACCAATATTGGAGGAAATATTTATGTCTAGTTGGTGCAGATTTCACAATGCACCCCACTCTGAATTCACTTGTTCGTCATGTGACAACATCATCACTCAAGTCAAGGGTTGTTTGGACAAATTGGAGCAACCAACTATCAAGGAGGACGAGTCATCCCATGAGGCCAAAGCGCTGTCAACATCTGGAGGACAGCACATCGAAGAGGAACCAAGGGATTCCACACAAACTAGTGTTGGGACAGTGAACGTTGAAGCTAAAAATGAAAAGGAAGGAGTTGATTCCCTTGGGATAGCAAACAGTCTCGATGGAAACTCAGCTAGAAAAGAATCAGAGAGCCTTTCCTCTCATTAAAGAGAAGTCCTCCAATCTAGAAGAGGAGCCATTGGAAGTTGAAGATGAATCAACAATGTATGCTGGGGCAACCAATGAAGATGTTGAAAATCAGGAAGAAGACAAGGTTGACAGCCTTGGGACAATAGAGAATGATGACAAAGAAATAAGTGAGATTATATTAGAGGACCTCTCATTCATGAATGACAACGATCAAGCATTCAAAAATGTAGGTTTGGAGGAGTGGGAACAACCACTTGCCGCGGTTGTCTACTATTCACCTTCCTTCCCAAATAATGATGAGGACCCGATAGCAGAAAGATATGACCAGCTAGTGTCAAGACTAGCAAGGGATTGGTCTAAGCTAAAATGTCAAGTGGATTTGGAGGTGTTGTTGCTACCAAATTGGTGCAAACTCCATGATTCATCACACTCTAAGTTTGCATGCGAGCTATGCCAAGAAGCTGTCAAACGAGTTAGAAGACAAGTGGAGCAGCCAAGTGGCTGGCCTCCTCCACTTGTTGCCCGGATCGAAGTAGAAGATTAAGAGCCAGAGCCAAGTGACAACTTAGCTGAAGGTGGGCCTCAAGAGGATAATGGGACAGCAATAGAAAAAGGACAACAATACAGTCTCAAGCTGCTGAATGATGAAGTGGATCAAACCGAAACACTTTCCATCAATCATCAATAATTTCTTCCTCTTGAAGAGCATTTGCACACCATGAGCGATAGGCTTTATGAAAATTCCTTGGAGGGAGATTGCGTAGTGGATTTTGGTCCCCTTGATGAGGTGCCATCAATTGATGACTTATTTCCATTGGGAGCTGTACTACGGAGGTATGCTCATGCCGTAGAGGAGTACATCCCATATTTTAGCAGTGATGAAGACATACTCCTTGAGCCTCCGAACGGTGATGCACTAGAGTTTTCGGATTGGGAGAGGGGTTCCTTCTTCATCTATAATGATAGTGAACAAGGGGAAATGAGTGAACATCATGATGAGATGCATGAACAAAAAAGAGAAGAAGACAAAGGCAGGGTGTTGGGATAGCTTCCAACAGAGATGAAGCACTCGGTCGACTACAACATGCAACTTGGAGTCCTTTCGCCATAATTATTGTTGATCCTCCCCCACTTCCAGATGGCTGCAATGGGACAGATTCTCCCATGTCATTGTCCCATGACATTGAACACCACATAAATAAGGACAACACTTGGGAAAGGAAGTGGGACAATGTGCTACCTTTTGAGGACAATAATCAAGTGGACACTAGGTTTGCGGAAGATCAACGAGATGAAGTCTATCTTCTCGAAGAACAGTTGATAGGGATTTCCGATCCCGTGCAAGATGTGGAAGAAGTGTTTGCTTCCCTTTTCTCCCTGCCTTATGCAGGCTTGATGCCTGAAATGCTACATGATCCCGTGCCACCCTCTGAGACTGTTGGGGAAACGATCGACAATACAGTGCTTGTTCTCGACTGTCAAATGTTTCCACCTCCATGTGACGACATCCAAGTTCTATCCTTCCTTGCTCTTTCTAATTGTCATAGCTACACTTATCATTTTGATTATGGGAGTGAGGGAAGGAAAACTTGCTTATGGATTAACCATGGGTTTAACAAGCCTCCTCAATTGTTGATTCTTCATGATGACATGATTAAATTTGAATGTTGCGATAATAAACTTCCTTTTTTTGAATATAAAGAGAAATTTGCATGGTTAAGAATGATAACAATCGCTTGTTTGCTTGTGCATGCACTACGAAATCCAATGAATGCTAATGTCTGCTTGCCCTACCTGAACATAGTGCTTTGTAAATATCTTTGTACATAGTTCATTTTTGAGTAGTGTAGGTTTCCTGTAAATACTTCACTTTCTTGCTTTCCTTAGGTTAGTTGGTTTGTTGTAGGTTTCTTGCTTTAGGGTAGTTTCTTTGTTGTTTTCTTTTGTTGTCCCACTTTGGTTTTTTTTGGTGATTGTTTTTCGTTCACTTTGCTTCCATTTTGTTGTTGCTTTGCTACTTCTTTGCTCGGGATCCCTCTACTTTTAGTTGGACACATCTATGCGCACAACAACCATACTCATCACCTGGGGTTGTTCTATGTATTTCTTCATCAAACTCTAATCAAGTTTTTAGAGTGGATGGTGAGGATCTTCTGTTAGTGTCAAGTGATTTGGGTGTTTGATTCAAAGAGGATAAGTTGTTGGTTGGTTTGATTCTGATATATTCTGGAATCTTATATCTCTCACATATTTTAAGAATCTGGAGGTCATTGTAGGTCCTTTGTGAAGTCTAGTTAAGTGAAAAATCTAAAATTTTGCTTCAACGCCACTATGATTCTCAGCCCTAAGCGCAGGCTTCAATTCTTGCGGGTTGAAATAAAAAGAATTGGAAATTGAAAATCAAAAGAAAAGAAAGAAAGCATTGAAAATTAAAAGAAAGAGAAAATTCAACTTTTTCGGGGGTATCCGAGCAACTTTACCGGGACTATGGACACCTAGCTGACAGTAGAGCAATGTTCTGAAGAATCACAACGGCAACCTCGTCGGGGCTATGGACGCCTAACCGGCAGTGAGGAAATGTCCTAGATGCTTTTGAAGTTAGAATAAACTATGTTAGCTTAACTTGACGAAGCTTGGGTTCTTGTAGCAACTGAAGGATGGGAATTAACACAATTGCACACACTTGGATTTTCAGCATACTGAAGGTTGGATTAACTAGTGGTTTTGATCCTTTGGTTGAGCATCTGATTTGTTTGCCCTAGTGTGAAATTTAGAACCAGAGATTTTGGGTTCGTGATTCCAGTTTGTCATCAAATTCTATGGAGCATTTCCCTAGCGAGTCACAATTTTTTGTGCATGTTTTGCACACATGCCCCACTATGGGCAGGGACCCCCTCATTTTGCTCCCATCTCATTTTGTGTGCCCCTTTCCTAGAGCCTAAATTGGTCATGTGCCTTCAAACAATCAAATTCCCCTGACCAAATTCACCTACCTGAGTTTCACTAGGTATTTTTCTTTTCGGAAGTGCCCCTACAGGTTTCCCTTCACCCGTTGCCCCGACATCCTCCGGGCCTTGCGGACCCACAGCTGCGGGTCACCTCATGCGGGTCACCACTCATGTTTCACTGTTGAGTAGTGACTGATGCCCAACTTACGCCCGCATGGTGGCCTCCGCACTTAGTTTCTCCGTTTGAGCCTTGACTGAGCATCCAAACGAGCGTGAGATTCCACATCTCACCTAACTTGGGTCCACCATACAAATAAATCAATGCATGCCATTAGTGGTAATTGGCCCATAAACGTTGCTACATGCCCTTCATTTTACCTAGGGCATTCAATTCTAGGGTGAAGCAAAGTCCCCCTTCCTTTTTTCTAATTTTTCCCTTGTTCCTGCTAACTTGGTTCTTGATCGCTCGATTCGCTTTTTCCTTCATTTTTGACTTTGGGGAAGAGTTTCCTATGGATTTGGGATGTTTTTGTGGTCCCTAAGTGAACTACCAAGGTTTCACAAAGTTTTGAGAAATTGTAAAAATTTCATTTCGGAACCCTGCCCCTCCATGGCCGTTTCCGGAACTTCGTCCCTCCTTGGCTGTTTTGACCTTCCGTCAACCCCCGTCGTTCCAGCTTCCAGAACCCAACCCCTCCATGGTCATTTTCAGGACTCCATCCCTCCTTGGCCATTTTGACCTTTTGTCGGCCCCCAGCGTTCCGACATCCAGAACCCGACCCCTCCGTGGCCGTTTCTAGAACTCTATCCCTCCTTTTCCATTTTCACCTTCCATCGGCCCCGAACGTTCTGGCTTTCGGAACCCGGCCCCTCCGTGGCCGTTTCCAAAACTCTGTCCCTCCATGGCCATTTTCGGAATTTCGTCCCTCCATCGTCGTCCGAGACTTTCCTTCTGGGCTGTCGTGTGCTCATTATCATTTCAAAAGGGCGGTGACCCTCTGGTTTTCCCCTTCCAAACTTCCATTTTTTTCAAAAAGGTCAAATCTTGAGGAAGTATATCTTGGCTTCTTTCTCCCCCTTTTCCCATCTTTAAAATTGGAAATCTTGGTTTTGCTAAGTTAAGTGAGGTCCAGGAACTTCCCTTGGGGAATTTTGTCCCCTATTCACTGTCTGCCTTCCTTCTATCTTCCATCTGTCACCCGACTTTCGTCGGTGCTTCTGAGCCTGGCCTTGGGGAATGTTTTCCCCCGTTCATTGTTTGCCTTCCTTCCGCCTTTCGTCCGTCACTCGACTTGGCACCCGCCCCCCTTGGGCATGCATTAATGTTTATGATCCAAATGAGCTCCAAATATGAATATTATGATCTTTTGATGATGCATGAATGGATCTAACAAGGAGTTTGTAGGATTTGACTAACATTTTCCAAGATTTACGTATGAAAGCACTTACAACACTTCATGTATGCAGGATTCAAGGAGCCTACTGCGGGTCTGTCAGGAGACCAATTGAGAAAGTTGAACAAGGAAAAGTGCATAGCTCCTGTCACCATTCATTTTATGCCCACCTTTCCTCGTAGCACCCATCAATAGGGTCGGTGTTAGAAGAAGGCCTATTCCAAGGAATTCAATGACAAAAATTTAAGGGGGTGGCCTTGAAGAAAGCATGAGGGAGCTATCCTACTTTCACGAGATGATGATTTGTCCCCCCAAATCAAGGGCAACCAATCCATTGGTGCTAGTCGTCAACGGGCCTGTTTGATCCAATGAAGAACACTGCAAACACATCAGGTAACAAGCTAGCTTTTAGGCAGTTTCAGCTACAGTAAAAGGGAAATCGGCAAGAGGACAAAATTGCTACAATGACTGGCCACTAGATGAAAAAACAGGGAAAAGACAAAAGATGTATTTTAAATTGTTGAATATTGTGGGGTAGGTGAAGCCCTAGTGCAATCAAATCTAGGCCACACAATGTAATTCAATCCTATCCATTCATTTGGGCTTTGGAAAACTATAAATAGGGGTCTCCCCCTCATTTGTAAAGGGTTGGAGAGCTGGTGTAAAAAGAATTTGCAGCAATAGAAGACAACATTGCATGATTTTATGGATGTTCTCTTTGATTTTGCTCATCTTGCATGCATGGTTCTATCTTCCATGTTAGTTTTAGTTGTAGATTCTTGAATGGAAATAGTTATGGTGATTGTTGTTTTAGTATTTGATGAATTTCCAGCTCATGTTTTTTGTGGTTCATTGATGATGAATCACTTTGCAAAGCTAGTCTAATCTTCCTCCCTTTATTGTTGCAACCTAGTTCAATTGCATGTTCATGATGTGCATGTGCAATCTGAAAATTTGTAGTCCTTAGAAGATTGCACTAGTTTTTGTGTAGCTGTAGGTTCTCTTGGTCAAGAAAAACTTAGTTTTAGGGAGTTTTTATACTGTAGCAGCCTCCATGATCACTATTCATTCACAATTTCAGATCTAGGAACCTCCTCTCTTCCCTGCCCCTTTTTCCTTTTTTTTAATAAGTAACCTTAGGAAAGGTTCATTGCACATGGTAAGGCCAAATCCAATGATGAAATGGAGTTCAGGACTGTTGTTTGAACCTGCAACAAATGCACAACAACTCTCCCATCTTAAGAACTCCATTTGCAAACCCAACTTCCCATGCTTTGTAACTCATTCGTAAGTTTTCCTTGTGATTCCAAAAAATCACATGAAACAACTGAGATATTCCAAGCACTGTCAAGACCTGACATTAAAGACCTTGGGATATTGTTCTGCAATCTGAATGTGGAAGATTGTCTTTCAAGAGAGGTGATGCACCTATTCATTACCTGTGTTGAAAAGTGCATAAAAAACACATCAACAATCATCATATTTCCTCTGAAGGAATAAAGATTGATCCCAAGAAAATTGAAGTAATTCAATAACTAAGTGTTCCGTAAACGCAAACAGATGTTTGGAGTTTTCTTGGGCATGTTGGATACTATAGAAGGTTTATAGAAGGCTTCAGTAAGATAGTGGCCCCTATGTTTTCTCTTCTCCAAAAAGATGTGGAGTTTAGTTGGACATCTGAGTGTCAACAATCATTTGAAATGATAAAGGAGAAGCTTGTCTCTGCTCCAATATTGTGTGGACCAAATTGGAGTCTTCCCTTCCATATTTATGTCGATGCTTCAAATGACACAATTGGTGCAGTATTGGGGCAAGAAGATGAGGATGGGGGTAAATATGCCATATATTTCATTAGTAAAAACCTAACATATGCTGAGAGGAACTAGAAGATGAGGATGGGGGTAAATATGCCATATATTTCATTAGTAAAAACCTAACATCTGCTGAGAGGAACTACACGACTATAGAAAAAGAATTCTTGGTTGTGGTTCATGCCATTAAAAATTTCTGCCATTATATTACAGGATATAAAGTTACAGTCTATACAAATCACTTGGATGTAAAATATTTAATGAATAAACCTGTAGTTAATGGTCAAATAATGAGATGGTTACTACTCCTTCAGTAGTTCAATGTGACAATACTTGACAAGCTAGGGAGATTTAATGAGGCGGAAAAATTTTGTCTGGAATCAAACAAGAAGAGGGTGATCGTGCACCTGTGCAAGATGAGTTTCCAGATGAAAATCTGTTTTCCATCTCTACAAAGACCCCTTGGTTTTTTGATATTGCCAATTATTTAGCCACCTCTAAAGTACCCCCTGGGTTTACATCAAAACAAAGGAAGCGACTTATTCGAGAGAGTGCACCATTTAAATGGATTAATGGGATTTTATTCTATTGTGGACCCGATATGGTTTTGAGAAGATGTGTCAGGGCCGACGAAAATTATAGTATCTTGAGGGCCTGTCACGATGATCCTTATGGGGGTCATTACTATGCAAAAATAACTCATAAAATTTTAGGTGCTAGATATTATTGGCCTTCAATGCATAAAGATGTTAAAAACTATGTTCATCGTTGTGATGAATGTCAAAAAGTGGGAAGACCAACTACTTCTATAGAAATTCCTTTGCAGCCTTAGGTAGCCCTTGAACCATTCAAAAAATGGGGGTTAGATTTTATCGGCCCCATAGATCCTTCCTCTCAAGGGAAATAATACATATTATTTTGCACCGATTATCTGATGAAATGGGAAGAATTTCAACCCTTACGGGTTGCCAGAGAAGAGAAAGTCGTTGACTTTCTCTATAATAAAATATTTCTTAGATTTGGAGCCCCTCGAACCGTCATTACATATCAGGGACCCCAATTCATGTCCAAAGTTCTCCTGGCATTTACGAACCATTTTTCAGTGAGTCATAAGAAGTAATCCCCTTATCACCCTCAAGCAAAAAATTAAGGAGAGGTGACTAATAGAGAGTTAGAAAACATACTGAAAAAAATGGTTTCTTTAGGAAGAAGAGATTGGGCCAAGAAATTGCCTAAAGTCATCTGGGCATACAACACAACATGGAAATCCACAACTGGATTCAACCCCTATGAGCTTGTTTTCGGGAAGAAACCTCTTCTCCCCATAGAATTTGAATTTCAAACCCTACGAACAACTATGGAGTTGGGTCTAGATTTGAAACGAGCTCAAATAGAACGAGTTTTACAGTTAAGCGAGTTGGATGAGCTTTGTCTAGATGTTGTCCATCAAACTGAACTAGTTCAACATCAACAAAAAGTTTGGAATGACAAACACATTAAAGAGAGAGTTCCATAATGGTGATTGGGCCTTGCTATTCGATTCAAGATATAAAGACCATAAAGGAAAACTCAGGACTCATTGGCTGGGGCCATATGAAATTTCTAAAGTCTTCTCGAATGGCACAGTTCAGCTAAAACCCATTGATGGTGATTCACGAACTCTCTTAAAGTCAACGGTCATCACCTACGTATCTACCATAAGCCTGTTAACAAAGAAGAATTTACAAAATTGGTAGAAATGTAGGGAGAGATCCAATGTATTGACTCTACCAAGGTAGAGTCCATATGACCCAATAAATATATTATGTAAAAAAAAAATTGTACTAAAAATACATGTACTGTACCAATTTTCTTTCAAAGAATTTTTCATTAATTTTATTTTTGGACTTAACTATATATTTTTTCATTCTGCAAGACTTCTCATGAAGGAAATAACAACTTCTGGAGCACCTTTCCACGATGCTCTGGAACTTGCTAGTCCAGATGCCCAATGCTCTGAAATTTGACGGTCTAAATGCCAGATGCTCCAGAACTTGCACCTCAGCCCACTACGTCAGAAGGTCATTCATGTAAAATGATATAAAGCTCCTGAAGTTCGAGTTCATTCATTCCTTCCATTTTTCTTCTTTTTGACTGCATCTTTCGATGATGCTCCGGAACCTTCATTCGGTTGTTGCTCCGGCTGCATCTTTCAACGATGCTTCAGAACCTTCATTCGGTTGCTGCTCTGGCTACATCTTTCAATGATGCTCTGTAACCTTCATTTGGTTGTTACTCCAGCTACATCTTTCGATGATGCTCTGGAACCTTCATTCGGTTGCTGCTCTAGCTGCATCTTTTGATGATGCTCTGGAACCTTCATTCGGTTGTTGCTCCGACTACATCTTTCGACGATGCTCTGGAACCTTCATTTGGTTGTTGCCCTAGCTACATCTTTCGATGATGCTTCGGAACCTTCATTCGATTGCTACTCCGACTGCATCTTTTGATGATGCTCCGGAACTTTCATTTGGTTACCATTCTAGTTGCATCTATCGGCGATGCTCCGAAACTTATCCACCTTTGTTTCGAATGCATGCCTCTGTGTGCTCCGGAACTTACTTGCTAGTTTCGAGTGTGTACTTTTTTGGCATGCTCCAAAACTTATCCATTCTTCATTTCCCCACCTCTTTCCATAAAATTTCAATTTTCTTCGATGTTTTAATTAGCATACGTCGGTACACACGCCTTCTTTATTTTTAAAGTTTTTCACCATTATAAATAAAAGTCGTCATGACAGCCTGTCTTCATTAATGACTCCACCATTTGCAAGCTTCCTCACTCATGTCATAATAACTAAGTCGTCACCTCAACCAATGCCATTTCATCATCCTGTCAAATCGATAAAGGTACGAGATCTTCAAGCGATCATAGAATGTAAGTAAATACAATTTTTTGCTTTAAATAAGTAGTTAGTTTTGAATAAGGTGTAATTCATTGGCACAAGTTTCCCTTCCTAATTTAGTAACTTGAGCCACTTGGCGATTAACTACTAAGTATGACACTCTTTTCGCGGCCCTCCATGCAAATTGGCATCATTGCATAGTAAGCTCCAAGCAAAGATAGAATAAATAATCATAGTTTGATCATATTTTCAAAAATAATTTTGTACAAGCTTCTTGCACTATTGAATTTTCAGCAGGGTGATAGATAAGAGACAGAAAATGGGGGATGCAAAGAAGAAATTTGAGCCAGCTTCTGCAAAAAAATTACTGGGGTTAAGCAACATTTTCAGTTTATTTGAGGAAGTGGATTGGTTGGATTTCATCAAAACGTTTGAGGGATACAATGAAAAGTTGGTGAATGCATTTGTAGAGAATTACTCCAATGGTCAGGTGACACTTCATGGAAAGCACTTTAAGGTGAGTCCAAATATCATCTCTTGTCTCTCAGGGTTGGATAATTCTGGAATTAAAATATCAAAAACAACTCAAATTACATATCAAAAATTATCAGAATTATTCATTAGACAGGGGGACCCTCAGCCCATGATAGTCATCAGTATTAGGGGACAAAATAAAGGGTTTCAATGAACTTCTATATTGGAACCATGGGGCACTACGGTTGTATGGATTATCAAATATTTCACGTGTGAAGGCCAAATCACTACTGTGGTAGGACCTGCATTTCGCATGTTAATACATTTACGACATAGGAAAGAAAACCCTACCCTTAGAGTTAATTTTCCTCACTTTTGAGTGATTCTGTTAATTCTTCCATAGAAAGATATAAAACTGGTTTAGGGCCATTAAAACATCATGGGTTAATTCAGTTAATTTGTAAATATCATTTTCGTAAGAAACCTGAGAGTAAGTGGGAGAGATTTTTGAAGAAATTTGAAAATCCTATGCTCGAAAGAAAATTAGAACCAGGGGAATCTTCTAAATAAGTCGCTTCACCTTCCGGAGCAACTTCCTCTGAAGCCCCTAAGGCTCCTGAAGCCCAAATTCCCACAACCCCTGGTGAGGAAGTTTCAGAATCTACAAATGAGGAATTTGAAACCCTAGACCAGTCAATAGATGTCGAGATTATATATCCAAATGTAGACAGCAATCCCCTTAGGAAGAGGAAAAGAAGAACAATTCTTACTTATCAGAATACTCCTCCTTTGAGGAGAAGCAAAAGGTTATCCTATGAGTTTACAGAAACCCCAGTGCAGAGTATAGGAAGTGGATCAAAAACCAAAAAGCAGCAAAAACCCTTGGAAATAGGTGAACAGATTCACCAGTCCCCAGAAAAAGAAACCTATGTTGAAGAAATGCATTCCCACCTAGTGTCTGAAGAAGAAGCCCTTGACCAGGAAATTTAGAAGGTAGAGAAGGTACAATCTCCACCTTCTATGGAGGTTGAAGATAGTGCTTTAGGAAATTTGTCCCCTATTGTAAATAGAGTTGTTGAAATGGATGAAAGTGAAAATACTAATGTAGAGTTGGAAAAGCTAAGATTAGAAATTGATGAGATAAGAAGTCTGTTGCACAAAAATAAGGAACATATGGAACTGCAACAAGAAGAAATAATAGTACACACTGTTGTGATAAGTAAAAGAGATCAAGAAATACAGGATTTGAAACTGTAGATACAAGAAAAAGATACATTCATTAGTAAATTGTAAATACAAATCCAAAATTATGATCAAGAAAACAGGATACACAGTGCTAGTCTAAACAAAGAAATTCAAAGTTTAATTTAAGAGAATTGTATGCTTATGTTTTCAGCTTTTGAAGAAGAAAAGAAAAGACAAAAAGAAGAATTGAATGCTTCTCTTGGTAGGATTGTGGAATTAGAACAAGATTTATAGGAAAGCACAAATAAACCAATGGTGGAATCAAAAGAAGTTCAGACTGAACCAACAGTAACTAAATGGTTCCAAGTTTAGATTCGTCCATTATTAATGAAATGGATGGAACGGTGTTATTTCCTAAGGAATGCAAAGATTTAGAATAACAGGTTGAAAATGGAAATGGTATTGTGAAAAGAATCATTTCATAAAGCCTATAGGGGGAAGCAGGATGCATGTCAAATAACAGAATTTAAATTTTATCTTGTAGGAGACCATCGAGATTGTATTCAATGTTTTTAAATGAACAATGGTTAAAGTGGAAACTGCTAAGAATTTATAATGATCAGCCTTATGAACCTGATGATAAAGAATTTGTTAAAATATTTGCAGAATCAACTCCTGAAGATCAGGATATGCTTTATGAATTCTTTGTTCATGATCTTTTATTAGAAAAACATATTGATTTCTTCATTAACCATTTTGTTGGAGAAGTGCAATTGAGGTCTTTACTATCCACCATGCGGAAGCAGATGTATTGGAAAGAGTGCAACAGGGAGTATTCCCAAGCAGAGAAAAATGTGGGCCTTCAAATGAGATCCCCCAATAGTAGACCTGCAGCTTTTAAGAAAACCTTTTTAGCTCTTCTATTGGATGAGAAAATGAAAGAAATATATGATGAAAGCCTTCGACTCTGTTATAATCATTTCATGGATCAAGAGAAAAAAATTGATTGGTAAGGCCTGGCATGCATGTGAAGAGAGATACACTCCATTACCTGTATATCTAAAGAAAAGAGAGGTGATCTCCCCTCTTAGCATCAGATGGTCTTTCAGAAGAGCAGATGCCTTGGCTAAAATTTTAGATCTCAGAACAAAGTGGATAGGGATGAGGTATAGACCTCCCATATTGCTCTATCTAGCCCTTGCTTTCCATGTTAATACAAATCAAGATGATAGAATCTTGAATGAATGGAAAGGGGGAGTTTCTTTTCATAGAGGCTTCCACCATGCACCTATAAATTTTGATGTAACAGCAAGGGATCTGTATGATATTAGTCCCAAATATGTAGAATGGAATAGAGGACAGGGCTACAATCAAGGGGCAAGAGGACCTGCTAGGAATTAGGAAGGGGAGGAAATGATGAGGTAAAAATAACCTCATCATAATAACATAATAAAGGGCTATTCTATATATGCAAAATTCCTATCCTCTACCAATTAATTAAACTTTAGGATAAATAATTGCTTGTCTTTTAAGGAGAAATTGTACAAACTATTTTCCTTAGATTTATTGAAGTATTTTTCCAATACATATTTAATGGGTTGTTTTAAGTATTCTGTAGGACAATAATTGGTCATCGAGTTGCAGTTAAAGCATTCAGCCAACACGTGCTCCAAAACAAGTTGAAGGTGTGCGCTGGAAACATGCTCCAGAACTTTAGGATGATGGACCGAAGATGTAGTTGTTTTTAAGTTTCAATTTATGTTATGTTTCTACGTCAAAAACTTCATGGCTCGACTTGAGCCTCTTTAATACTTATGTAATGGGTTTTAAAAACATAAAAGTTGTTCGTAAATCTGTTATAGACTTTTTCAATGGTTATCTGTACCATCTAAAATATAGGATTTAGTTAGAAGTTTTCTATAAAAGATGTAATCTCCAGAAGAAAAATATAATGCGTGAAATAGTAATGTTATGCTGTCAACTTGTTTTCGGAGTTTATTAATAAACAGATTATTATGTAAAGACCTCTGAGTTGTGAGTTATGGATGAAAATTATGCTTACTGGAAGAGTTTCTGAATCGGTTGTGTATGCGATCTGAGAATGAACATAATAACCCGCAAGCTGGCCACTCGAGGGAAGATAGCTTAAATAGATAAGTAATTTTTTTTATGATGCTTTTAATGTATGAACAGTCATTTTGTAGGGAATAATTGTGTTTATCATTGTGGTGTCTAAGTTTCAAAGTACTTGTTGTCTTTCACTTCCGTAGTTTCTTGTTGTTAACTATAGAATCTTTACTGTTAAAGAAGATGTTTCATGGATTGTTTACAAGTTTTTCTGCTTCCGTTGTTTACCAGCTCTTAAATTTAATCATTTCTATACTTTCTAATTTAGTTATTATGCTTTCTAAGTTAGTTTTCATATGCTTTTTAGTTTAAATATTTCCAACTTTCTTTAGGATAAACTGCTTTATAGCTTAACAATTAAACGACCTTAGGTTAGAATCAACATTAGCTGCTCTAAAAAATTAGAAAATCTAAGGGAGATAGTCAAGTCTTCTTCTATTGCAAACTTCCTTGAACACTACCCGGTCGACATATTGAAATTTATCTTCTAAAGTAATGGGACCTAACGACAACCTAACAGGCTCCTCGATCTTTTCTATTGAAAAAATATTTTCTTGCCAGTAACCATTCCAACAAATATCTTACCATAAAAGAACTTAAGCCTCGCCTATTTCTCCAAGTATTCGTGAGGACCTGTAACCAACCAATCCATGCCAAACTCCAAATACAACATAGCACTATCATGAAGTAATCAAGCAAATGATTAATATACCCAATACTTAAGAGAACTACACAAGATCAATGTCAAAGCTTCAATCATGAATCAAGAACATAAACATGACATCCATGATCTAACCATCTTCTCCTAGGAGATCACATGCACCATAACATACATAAACATCCTAGTATTAAGAGAACCATGAAAAAATCTAAATGCAACAAGAGTAAACCATGACATAATAGAAACCACTCTAAACCAAGAAAAAACCATATCCCCAATCACATGAGTATAACCTTACCAATGATGCATCCACTTCACTGCCAACAACTCCCATTGAACCGTGTTACTAAGTCACACATGGCATCGTGACTACCATCCTCTTCATGAAGATCACTATATCCTACCAAAGCTCCCACTGAACTATGATACTAAGCTATACATGGCAACAAGATAAACGTGAAACTATCACTGTCAAAAGCATATGGAATTTTAGACATTTCCTCATGATCAAAATTATCATAACATGTACCATGCCACAACTCTAAACCACTAATCAAGAGTATACCATGACATAATAACAAAACCATCCTACAACCAACAATCCACTTCATTTCCAAATGCTCCCACTAAACCATGATACTGAGCAATCCCCTGGCATCATGATGCATATAATCAAAACCACTTTTTTTTCATAAGCTCACACCAAACCTATGAATCCAAGCTCTCAATGACATATGATAAACATCCTCTAAAGCAAGAATATACACCTCTTGTAACAAAATTATTTTCAAAAATCGGAAATAACAAAAATAGTAAAATCTCTCACTACAACCAAAAAACCTCTAATATTTTAAGAGAAAGGCATCCCAATACTCTACCCAACCTTGGCTTTGATACCAAATGTTGAAAATTGAGGTGTTTTCTTAGCTTAATACTTTGTATAACTTTGTGATTGCTAATCTAAATATGTATTATTTGTTACAAATTATTTGTGGGTGATTATCTTATTAATTCATTTTATCATTTGTAGAATGAAGACATAAGGTTGTAGAAGAATTAGATAGGATATTAGAAGATACACTTGACATATACTGTGGAGAAACCCTTTCGGGAAAAAAATCCACCAAGAATCAATGTATTATTTAATCTTTGAATTAGATTACAATAATTCCAATCCTTGCTTGAGATGCTTCTTTTGCCTTCAACAAATCTTCTTCACAACCTTCAATAAAACTGATACCAAACTCTCTTCAACTTGCTTGAGATATATAGGCAATAAACAACTTTCTAAACTCCAAAAGAGTTACAATTACAAATCTCAATCCCTATCTCCTAAAACGTATATCTATCTCTTCCAAGTAGAGTTTAACCATGAAGAACAATGCCAAATCGTCATCTTCATCCATTTGGGCATCCCAAACTGAAGTAGTAACTCAACCTTTATTCTGTAAATATCTTTAAGGCTTTATCCTCAAAGTAGGCGCCCAAGAGTGGGCCCACTTAACTCAGCCTTCTGAAATATCTTAACATGCAAAGGAGTTAATTCCAAGAAGCCAACTTGGGTGCCCAAAGTGGGTCCAAGTCATTTTTTGTTTACTAAAACATCTCTCTCCACCATTCATGCAAGAATGGTCATCCCCTGATAACTGAAGGAAGTCACCTATTATTTGTCATACAACTCAAGTCATTAGTCATGCATTCCAAGTTAACTGAAGTCAACTAGCCTTCAACTAAAACTAACTGAAGATAATTGAACCATAACTAAACTAAACTAAATTGATTCTAAACTGAACTAAACTAAACTTCATGCATGTAAACATCAAACCCTAACTCCTAGGATCTTTACATGCATTCAAAAGTGTTATCTTTTACTCCAAGCAGTTAACTTAACTCAAGGTGAGTTCCACCTTCCATGTGGGCATCCCATGTGCTCCTAATATTTAGGAACTCATCTTGGACACCCTCACATGCTCCTATTATTTATAATTAATTACAAATATCAATTAACATGATTATTTCATCCAAAATTAATTTCTCTCTAATCTTAGTGTTTGAGAACACTTTCCAAGGACTTAGGAGACACATGAAATAAATAATGTTTAGGATTGCAATTAAATTGCATCCTATTTCCAACACATAATACCCCCTAAGTAAACCATTTGTTCATAGGAAGTATGTTTAGAAGGGTGTATAAAAATTCAAGATATAAGGAGATGAAATGTGGATAAGTGAGGAAGGATGAAGGACTCCATAATACCCCCCAAGTACACCATTTGTTCATACGAAGTATGTTTAGAAGGGTGCATAAAAATATAAGGATAAAAATAAAATTATGAACATTTTATCAAAGATTTCATGACCAAAGGCAATATAAAATAAGTTTACTAAATGAATCCCTCAAAATAAAAATAAATAAAAAATTTGTTTTGAAAACAATAAATGCTAAATTAAATGCAAAATTTATATGAATTTAAATGTGATATTTAGCTAGAAAGTTTGACAAAATGGAGCGCTGAGGAGAACATGCAGATTGGAGGCAAAGGGAAGCAGACCAAGGTTTTGATGGAGGGAAAGATGGTAGGCAAGTGAGGTGTGAGGGCGGGACCGAGGTGATCAGAGGCCAAGGGCATTGGGCTAGAGATGCAGAAGTGGAATTTTCGCCAAAGGATATTAGGAATCAAGAAAATAGCAAAAATTGGAAGGAGAGTGGTAGGAAAGATGCAGGTGAGAGTAGCAGAGTTCCAACAAGAAGAGCCTGGCAATGGAATCATGGATATGCCCCACAGAATTGGATGTATCAGAACGGATTTGGCAACCAAAGAATACAAAGGTGGGAAAAAATCAGAGGAGGTTGAAACCCTAACCGGAGGTGGAATCAAGGGGCAAAGAGAAATATGAAAGGAAACATTGACAAAGGCCCTAGATTTCTCAGTAACTCCTCGAAATCGAGTGTTGGCCGTGGAGAAGTCAAGAGGAATAAGGAAGAATTGGGGATTAGGCAAAGGAAATTTGTGGTGATAAATGTAGAAAAACTACAATTAGAAAGAGAGCGGATCAACCAGCTAGGGTTAATTGCTAAGTGGCTAGGGCAAGATTTCAAGTGGGTTTTTTTGGTGCACTAATGGCAAGGAAAATGAGGTATGGAGCTACAATTGAAAAGATTGGAAAATGGGTACTTTGTAGTGATCTTCCCATTAGAAGAGATCAAGATTCAAATCGATTTTGGTGTTTGGCTCCAGGATAGATATGGTTTTTATATTTGGAGTTGGATTGTCGATTTTAACCCATTCCTGAATAAAATGGAAGTCATCCAAGTATGGTGGAGATTGTCTGACCTACCTCTAGAATTTTGGTCTCTAGGAATCTTTGAGGACATTAGGAATAGTCTGGGAATCTATGTGTGTGTAGAGGAAAGATTGAAACCGAATGGTATAATTTCATCAATAAGATTATGTGTGGAAAACAAACTTGGGCAGAAGAAGTGGAAAGAAATCGAATTGGTGACAGATAGGGGGGTCTGGGTGCAAAAGATCCTCTTGGATCCAGTCCCCAACTCAAAGCTCATCAAGTCCTTGGGAAGAAGTGAGAATCAAAAACACACCTTGAAGGTGCACCACAAAAGCCTGAAGGCTCCTCGAAGCCCGAAACTCTCTTCAAATCAGCTATAGAAGAAAGCCTTAGGAACCAAGGATTTGCATGAAGGGGAAGGGTTGGTTCCTCCTATAGATGATGGTTTGGAGAAAGTGAGCACGAGTAATGGTGAACAAGAGGGTGAATTAAAGGAAAAAGTGACAGAATTTATAGATTTGCTAGGAAACAAATGCAGACAGAAGGATCTCGACACATTGATTGAGGTCAGGAAGGAGTTGGTAGAAATTGCTAAGGTTGCAAAAAGTGGCTCCCTAAGGATGGATGAGGAGGATGAATTTGAGGATTGGACGAATTCAACTGGTTTGGAGGATGATGATCTTCCTTTTAAAGATAGGCTTGGGGTAAATCTGGGAAAGAAATGAAAATTTTCGATGGTGGAACAATCAGAGGCTAGAAAACTGTGAATTATTTAGAAGGATATAAAAAAAACCTCACCATATTGTGGGGAAAGAAAGAGGCGGGGTAGAATTCCATACCATGGGAAACTCAAATTGGGTGGGGAGACTAGTGGTCAGAAGAAGATCAATGAGATGTTGAAAGTAGGGAAGACCGAAGCTCTTCCTAAATAGCAATGAAGATCCTAACTTGGAATGTTAGGGGTTTAAACGCCCCTAACAAACGATGCCTAATCAGGCGTCAGTTAGAAAACTCTCAAGTAGATATAAGATTGATACAAGAAACAAAATTATATGATCAAGAGCAGAGAAGGTTAGAAAGCAAGCTGAAGTTTTGGCATCTTGTAGGGGTCAATGTGGAAGGAGCCTCAGGTGGCTTGTTGATCATCTGGAACCCACAAGTGGTGTTAGTCGAAGAAGTCAACAGTAGCAAACATTGGATCATTTTCTGAGTAAGAAGTCTCATATAAAATTTATGTTTTCTACTCATTAATGTTTATGGGCCCAATTCTTGCGTTTATAAAAGGCTAGTTTGGCAAGAATTAGACTTAGTTATGAATCATTCAAAGAAAGAATTTTGTGTGGTGGGGGGGGGTACTTCAATGCTATTCTGAGATCTGAGGACAAAAAAGGGGGTGTAAGTAGAGTGCTTCAATCTTAGGCCTACTTCAAGAATTTTGTAGAAAGCAACATGCTAATAGGAACTCAAATGGGGAATGGAAATTACACCTAGACAAACAAGAGAAAAGGGTTCAGTAGCATCGTTGAAAAGCTTGAGAGGTGTTGGTTATTTTTTAAGAACCAAACTTAATCTCAGTCCTTACCTATGAATTTTTCATGATTCAATCATCAGCAAGGTTGAGGATTGGCCTTGAAACTTAAGTAAAGTACTTAGTACCTCACTTCTTCTCTTTGGGCTCTATGAGACCCAGGAGGGTAATCCTATGCATGCTCATAATATCTCTCATTAGGTCAAGATAATTTCCTCACACAGATGCACTACCTCAAGAAACTCACCTCATCAAAGGCTTGGAAAACCTCAAGTGGAAGTGTTACTCATTTCAGGGAATACATTTATATACTTAAAGTTGGGCCAGTGTAATCTAGAATATGTTATGAATTTATCTTCATCTTGAATCCTAGGCCAAATTCATTACTAGCTCAACTGGCTATAAGATAACCTAATAAAACCATCAGTGGCTTATCCATTGGGAGAAACAGAGCCATGACTTGCAATCAATCGGTAACACAATTATGATTGAATATCATAAATTAATGGACTATTGGTATGCCACTTTGTAACATCTAACTTATTGTGTTTCAAAATATCACTTCCTTACCAAATCCTATATTCCTTTCTCACAAACTAATGACCTTATTTTAGCATTTAATCAACTCATTGAACTAAAGCGTGAAACAAGCATTCATTTAGTGCAAATGACAAAAGACAAATGAAATCATAGTTAACAAATTCATTCATAACTTGGAAGAAAATATATAGAAGAGCAATATTTTAGAACTAATATTCTTCTTCATTTCTAATATTACTTTGTAAAACCACATTTAAGATCTTCATGTACAGTATAACTTTCACCCTAGATTTGCTTCTGATATATCTACTAAAGTATCTATTTACATTTTATTTGCTCTAAGAGCATAGCATTCACTTTTGACCTATTTTGGACCCAAAATTTTGAACTCTCCTAACATAAGCCATGAAATCCCCTTTATAAATAGGGGAGCAACAAGCCCCCAGCTGAATTACAGTTTTGTTTTCATTTCAGTTCATTTTAAAAACCTAATTTCAACTGATTCCTCAAAGAACTCCACAGGCAGTTTCTTACGCAATCATTTGGGAATAGGGGAGGACAAAAGGAAAAAAACATGTGCAGGATACCAGTAGTCACTGTCACCACGTTCATTGTTGAAACAAAAAAGATTCCATATCATATCAACCGGAGAACTTCCACATCAACATGGAAGAGTAAAAGAAAAACCATGGACACATGAAAACAAATACCTCCTATGCAAAGACCATGGTGTCATCAAAAACAAGAACAAGGTGGTGACCCTATTCAGAGTCATCGACATCAGAGAATGCCCGACCATTGCCTGTCCTCGATGAAATTGGAGGGATTATCACCAATTCATCGTCAGAGCTCCCATACGGCACCAAAAAATGAAGGTACTGGCCATAGTCTGAGTCAATATCACCTTCAGCATTCGAAGGAGTATTAGAAAGCACAATAGGAGAATTGTGTTTTCCCAAGAAGGCCCTATGAATTTTCTCTTTTTTCCTGGCCTTCTTCACTGGCTGAGCCAGTTCCTTTCCTTTGACCTTTTTCACTTCTCCCAGAAGGGTTATGTTTATCAAGCTATACGTACTCTACATAATTGATTTCTTCTTATGACCTCTAGCCCTCCTTTTACCCTTTGAAACCTTAGGAGAAGCCTGGGCTTCCTACTCAGTTATATCCTCATGATACTCAAATACATTGAGTCGGCTAGACCTTCCAACAAGCTGAATTGTCACACCAGTTTTCCCCATTTTCAAAACAAGCAAAATTTAAAAATTTAAAATAGAGCTACAGGGAGACACACTTACAACCGAAACAATTGTGACTAACCTATCAGAGAAATTCCTAACTAGACCAAAGAACCCAATTTAAAACCAACTTACTCAGGACAAGAATATTCAACTCGGGAAAAACAAATAGCCTCTCACTCTTCTTCACACTTCGCCCTTCATTCACTACAAACTGGAAAGATGGTGAAAATGAACAATGATCAACCTGCATTAAATAGAAAATTGGAGCATGCAGAATTAATGATTCAAGAACTCCTCACATGAGCGAGTTAATAAATTAACAGTTCAGCTTTGAATCTGGGCCGTTGATCTTAGAACAATTAAAATTTCATCTAAGGTGGCCATGAGCATCGTTTTTTTACCATTAGCAACTTGCTCCTAGAAAACAGTGATGTTATCTCAAATGTTGTCGCATTCTTCTTTAATCTTGATAAATCATATGTCATCTGACAATTAGCATGTATCGCCAACCTAATCCGTGCTTTATCATTAATATCGGTGAAGTACATAAGACCAATTTGTTTTCTAGAGAGAATATTTCCTTATACACTTCATCGCTCATCACTGATCTTCCCCAAATTTTAGGGTGCAATCAGCGATGAAAGTATTCATGTGACGATGTTTAGTCTGTTGGATCATCATGTTTTAAAACTATATCAACGGTTCTCCAGTCCTTTCGCTGCTTTCCTTTTTTCTTTACGCGAAATCCTCAGGATCCTACCACATTGCTTGTTTCATCAATAGTCATCTCCTATCGTCGATGCATCTCATCCGTCATCGGCCTCATTGGCGATGTAAACATCCCCACGATGAAATCTCATCCATTGGTTTTGTGGCCTGTCCTTTGATCACATCCATCCTTCCATCGTGCATCGCCAATTCAAAATTTTTACCTAGGCTCCAATCAACGACGAGAGATGTAGTGAAGGCATCAGATTTAGACACATACATCTGCATGAAAATCAATGGTACAAAAGACATCACACATAATATCTTATCATATTAGCGAAAGAAATATTTCAGAGAATACCATCGCTCATCTCCTCATACAATTTGCAAGCAATTAGTGATGGGAGGATTTACAAAGTTTACAATGTGCATCGTGTATCGCTAATGTAGAACTTAGCATTTAAAACATATATGTGATCAAGTGATGTAAAGGAAATTTCATCATATCACTCATCGCTGATCTAAATTTATCATTTTATGACCATCTACGATGAGCGATAAGAAAAAATGTTGGGGCATCGCTGGCTATTACAAATTGGAAATCTCATAAGCCATTAGCGATAAGCGATCCCTCAAGGAACATTGCTCATCTCACATTTGATTTAAGAGCTCTGGTAGCTATCTGTGATGAGCGATATCAAAGAAATCACCACTTCATCGCTCGTCGCCAATTCAAAATATGTACTAAAAAATAAATCAACGATGAGCGATAAAACATGATGGCAATCGAGACTTAAGTGGAAACTTTGGGCACATGCATTTTAGGTTGTTCTAATGAAGGAGATCCCCTAATACGACATGAGAATAATAGGCTCGAGAACTTCTAAGTCACGAAATGCAAATGATGTAAAGGCCAAAAGATCCTTTACTTAACCTTATAAGAAATGGGAAATTGAGACCTACACATGAGGGACCGGTCACCTAATGACATTGATAGACATAAGAGTTTTTAAAATGACCGGAAACGGGCACTATGCAATCAACAACCAAATAGAATGTTACAAGCAATTATAATGAATAAAACCCTAAACCCCCATATAAGAACCCTACATCAAGATGTAACAAAGGTTTGAGATGGAATAAAAATTCTAGGGTTCAATACAAGAACTTTTAAATTTTTTGCAAATTGTAAAGTGCCATCAACAGGTTTTTCCTTAAGGGGGACCTAAGAAATTTCCCTTCACTTTGGAATGCAAAATCATTTCTAGGGTGGGGTCGGATCATTTCCTAGTACAACTAGAAATAACAAGAGAAAGAAGCCCAATGAGGTGCCCATTCAAGTTTGAAACAATGTGATACAAGGACTTGAATCTTGGGGAGCTGGTTAATCAATGGTGGATGGGATGTAATCCTAGTGGCTCAAAAATGTTCAATGTGATGACAAAGCTAAAATCAGTCAAGAAAAACTCTAGAAAATGGAACAAAGAATGCCTCAAGAACATCTTTGAAGAGAGAAGGCAGATAGAAGAAGCTCTAAAGGAGGTTGAAATGAAATTAATAGCGGAGGGGATGGACCTAAATAGCTTTAAGGAGGGGAAATCTCTAACTGGGAGATTGAATGAATTTTTGGCCAAAGAAGAGAACTTTTGGAGACAAAAATCTAGAGAAGTTTGGTTGAAGGCTAGCGATAGGAATACACAATATTTTCATAACTCAACAAAGGTGTGTAGGGAATTAAATAGAATTTTGTCCATCAAAGGGTTAAATGGGCGAATGGTGGAAGATCCAGCTAAAATCAAGGAGACTATAGTGGAGTTCTTCAAAGAACTATTGAAAGATCATGAGGGATCCAATCTTAGGGCTCAAAATGATTTGCTAAGTAACATACCAAGGTTGGTGACTGAGGAATAGAACGAACAATTATTCGCCAAATTCACTAAGGAATAAATCAAGGTGGCATTATTTCAATTGCATTCAAAGAAGGCATCGAGGCCAGACGGCTTCCCGACGACAACTTTCTTTCAAAAAATTTGGGATATCGTGGGCATGAGGTTACTGAGGCAATTGAAGACTCAAGAGAGAAGTCAACAACACCTTTATTGCGCTCATCCACAAAAAGAGAAACCTAGGGAAATGGAGGAATTTCAGCCAATCTCCCTGTGCAACACCTTATATAAAATATTGGTGAAGGCAGTGGCGAATAGGGTGAAATGTATTCTACCATCCATCATCTCAGAGGAGCATAATAGGTTTGTTCTACGAAGGTCGATTCTTGATGGCGTGATAATAGCCCAGGAAGTAATCCACTATATGCAAAAATTGAAGAAACTTGTGATGTTTTTGAAGGTTGGCATAAGGAAGGCATATGACAAAGTGAATTGGTGCTTCTTATTCAAAATCATGGAAGCCTTCGGCTTTGAGAAGAAGTGGTTGGATTGGATATTTGGGTGGATTGAAATTCCAAGATATTTGGTATTGGTGAACGGTTCCCCAGAAGGTTTCTTCAACGCCTCCAGGGGCTTAAGGCAAGGAGATCCTCTCTCCCCCTATGTATTCATATTTATGGTTGAGGCTCTGGGAGAGCAATTGAAAACACGAGAAAGTGTGGGTCAGCGTGCGGTTTGTAGGTCACAAGTAACCAAAGCATGGTCACCCATCAACAATTTGCATATGATACTTTGTTGTTTGGTACAACGTTAGAGAGGGAGGCCAATAGGTTAAAAGGAATTCTCGACAAGTATTCTTTGGCTTCTGGGAAAGAGATTATTATTGCTAAGCTAGATGTCTTCTTTTTGAACACATCCATAGCAAGAGAGGTTCAAATCTACAGGATTTTAGGATTTAAAAAGGGAAGGCTACCATGTAGATACCTTGGTCTTCCACTGGATAAAGGTGTGCAAAAAGGTAGCATGTGGGGAACCCTAATAGATAAGGTGAAGGATAGATCGGCCTCGTGGAAAAGCAAATGGTTGTCCTAGGTTAGGCGATTGACAATGTTGAAATCTGTCATTTCGGCTTTACCAACCTACATGATGTCATGCTCACCATTATATGTTGGGGTCTACAAATCACTCAACAAGAAGATGAAGGATTTCTTCTGGAAAGGTAACTTGGAACAACATAAGTTCCCGTTGATAAAATGGAAAAAGGTATGTAAAACTTGAAAGAAGCAGATGGGGCAGGAATGAAAAATTTGTTGCTTCAAAACAAAGCCCTGGGGGCTAAAATGGTATGGGAACTACACACAAATCATGATCTAAAATGTGTGAAATTACTCAAGGAAAATTACCTCGATGATGGAGAGCACACCATGCTAACATCTAGATTCCTTCCTGGAGGGTCCCACATATGGAATTTCATACACAGCTCAAGGGACTTAATCTTGGATTACCTAACTTGGGAAATAAGGGATGGTCATGCAACCCTATTCTGGGAAGACTCCTCGGATGGTTTTGAAAAGCTAGCAAAAATTGAGGACTTGGCTCAAGTGAGGGTAGTCACAAAGCAGGCATGGGGAGATAGGGTAAGAGATTATTTGGAGGATTCATCTCAGTAGGGAGAATTGTACAACAAATGGAAGAGCATTAGGTTGTTGGGATTTTAGGGTGAAGTAGTGAATCTATATGAGCAAATCTTGCAGGGATGAAGGGCAGCAACAAAATTAGATGGAATGCCTCTCAGAGTGGATATTATAAGGTGAAGGATGGATATAACATCTTGGAAAGCAAAGCAGCTTTCAACTCCAATATTCAGATCAAACTTTGCCTCCCAAAGGCTGGCATTTTTACCTGGGCAGCCTCCCAGGGCAGAGCCTTAACAAAAAATAGGTTTGCTAAATTGGGGTATCAAGGACCTTCGAGATGCACTTTGTGTAAGTTGGTAGAGGAGATAGGAGATCATTCATTTTTGAATTGTGAATATACACAATGCTACTAGAAATGGATTTGTGCCAAACTATAGTGGCAGTCTTCTTTTTTGGATAGTTTGCTAGAAATGCTTAGGAGTTGGCCAATTCACTACAAAACATGAAATTTTTGGCAGGCTATGGGTCGCTATCCCATCAATTATCATCTAGGAGGTTTGGAAGGGGTGAAATCTGTTGGTGTGAATAATTGTCTTGTACCTAGCTAATTCATTCACTAGGTAATTAGGGGATATATTCACATGGTTAAGTTTACTTAGGATAAAATATTCTTTCTAGAAGTCTTAGTTGGCTTATCTAGAACTTATCTTATCTAGCTAGGATGCATCATTTCCTAGGTGATTAGGTTGTTGGTTGTCTCATGTCATAGGATTATGACATTTGTCAACATCATATTCATTCCTATCTCTCAACCTTGCCCATATAAGCAAGGCATATCATGTACATTTTCATATCAAGCAATAGCTATTCAACCATTAATCAATCTTGCATTGTGAAGCAAGCTTTCTTGCCATTCTCTCTTGTGGAAGTGGTTTGGTGCAAGTCTTGGGGTGTTGAGGAGTCACCATCAACTCCTACAAAATCAATGCTTATTCCATGGCAAGGAGTTATTAGCACAAAGACTGTATAGAACAAAATTGAGGCAAGCATCGTAGAGGTTTTCAATGCTAGATTAGAAGAGCTCGATCCAAGGAAGGTGGACTTTATAGTATGGGATGCAATGATCATAAGCAATTGGCTTGGATTGAGAGTCCCTACCTTTGTAGGAGATGGAGGCAAGGCCATGGCAGTTGACAAAAGTAAAGTGAGTTGGTCGCCACCTAAAGTGGGGTGGGCCAAATTAAAATTCGATGGGGCCTCCAGGGGAAATCCTAGGGTCTCTGGTGTTGGTTGTATAATCAGAGATTGTGAGGGCCACATATTAGAAATATTGGTATCTCCTCTGCATGAAGGGAAAATAACATAGTAGAGTTCCAAGCGTTGATTTTGGGCTTAGGTTTATGATTCGAGCTAGGCCTAAGGAAAGTGGTAATTGAAGGGGACTCTGCCTTGGTGATAAATGCTTTAAGGAAGAGAAAGACCTTCTAAACTGGAAGTTGGGGGCTAAGTTGGAGTTGGCCTTGAGCTAGATGGATCACTTGGAATGGGTAATGTTTAATCATATCTTCAGAGAAGGAAATTTTCAAGCTAACCAATTATCTAATTTTGGGGAAGACAGTGTAATGGTGAAAGAACTAAACTCATAACTCTGGAAGTTGATAATGGGAGGTTGGGGGTGTCTCTCCACAACAAGGATGTGGAGAGACCATGACTATTAGAATTTTGATCGAGGATATTAAATTACATGTCTGTGGAGGATTGACTCTTGTTTAAGGTCTATTTGGTGGGTCAAGGTCTGCATGGCAACTAACATCGGCTCCAAATCATGATGGTTTCGAACAGACAATTAGCAGTGTCTTCATTGATTTCCCTTTTGTACCCTGCTTGAGTCTCCAGGCTGGCGAAAAGACTTATAATTAAAATATTTTAATGCTGCTACATGCCTTCAACTTTTGGCAGGTACAAGTAATGATGATTTAATCCATCGGTGATTAGGGCTTTATATGACCCATTTCCCAGTTGTTGTCATCACGAGGCAAGATGCAAATTCGGGGACAGGTGGAGGGTGATAAGGAATTTTGTGGGGGAATTTCATGTTTTGCTTTGCATTTACATCTTAGCTTTAAATCTTGCTTCATAGTTGCATTTTATGTCACATCTTGCATCATAGTTGCATTTTAGATTAGTTCATTTTTAGTTTACATTTGAGCATATGTAGAATCATATATAGAGTCATATAGATCACTACCATAGTATCCACCACCGTTTGTCCATTCATCATAATCACCATCATCCCTTCATCATAGCATCCATTATCCTTTTCATCGTATAGTTGCATGTAGGAGCATAGTTGGCTTGCATGTTGAATACTAATATCGTTTCTTAAGTGTCATTATAATAGCCTTTGTGCACATAGAAATCTAAGGGCCAAAGGGTTAAAAGAATCATTAAGAATAGAGGACAATGAGACGTTCTTGAAAGATTTAGTTTGTTGCAAATTAGAATAGCTTATTTGCTTTGAATCTTTAATATAATTTGTTTCATTAAGGTTTGTGTTGATACTAACTTTACACATTTAAAACATGCACAAAATGGTGCCCACCGTGGGGCCTTTCCCTATTTATTTTTAACATGCTAGAAAATTTATGTTCACAAGTTTGGACGTGAGACTTTTGGGGCTTCTTGCACCCATTTTGGCGCCTCCTGCACCTATTT
>VDFB02270651.1:812171324-812280823 GCA_007258455.2 Sequoia sempervirens | reverse complement strand
GTCATCACATGCATATCTATTCTGAGATTCGCCTTTCACACTTGGAGTTTCTTTTAGGGTTTTACATTAACTGATGGTAGTCTTCCAGTTAACTTGCTTTCAATAAAGGACGTGCATGCTCGCACAATTGTCCGTTTTTAGATTAGATGTTCCAGTTAACTAATGGTAGCTTT
This sequence comes from Sequoia sempervirens, assembly GCA_007258455.2. Classification (NCBI taxonomy): domain Eukaryota; kingdom Viridiplantae; phylum Streptophyta; class Pinopsida; order Cupressales; family Cupressaceae; genus Sequoia; species Sequoia sempervirens. The sequence goes on along the minus strand of VDFB02270651.1, from coordinate 812,280,650 downwards.
CTAGTTAACTGTATAGTTTACTTAATTAGGGTTTGGCACATGACTTGCATGCATTGCAAGAACTGTAGATGACTCAAGGTGATTTTAGGGTTCCCTACACCTTGATGTATATAAATAAGAGCTTTTGCTCATTTGTAAATAACTTTTGCTTGAGAGAAATATATGCTGCGCCTACCTTGCCCTCAATATTACTCTTTTGGTATTTGTTCATGTGTCTTCACTATTGCAATTAATTGTTATGCCACATAGGGTTTCAAGAGATTGTAGTGGTGAATTCTTTCCTTAGTTTAGATAAATCTGTTTGAACATCTTTATCATTGAGATCAATTGTTATGCCACATAGGGTTTCAAGAGATTGAGGTGATAAATCTGTTTCGTGTCTATTTACCATTGTGATCAATCGTTATGCCACATAGGGTTTCGAGAAATTACAGTGATAAATATGTTTCGTGAATCTTTATCAATATAATCAAAGGTTATGCCACATAGGGTTTCGTGAGATTGTAATGATAAAGGCTGTTTTGTGAAGACTTTGCTTTTTCAATCAAGTGTTATGCCACGCAGGGTTCCATAAGATTGTCTTGGTAAATTCTTAAATCTGTTTTGTGCCCAATAAGCTGGTTTAAATTGAGATGATAGTTGCGCCACCTTGCCCTCAAGTAGAGAATTTAAACCCGTTTATCGTCAGTTAGTCAAACCTTGCTCCGTTTCCTCTCGCTCTGTTTTCTTGAGGAGATTGGATAGATTAAATTTAAGTTGTAGTTAGTAGATCTGCAAAACCAGAGAAAACTCAGCTGCAACGTATAGGTTTTTCAAGAAAGCCTTGTGCCTCTACAGCTGAAACAAAAAGACAGGACATAGTCTAGCTTATTTTCCTTTGCAAGTATTTTTGTCAAAGCACAACGAGGGAGCTTCCCCTCCTAATTTGAAGAGCACTCATTGCGTAGTGTACATAGGCTGTTCATAACAACTTCTACTCCAGTATTCATTCTATTTGTCAGTGGAAATCGTACGGCAAGTGCAAATTAAAATTTTGGCCAAGTTCTGCACCGTACGGCCATTGCAAGTTGAGAATTTTGCTAAGTCCTGCATCGTACGGCATCTTGTGGACTTCTCTCAAGTCATACGGCACCTTGCTGAATTCCTCCAGGGCGTACGGCATTCATTACAACTTGGAAATTGTGCGAAACTCCACATCGTATGGCATCTTGTTGAATTCTTCCAGAGCGTACGGCATCCAAAGGGTAGCTTCATCAGGCAAGGCTTGGCATCCTCTTAGTTGGCACGCATTCAGGATATTTTCATCATATGGCGAAGATTGGCTCTTTCTACACGACAAGAATTGGTTACCCCAACCGTACGGCTTCTCCAGTGTTTTGAGGTCGTATGATTTCCTTGCCATCTTCCAGTCGCCCCATATCCAGTATTTTCTCAAGACGTACGGCACTATTCCTCAGGGTTTGGCATCATACGGTGTCCTCATGTTCCTGGCAGTGTACGGCTCTTTTACTCAGTAAGTTCTCAAATCGTACGGCTTCCTCATTTATCAGAATTTCACAGTATAAGGCTTTGTCATTCACACAATTGCCAGGCCGTACAAAGTTACCAGGTCGTCCAGAATTGCCAGGTCGTACATAACTGCCAAGTCGCACGGATTTTCAAGAATTGCCAGGCCGTACGGACTTCACAAACTTGCCAGGTCGTACGGATTTTTAAAGTCGTACGGATTTCTCAGAGCCTAGAAAGCGTACGACACTTTCAGCTTTTTCCAGATCTCGGCAGTTTTCGGCAGTTCAGCAGTTTTCATCGGCAGTTCAGCAGTTTTCATCAGTTCGGCAGTTTTCATCGGCAGTTCAGCAGTTCAGCAGTTTTCATCGGCAGTTCGGCAGTTTTCATCGGCTTGGCAGTTTTCGGCAGTTCGGCAGTTTTGATAGTTTCGGTAGTTTTCACAACTGTCTCGAGAGTTATAAAGTCGGCTGGAATCGCCGAACTGACAGAAAGATGGACAAGGGCAAGAAGGCTATGCAGCACCAGCCAAAGGTAGCCTCGGCGGGGAAAAGAAAAAGGAGGGACGCCAATAATGAAACGATGACATGGGAGAACCTGACCGGCAACGAGTGCAAACAGTGGTGGCGAAGCACTCCTGACGACCACTCCCTGAAGGTTGCGCTTCGACACGCTCGGGTAGACAAGGCTGTGCTAGTGCCCTTCTTCAATTCTCGGGAGTTCGAGCCTTGGCTGAAGGCGATGGTGGATAACTATTGCAGGCATACACACAAGTCAGTAATTGATTACAGAGGTTGCCGAGTGACCATTTCATTTTGGCCGCAGGACTTCGAGCGGGTGTTTGGCGTCCCAGCTTCGGGAATAGGGGTTAACAAACCCAAGAGGATGACACAGGAGCACAAGGAATTGTTGGTCAAGCAGGTGTGTCGAAGTGACTTGTCAGCGGAAGAACAGAATACCATATGGAGTGCTGGCAATCGAGGTCTCCGGAAAAACCACTTGGCAACAGCAGAATGGAAGTGCTTGCTCGACCTAATGAAATGCCGACTCACAGGTGCTAGCCGAGCGTCGGACATTGCTATATGGCTGGTTGATTTCATGGTCGGACTCCGCGTTGGCCGAGTATACAACTGGGCGAGGTTACTCACAGAGCGGATGAGAGATTTCTTAGCGCAGAGGCATAAGGCCTTCTACATGACCCAGCACGCCATAGCCCTCTTTCTTGATGTCGTTCACACACAGGTGCCCGAGGGCAATTGGGGTCGATTGCGGCCACTTACTCACCTGGATCCTGGATTGCCGACCGTATTCTACTGGTCGGAACTAGAAGTAAAGCAAGCCGGTGAGGGCACAGCTTCAGGAAAGAAGAGGAAACAGAAGGAGGCGTCGGTGGAAGAGGAAACATCAGAGGAGGAGGCCTCGGAGCAGAGCGATGCATCTGACAAGGAGGAGCCCATCGATTTATCTTCTTCGCCCTCGGAGTCTAGTCCACCGGCCGATGAGGAGGTGTCCGTCACCATAGGGGGTGAGGAAGCAGACGAGATTGACATACCATTGCTACAGCTGGCAGGATTTACTCTTCCCGCACCACCAGCCAGGAAGAGCACACACTCAGTGACGTTCACTCTTCCAGTTGCGCCAGTTGGAGACGGGCGAATGTTGAGGGTAGCTGCTTCACTACCAGGTGCATCGCCAGGGTGGGCACCTCTCGCCACCACGACATCACAGGGGGCAGTCACTACATCGGCAGGTTCCACTGCCTCGGTCGAGATATTGCCAGCAGTCTGTTCCCTTACACCACCGCCAGCATCGGCAGCGACAGGAGTGGCAACCTCGGCAGCAGGAACTGGGGGAATGACGGAGGCCATTGAGGATACTACTCCAGCCCCAGGAGCACCTGGGGTAGCACAAATTGATAGCTGGTTGGGATCGGTAGGCCTCACCTTGGACGTGGCCGAGCAGCCAGACCAGCGGGAGAAGAGTCCCTCGGAGGGACAAGGGGATGAGGAAGGGCCAGTCGTTCACACCCAGCAGAGTGAGACGGCCAGACTTGGCGAGGATACACTGGCACACCCGGAGGCTAGCATAGCAGAGGCACCAGAGACAGCCATTCAGGAGCCTCAGCCGATAGTCGGGGAACCGCCCCAGGAGGAGAGAGAACCTTGTACACCTCCCGACGATGAGGAGAACGAGGAGGGTGACTCCACGGAGGGATTTGTCGTGGAAATGTCACAGCCAGACCCATCGACCCAGTAGGCACGGTGCAGCGATATGTACAGGAGCTCGAGCATATGGGCAGGTTGATGATCCGAGTGGGACAGGTTTCCAGGGACCTCAGGATTGGCCGATCTCCTCTAGTGGGCCAGGAAGTTCACCGCATCCGAGGATTTGTGCAGATGGGGTGTGAGGCTGAGTTCGCACGGATATTTGGTGAGGGGTGGCCAACAGGTGAGACTCCTGCTATGATGAGAGCCTGGCGGGGTCGACCACCGAGACTAGTAGGGCGGGACGTCGGGGTTCTGGAGAGTTTATATTACATAGAGCTTGCCTTCTGAGATGTCTTTATTCTTATGAAGCGCCAAATATTTTCCACCGAGGTAGCGGTATCACGTCGAGTGGACGCCTATAGACTCCTGCAGAGAGTTAAGGATGAGTCCGCTGCGACCATCAAGAGCATTCAGAATGACTTGGCTGAACAATCTCGGCTTGCCAGTGAGAGGGGAGCTCGATTGGAGGTCTTGGAGCCTCGGGTGGCAGTCTTGGAGGAGGAAGCAAAACAGAAAGAGGCAGCATGGGAGCAGCAGAGTGAAAGCATTAGAGGAACAGTTGGCTGCAAAAGAGGTTGATTTGGCGGCCAAGAGTGCAGAGGCAGAAAAGGCGAAAAGCCAACTAATGGAGGCAGCTCGGATGGTAAAAGTGGCAAGGGAGAGGGAGATCCTGGCAGATCGGCAGCTTCGCACACGTACGGAGGAGCTGAGGTGCCTGCGAGCAGAGCATTCTTCCACCACTCCGACGTCATCTGTGCATCCAGGGAAGCACTCCCTTCCCCCTACTTCTCAGTGATCTTATCTTGTTGTATGTATGTTGTCTGGAAGACGACTTCTTTTTTGGGGGGGATGATGTTAGTCGTATATTTTACTTGGTTGTCGGCCGTAGTCGGCCTTGGTCGTAGTCGGCCAATTGTTAATAAAACTATAGATTAGTAAAGAATAATAATGTCATGTACTTTCGGGAAATCATGTTCCGATTATGTTAATGTTAATGTTGTTATGAAGCGTCGTGTCGGTTGGTTATCTAACCACCGCCGAACGTTATATGTAGTCGGTTGGGATAGTCGGGAAAGGATTATGTAATGAGTTTTTGGTGCTCATGTTTATTGTCAATCACTGCTGATACTCTTTTGTACATGATATTTCTGATGATGAATAAAGTTTCTGGTGTTCAAATATGATATCTTTCAGTTTATTGTTTTATCCTATGTTCTACACATTACCAGTTTGCCAGTAGTACGTAAGATTTGAATCCCATTCCGTAGGCAAACAGAGGGAGACTAGGGTTTCTTGATTTCTGCAGTTTGTGAGCCTAGAGGGGCTTGGTTCTTCATATTTGAGTTGCTTGAGGGTGTCAAACGCCACCTTAAGATTGCTGGGCTGAATTTGAATGCAAATTTTGGTGACATTAGGAGCTGTTGGCAAAGTTTTTGAGCTGATTTCTGAGTGGGATTGGCAGCCATTGACTTCATCATTGTTTGCTAAGGGGCTGCTTGCATTTTAAAGAGTTTTTGGAATGTTTTGAAGAGCTACAGCCAGCCATCCCTCCCTTGAGGGTTTAATCAGCAAAAGGAAAACAAAACGCCTCTTCTAAGAGGCTGCTATCTTTCCAAAAGGGGGTGCCCTAGTTCAAGGAAGTTTCCTATACAGGATTTGGGTGGGAGAAGTTTGGCTTTCAAGAGAAGTGTGCATTTCATTGGGGTTTGGTACTGTAGCAAGTTACTATTCACAAAGCTGTATGGCTGTAAGTTAAAATATAGTATAAGATGTATTTAGTTTTAAATCTAATGTAAGTTATCTATTGTATGTATACTATCATGAAATGAAGAAATCATGTTTGACTTCTAAATTACGCAATTTACTCAAGGTTATCTCAGTAGTTTAGTTTATTTGAAGTTTCAACTATATGTATATGCTTTTTAGTACCTTTTCAGCATAATTGGCAAACAAACTCAAAACAAAGAGGGAAGAAATAGAAATCCAAACAAAAAATCAGACCTACAGAACTCAGTGAAAACAAATCAGCAGAGTGGTGGAACACTACAATTTACCTTTTCCATCTTTTATAGGGCTTACCCATCTTGAGTTCACTCCCTCTAATTTTTATTTTCATTATTTTAGATAGTTTTGTTCAGCTAGTGCAATCCTCTTGTAACATTCCTACGTGCCAATATATGTTCATGTACTTCTTAATCTTGAGACCTACTTTGATCATTCATGGATATTACTATAAATGTTGTCTCTGTATTTTTGTTTTTAGGACCCTTCTCATACATAAGTGAAAATTATATCACTTCATTAATGGAGAGAGATAAAGAGAGAGTGTGTGTTTCAACCATTGTAACGAGACTAGCCAGGACTCGCCAGGACTCGGCGAGTCCCAAGTCGAGTCACCCTGGCCGAGTCCTAGGGGCTCGGACTCGGACTTGGTCGAGTCCTGCCAAGTCCTGGCTGGACTCGCCGAGTTTGGTGAGCACTGCCCCCAAACCCCCGCAAGGGGCGCTGCCCCTTGACCCCGCTGGGGGCACTGCCCCAGACCTCTGCAAGGGGCATTGCCCCCTTGACCCAGCTGGGGGAGCTACCCCAGACCCCCGCAATGGGCATTACCCTTGGCCCCGCTGGGGGTGCTGCCCTCAGACCCCCGCGAGGGGCGCTGCCCCTCAACCCCACTAGAGGCACTACACCTACACCCCCACAAAGGGCATTGCCCCTCAACCCCATTAGGGAAATTTCCCTAATACTTGATATTATGGCTACTGCATCATCCATGACCTATCTTAGACACATTCGTAGGAAGGATGCAGGCTACTTTGAGCCATAGACTTCTAGTTATTGTTTTGAATCTTTTGATATTTCATATTTGTTTGGAACATTTGATGTCATGGATTTCATATTCGATGATTTTTGTATACATTTGAGTCTTTGACTATATATCTAAGTGTGCTATTTCCTTGGGCAACTCAACTACAATTTGTGTTTATACTTATATGATCGATGTATACTTGTGTTAGTGACGAGGACCTTGATTGGGTTGACCGGGCAAATAGAAAGGCTGAGGCTATAGCCATGGCAGAGGAGGAGGCTAAAGCATGAGCAAACACATCCACAACTAATGTTGGTGAGGGTAGTATGGAGTCACAGGCAGAGACTATGGTTGTAGTTGCTACATCATCTAGGACCCACCTTAGATTCCTTCGTAGGAAGGATGCAAACTCCTTTGAGCCATAGACTTGTAGTTATTGTTTAGATATTTCATATTTGTTTGGAACATTTAATGTCATGGATTTCATATTCCATGAGTTTTGTATACATTTGACTAATTTTATATATCTAAGTATGCTATTTCCTTTAACACCTGCAATGAGCCTTGCTCAAATCTGACCTTAAAACACTTCAATTTCTGCTTTGCAATTTCGTCAAACACTTTGTATGCAATATATGAAGAGGCTGATATGTTGTTTCAGTTTGTTGTTTGATGCAAGAACAAATTCCAAATGATTTTGAAAGCTTGAATAATCTTCTACAACTACTATGCAAGCTTCTAAATGAAATACTATGCTCTTTTTCAAATTTAAATGCATTCAAATGAAGTACTAAGAAAATAAAATGCATCTACAGCCAAAGACATTTTTACAAACACTTGGCTTGCAACTCTAAATCTGATTACAAAGCTTTTTTGATTGCACAATCACAACTATTATTTGAACAACTACTTATTACTCCTCTATCTAATACAATGCTGATATCAAATAGCCAAGACTCTTGGCAAAGTACATTGACATAAAATATGACAGTGGCTGATATGAATGCACACCTACAGCTGTAGCTTATAACTCCTAAATACAAGGCTAAATTGAATGATAAACAAAGGGAACCTGGTTGGAATGAAGTTGCTTATGGATGGAGATGATGGAGCAATCAATAGATCAACAAAAAGTGCCTCCTTGTAAGCAAATCGAGCCCTTCTTCAAAATCGGCCCTGTTCTGGTCTGTTCTTTAAAATAAAATAATTTGCAATGTTTACAAGCCTCCACTAACTCCAAACACCATCAGCAATGACCAAGGAAAGAAGCGCTCCTATCTCCAAGAAGAATCGATGCATATATGAGCTCTAATGAATAAAAGAGGTCTCCAATGGCATCCCTGTTTTGCTTCAGATTTGTCTTCAAAATTTTCCAAATAGAAATCCGTCCTTTCCCTTCAATTAATCGATGCCACAAATACTATTCTTCAATACAAATCATCTCCTATAATTGTAGTCTTCAAAATTGGCCTTTGGCCACAAATTTTGCTCAATGAAGTGACTGAAATATCACCTCCAATCTGCAACCCTTCAAGAGATATTTCACTCCCTCAGTTATGCAATCAATGGGAGTTTTCGTTCCCAAAGATAAATTGATTATCTGCAGATCACTTGGCTCCACAAATACTCAAGAAGAAATCACCAATCATCAACATCAAATCTGGATGCTCAAGAATGAGACCTCAATGTCTATTTATGCATTTCTTCTAGAGGTCGGCCTCAATAAAATAATATTATTTTTTGACTTCTAGAAGATTCCAATATATTTTGAATTATTTGCACTTTATAAAATATGAAAATATAATATAATTAATAAAGTGCATCTCAACATCAAATTATAATATAAGGTTTCCATAAATAGAAATAATAATGATATATAATGGAAAACCTTACTCCAATCAAATACTGAGCCAAGTAATCACCAAATGACTGCCAGATGACTCTCTCACCATGCCTCATTAGCCTACGAGAGCCATTAACAGGCTAATCCTGCTGATATGTCAATGTCAACTAGAAGGGGACATTACAGTACCGCAACTACAATTTGTGTACTTTATACTTATGTGATTGTTGTATACTTGTGCATGTGATCAAATTTGCTTTTATTTGTGTTGTATTCAATAAAGGGTGCTTCAAACAAGTTTTAAATCCTTAAAAATCTCTAAATTTCTAGGGTTTTTTCAACTTTTTTTCATTTTGCCGAGTTTGCGTTGAGTCTGAGTCCTAAGTCGCCGAGTCGCCAAGTCGAGTGACCCTTGCCGAGTTCAAGCCGAGTCCGAGTCTCGTAACTATGGTTTCAACATCATCAAAAATATGAAATTATATAGCTTTCTAGAACTATGAATATCGCTTGGTTAGTACAAAATACTATAACAACTTACATCATATTGTGCAAGAATTCTCCCTTTAGGAGTTTGAACTTCTTGATATTATCAGCAGATGCTGAGGCAAAATTGTGCCTGCAGAAACAGTACAAAATATTATCTAATGGTATACATAGACACAAAGGTTATAGGAATCAATATAATCATTTAAAGTGTTAATGGTGTTTCCTATGCAATAATATATTAATAATATGGTTCAAATACATACTCAAAAGGATGCACCACAAGTGCTCGAACAGATTTCTTGTGATATGTAAGAGTGGACATTGATTTTCCTGTCCAAAAATGAAAGAAACTAAGAAATCAAAGTTGCTATTTCAATTACAAATGAAATCCAATCCTAATTAGAGTTGGAGAAATGCCTGCAGCAAGGTCCCATAACTTGATTGTAGTATCATGGGAGCCAGTCAACACTTGTGGATCCTGGAATAAAGAAAATTGACACAATACAAATTAACATTTTTCTTATATAGCTAGGAAAAAAATGATTATTGTAATACCAACGAAAATATTTGATATGAAAGCATCCATCAACTTACAGCCAGTGAAAACTACTATTCCTAACAATAATCCCCTGAAACAATTGTCAATAACTTAACTAACAATAATTCCATAAAATAATATTTATCAACAACAAAGTATATGTTTGTCATTTATAGTGTGTTGTCCTAAAAAATCAGCTTGTCCACTGTGGCTTGATAGCAGCCTTCTAAGTGAATTGAATTATTGAGGCAAAGGATGAATTTTATTAAGTGGCAATCAATATATACAAGAGAATGCTCGGTTTGAAAGAGAAAACTGATTAACCATTGAGCAACTTCTATGTGTTAATAATAATAATGCAATTGTTATTATTATTAACATAATTATTACAATGATGTAATACTATAATACGATATAATATTATTATATTCTAACAATTATCCCCTTTCCCTACCCCTCCCCCTTATTACATTATTTGCTCAAGTAAACAAATCAAGAAAGTTCATAAAAGCTTCAAACTTTACTACTGCAAGAGATTTGGCAAAGATGTCAACACGTTGCTCTTCAATGGAATAATATTAGAGCTGAATATTCTATTATTGGACAAGTTTGTAGTTGTAGTGGCATTGAACTTGAATGTGTTTAGTCCGCTTATGAGGATCCCAAACAAACTTCAGCACCCTTTTTTGTCACAGAACAAAATTGCAGGGTGGGTCTCAGGTAGAGCCAAGTCTGTCAAGATGTGATGTAACCATATCCCTTCATAGACAGCTCCACTTGTAGTGTGATATTTTTTATTTGTGGAAGAGCAAGAAATAGTAGTCTGTTTTTTGATCCCCCACAATATCCAACTAGATCCCAAAAAGAAAAGAAAATCTAAAGTAGGCTTTCCTATCACCCAAAGAACTTGCACAGTTCATATCCATCTATCCTTGCAAAAAGAATGTTCAATGTATTTGCAATCCATACCATAGTCCACTATACCACAAATAGCAGGTTGCAAGATAGTAGTGTTGAGAGCTTTGACGGATGGTGCACAAAAGGTGATGACAACGAAGAGGATGGAAACATTGTTCAGGCATGGTGAGGTTGCATGGGCAGCCCAACGTTTTGTGTCTTCCAAATCCTCCTCTGGTGGTGACAATCATCATCATGTGGACATTCGGCTGATTCTAGATAAACATAGTGTTTTGTTTGGAAATATCCCTACGAGTAGACCTCCTGATCGTGGATTTGAACATGTGATTGACTTAGAGGAGGGCCCCAAGCCAGTAATAACCACTTTGTATCATCATCCCAGGAGATTCAAGGAAGAGATTGAAAAAACGACGAGTTATTAGATATGGGGCACATTAGACCTAGCTCTACTCCCTTTGCTTCTTCAGTGGTCTTAGTGAAGAAGGATGGCAAGATGAGGATGTGTACTGGCTACCATGCCTTGAATAAGAAGACCATCAAAAACTGATACCCTATAGCCAAGATAGATGAGCTATTGAATGAGCTTCATAGAGACGTTTACTTTTCGAAGATTGATCTTCATTCAAGGTACCATCAAAATTAGAGTTTGTGTGAAGGATATACATAAGACAACATTTAAATGCCGCTACAGACACTATGAGTTTTTAGTTATGCCCTTTGGTCTTACTAATGCACCTGCAACTTTCCAATCATGTATGAATCACATATTAATTAAGCAGTTGCTAAAAATTATATTGGTTTTTTTATGACATATTGATATATAGTAAGACATGCAAGGATCACCTTAGGCACATTGGTGAGTTGTTGGGCATTATGGAATCATAGTCCCTGTTCGTGAAGGATTCCAAATGCGAGTTTGGCATGACAGGCATTTTATATTTGCGACATGTGATTGGTGCTGGTGATGTGAAGGTGCACCAAAAGAAGATACAAGCCATACTTGACTGGGCATTGCCAAGGAACATTTCAGACTTGAGGGGTTTTCACAGGCTATGCAATTACTACATGAGACTTGTCAAGGAGTTTTCACAATTGACAATGCCTCTTATAGATCTCACCAAGAAGGGTGCATACAGATGGTTGGATGAGGCTCAAAGTACATTTGATAGGCTCAAACAGGTAATGAGTTCTTTTCCAATGCTAACTCTACAAAACTTCTCTCAAACTGTTTGCATTGGAGTGTGATGCATCAAGCAAAGGGAAAGGTGCAATGCTTATGCTAAACAGGCATCCCATGGCCTACGAGACTAGGAAGTTGAAAGATGTGGAGTGCTTATATTCCACCTATGACAAGGAAATGTTTGCCATAATGCATGTGTTGGCAAACTTTAGACAATACTTGATGGGTGGAAAGTTTGTGGTCAGGACATATCACAATATAGTCTGAAATATTTTCTAGAGCAAAAGGATTTGAATGAACGCCAACAAAAATGGGTAAGATTCAAACGTATGACTTTGACATTCAATATGTCAAAAGGAAAAGAATATTGTGGCAAATGCATTATCCAAAATACCCACCATTTGCTCTATGTTTGAGATTTCAGCCAATTGGAAGTCTCACCTTGTGGTTGAGTATTCCAAAAATACATTTGCATGCACACTCATGGATGACAAGTTTCAAGATGACAAATATAAGGTAGTTGATGATGAGATTTATTAAAAGGATAGGATATATTTGGTGCCTAAATCTGAGTTGAAGAGTAAGATTATGAGAGTTGTTCATTATATGCCTCTTCTTGGAAATATTGTTGTCATTGATGTCAAAGATGGTTGATAATATTAGTGGCCCAAAATAAAACAAACTTGCTCTCATATTGATCGCCCCCTTTGGATAATTGAAGATAATTAAAAATACAATTAAATGTTTTATTATCTATGAGGTTGACCCCCCTCTTGGAGCCACCCCATGTTGGGTAATAAAGTTAAAATTAAATTATTTTTTATGGGGTTCCCAAATTGAGCCGACCACCTAATGTGGTGTTCCATCCTTTGGGAAAGAAATTAAAAATAAATAAATATTATTTATGCTGAGAAGGCTGACCCTTTTGGAGGAGTCACATCCCTTGGGTGAAGAGGCATTTTGGGAAATATAAATAAGAGGTTGTAAGAGGGTTTACAATCAATCAATTCAAGGAATATTAGTTACACGAAGAGCAGAAATAAAAAGCTATTTAAGCAGATCTATCAGATGTATGTGAGCAGATTTATAGCAGCAGCTTTGTGAGAGTGAAAGAAAAAATAAAGCAAGATCATGGCATCTTTATGAGTAAAATTATTAAAAACTATATTGCACATTTATGAGTGGATGTATGGCATTTGTGTGCAGTTGAGAGGGCAGATCTAAGAAGTTGCAAATAAAATTATTATATTGTTCTTGTGGAGGTTGGAGCCTCCTATTTGAGGAGATCGAGAGGTTGGAGCCTCTTATTGGAAAAGATTGGTGTGTCTTGCTGGGTTGGTGCTCAATGGTGGGGATTGGAGTCTCATGTGGGTAGGTGCCTACGAAATTTGTAAGAAGATTAGTACAATCAATATTTTTCAGCGGTTTTGTCCCATAAGGATTTCCACATAAAATCGTGTCTCTTATGTGTATGCTCACTTGCTAGATCTCGCATGTATGTAAATTGCTATGTATGTTTAAGTTTGAAGTAACACTGTTGTGATTATTTAAGTTGTGGAAAGTAAAGTTTTTGATCTATACTGATTCAACCCCCCTCTCAATATAAGTGTGTGTTTCATCACTTCTTGTAGGACATCCTGAGTTCTTAAAAACCTATGGGAAAATTTGGGAGAGATTCTCATGGAAAGGTCTCAAGAGTGATGTCTTGCATTATGCGAGAGAGTGTATGACTTGTCAGCAAAACAAGTCGGAACATACTTTTCCCATAGGTTTGTTACACCCATTGCCTATTCTTGAGCAAAAATGGGAGAGTATATCAATGGACTTTATCACCGGTCTTCTAAAAGTCTAAAGCAAAGATCGCATATATGCAGTGGTTGACAAATTGACGAAGTACGTGAAGAGCCCACACAAAAAATACTGAGAGGGGGAGAGTGAGTCAGTATTTTAAAACCTTAAACATAAAACCAACAATCAAAACAAAAGAAACAAGCATTCAACAAGAACACCAATATCACGTGGAAAACCCTTTCGGGTAAAAAACCACAAAAATACTTTCTTTCATTAATCTTCAAGAGGGCACCAACCCAGGAGACTACAATCTCTACATTACAAAAGTGAGCACCAACTCACTAGAAGCACCAACTTCGAACAACTGAGGCACCAACTCATTGAAAATTATAACACTGCAACTCTGAATTCAAAGCATTGGGTCAAGACCTGCTAATTGCATATACCAACATCTAAGCACATCCAATGAACACTCACATTTAGCACGTCTTCATACTCTTCCAACTGACACCCATTCAAGAAAGAATACCATCTTGAGGTTGCACCACTCCCCAATACAAACTTCATTTCATAAACAAGCCTTCATAATTTCTGATGTTGCCGCCCACACACACATGAATATTGATAATAAAATTATCAAATAATAGAACGGAGAGTAGCTCTATTTCAAGGATAGCAGAATCGGATTGTATTACAAATGCATATACCAACCCTTCAAAAACAGAACGACAACCATACTTCCCTTGTGCACCTCGACTTCACCTCATACAAAAATAACTTTAGCAATTTCAATAAAAACACCCTCAACCTTTTCAAATCATTATTTTTTTTATTTTCGACTCCACACACAAAGGTCTGTATTAATTCAAAATTGCTCTTCTACACATAGCCCGTACCAAAATGGATGATAATAATGGCGTTGAAATTCACCACGACTATTGTCTCTGTCACACCCACGAACACAACCCATGCCTGTAATGTCCCCTTTTTAGCTTGGTCCTATTTGTGAGGGGTTAGCCTATTATTTTGACCCTCGTAGGCTAAAAATGATGAATAGAGGGTCCTCAGTGGCAGTAACGTGGTTGTTTTGAAGGCAGTACTTCTCTTTGTCATTCTATGGATTAGGATTTGGCCTTTGCAAAAGTTATTGATTCAGTTCCGACAAACTTACTATTTTTAGTAAGTCATCTTTCAGACATTGCTATTTTTAACAGGGCACCTGGTCACATGGTGATTGGCAGTTTTGACCTCCAGTTCAGACGGCTTGTCAAAATAGTGAGTGTTCAAAGAGATTAATATTTTAATGGCCATTAATGATAATTAATTATTAAAGTTACATTATAAAGTTATAAAATAACTTTATAATAAAGTGGGGCCATTTGAGGGTCATGAGTAATTAATACTCATTAAAAAGGGAAGCCAATAATTAATGTCTTTTCCTAAGTCATTGAAGTTCATATTAAAATAACATTTAAAAGTTATTTTAATTGCTTTTTGGGGGTCAAGCCTTTGAGAGAAGTATAAAAGAAGTTCTTGGACAAACCGAACTCATTATGATATGATTATTCATCTTTGTCTTTTATTAAGAGCTTTGGAGTTTGTGAAGAAACGAGGGTTTCTGCAGATTTTAATCATTTTCAGGCTTTGAAGAACGAAAACTCTTCATAGACCAGCTGATTTGAGGTGGTGAAAGATCCACTGAATTTTGGCATCAGGTTGGCTTCACACAGGAGTCAAAATTGTGCATAATGCAAAGATTTCTTTTGGGGTTTGTATCAATTTCATCAAAGGAAGGCATAAATTGTTGTGGCTGCATTTGTTAATACTCGGCACACCATTCCACAAGTCGTACCAGCTGCATTTAATGCTGTTGCAGGCCGTACATGTACCTGCAGCAAGGCATGTTCATCTAGGAGCTTAAAACGCCTTTCCTCTTGGGCATAACTCTTCACCAAAGGGGGCGGCTAGAGGTTTAAGGGCATCGGCCATCAATTTGAAGGAGGAGAAATAGCTTAAGCAGGCTGGCTGTACATTTCTTGGTGGCTGCAATTCATTTCCAGATTTCTCTCAAGGGTTTTTCCAAGCGCTGCAATAAAATTCCAGAATTTAATTAAAGCTTCAAATCTTCATTTCCGGGTATGCCCTTGAGAAAGACATACTTTGTATTTATTATAATATCACTAAAAGTATTTTGCAGCTCTTAAAAACTAGTTTGCTATCAAGTGTTAACTGTTACATTACAATTTATCTTGCCTGGCATATTATTTATAAAAACACAAAAATTATATATATTGCTCAAAACAATTGAAAAGCACAAACAAACAAAAACGAAAAACAAACACATCACCCAGCACCGGATTTCAGAGGTTGAGATGGACAGGTCTCTTACAGTGGTATTAGAGCACAGATATCCTGCCATCCTGTACATGTCATATTTTATTTCATGAGCAGAGATATTATATTTTACACTAAGGGAAGAGGAACAGGGTCAGAACATTGGGAAGCACCATAGGTTCCGGAGGGTGACACAATTTCAGCTGTACTGGGTATTCACAAGCCTAGTTCTACTAACAATGAGGACAGTGTCACGACACGTATGTCAAATAGGCAGATTCTAAGAGAGACTCCTAGAGATTCAGGGAAGGAACGTGATCGAGCTGAGAGTCCTGAGACAGAGTTCAAGAGGAGACATGACAACATGATGGATATGATGTCTCAGTTGATGGGCACAATGAGGCATTACGTTCCACAGCAGCATGTCTTTCAGATAAGACAATCCAATGGAACTGCAGGGGTAGATCAGCCACAGGTGACAGTTCAGCAGCAGTCATCTTTTGGCATTCCTCAGCTGAAATATGCTAACCAATTTTTTTGCCACAGTTTTGCAGCTGATAGTATTTGTATTAATTTCATCTTGTATTTCAATGGTTAAGTTTAAAGTAGCTAAGCATATCAAACTTTATATTCATATTATCTATCATCTGGATTGCACCTTTGTATGCAATAAGCAATTTTAACTTTGGAATTGTGTATTGTCTTTCATCAAAATTATTATTGCTTTTAAAATCTTGCATGCAATAACTTGCTAATTTCTGCTTTTAGCCAGCAGGAAAGTGTAATGGTATCCAATATCAGTTGTTTGCATTCTTAGTGTAAAATCTTAAAAACCAGAAACTCTTGCTTGTAAGACAAGAGGATTTACAAGTCTTTTGTGTTCATAACCAAGACAGAAAAGTAGGGTAAGAGTCTATTTTATTCATTTCACTATTGCAAAACCCCAGAAGAACATTGTGCATAGCATTAGTTATTTTAAATTATGTTTATCGCTTAGTGTATCAGGTTAGCTTAGTTTACAAGGAACTCATAATTTGAAGAAAAATTTTATGTCATGTCATAAAAACATTAATATTTTAAGAACTGTTTTGTTGATATTGTTTATCCTTTATGATTGAATAGTTTGATTACATAGGTTACACAGAGTCTTCACAAACAACTGCCTGTGCAAACTGGCTGTTTTGGTATTAGTTTTCACAGGCCCAGCAACTCCAGTATGTCGACATACATGCGCAACTCATAATCAAACTGAACTCTTTGTTCTTTCCATATTGTAATACTCTATGAAGCTATTTATGAAAATGTCAATGAAAACTGCTCCCAACATGTAACAATCTTGAAGCAAATTGGCACATAGATTGTGAGTAACTTAAACCCTTGTAGCAACATAGTGTAAAGCAAAACCTCTAAACCACAAAATCATGATAGGATGCCATAAATATAGAAGATGCACACAAAGTACACATAAGAAACCACTCCTTTAAAAAATAGATCTGATAATCAATGCAAAAGTTAAGCTCAGTTATATAGTGCTTCACAACATGAGAAATATAAATTTTCAGTTTTCTCAGAGAGGTTTCATATGCAAAGCCATATACTCGTTATAGAACAACATAAATCTATTCTTTATGCCTCATTCAACATTAGAACTAATTCTAAATTTGAAAATTGAATTGCAAACTTATAATTACCGTTCCTTGTGTGAAAACTGAACACACAGCATTTTCATGACCAAGTGTGTATATCTGGGCTCTAGTGCGCATATCCCATACCTGAGGCTATCAAAAGTCTATGTCAACACTAAATTCTGTCCACAATCTAAAATATACTAATTAAATATAATAAAGTTTTCATACCCTGCACACAGAATCACCACCCCCAGTACAGAGAATATCTAATGTTGGATGAAGTGCCAGGCAGTAAACACCACTTCGATGCCCATGATAAGAGCGGATAACCTGCATCCTTGAGTTTAGTATTAGTAAGATACTAAGACAATCCTCAATGTCAAATGAGGTTAAGACAAGATGATAAGATAGCATTTTTATGAAATAAACCTTGTTATACTCTAAGTCCCAGCATTTGACTTGCTTATCATCTCCAGCAGAAAACATGTAAGGCCTTTGAGAACTTACAGCCAAACCTAAAACAGGGAAATATTACAAAAATTGTGAAAAAAACATAACCCTAAGTTTGAAGGGAAGCTACTAATTTTGAGTGAAAACTAAAAGTATTGTTTTCAAAGAAACTAACCTCTTATCTGCCCAGTATGTCCAGTTAGTGTAATCTTGAGTTTTCCTGTGTCTACATCCCAAATCTGCTTCATATCATTCAATCATAAAATGTTAAATAGGGAACGTAATAAAAATAACTAGGATCTGATAACTGCAATCATATAGCACACTATCAAGCAAATGATTTCTTTCTAAGAATAGCGCCATTACTCTTTTCCCTTTGGTAACTAGAAGCACTTGATTCAACTAAATATAAATTTTGACATACAAACTCAATGAAATACGCCAAGAGGCATAACCTCAATGGCCGCAAAGTTGTATAATGGCATGAGTGTGTTCACAAAAACACCTTACCTGCCGGCTAGGACAAAAATTCTAAATATTCTTTTACTGGCCAACAAAATGATGATCACACGATTATACCACAGCAAAATATTGCTTATATAAACCTCTCTTTTTTGGAGGGACCTACCCAAAACAAACACCAATCCCCTCAATTCATAGGGACACCAACCTACTAGAAACACCAATCCCCATAATTTGTAGGCACCAACCTACTGGAGACACCAATCTCTTTGATATGAGGCACCAACCTTCCATGCAACGGAATAACAATCACATTCAAATCAACAAGTTCTTCTCTTCAAATCTACTTATACTCTTCTCTATAGATTTTCCATAAACCCTCTTCTATTTCTGCATAAACTTCTTTATCTATGCATGAATTCTTCACACAAAACTGCTATAAACTCTTCTTTCAAATCTGCATTTATATCTACTTAGAAATCTGCTATGAATCCTCTTTAACTTGCTCCCAGATTTGTTCCTAAATCTGCTCAGAGGTCTGATCAAATTTTCTGCTCAAATATGCTCCATAAGTCTTCTTGAATTTGCTTCTTGAGTCTACCCAAATCTGCTTCATAAGTCTACCTTGAAGAGCACAGAGGAAATACTGAGAGGGGGGAGGTGTAATGACCCCAACCCAGTGGATCAAGATTATTATCGATATTCCAAGTTTGACAATGTTATTTGTCAAACTAAATGAGAGATCTTCAAATACTCAATTCAGAGGCAATTCTCAAAGAATTTCATAGCCAGCATTACACTGAATAATAAGACTCAGAAATTGCATTCCCAAAGCATATTTAATTTGTATTCAACTTCTATAACAGAACAAATATCAACTCTCAAGTTACACGGAGAATTATTCTCACAGATGCAAGTTAATAACTCAGAATACGAATGTTTCTGGTTAACACACACGTGCGCAATATGCCTCAGAAAGACACCAATATTACTATCATTGCAAATTCAAATAATAGCTTTCAGGCTTTGACAGTCTATTTGTTCCTTCAAAGTACAGAGGTCTCCACAAATGATATTTTAATGCAACTCAGATTTACCAGTTGGAAACAGAGCATATGCTCATACAGCGATTGAACACAGAGCATATATGAAGAACTTCACCATTCAATCAAACAAGTACAAGCTTATACAAAGACGTCTAACACAGATTTGCAGACAATAATATAAGATGCACTCAAACTTCTCGAGCGGTACAAAATAACTTTATGGAGACATTCAGACATAGAAAATCATACCCGTCATTTTCCAGCATTCCGCATATGCACTAACACAGGAATGGTGCCAGACGACTTCAGCATATATTCCGGAAACTCTCGCAAACATATAGAACTCCCACTGTCAACTGATGTAGGCAATATGGATGCAAGGGAGAGTATGCTTGGTGTGGTGACAATGAAGACCCAACTTCTTTGTTAATCCTGTTCTTCCCTGACAAAATATCGTGACGTCTCCAGTGACATAACCGATATTTAACTTGAAGAGTCTTTGATCCTTTTCCCATCATAGTATGGAACATTTGCTAATCCAGCGCTTATAATAATCCCGCTCAACATAGAATCCGTGATATGCTATAATATTCTCCAGCATGATTACAAGCAGCGAATATGAATGTGAACTTAAACGGCACTAGCAGTTACAATTATGTTGAGGAAATCACTGTTAATGATAAATATATATTGATCTTCAAGACAGACGCCATACCAATGAAATAGTTGATGCTAACGTCAATCCCATTGTCGGGATGTCTCAGATAGCCATGAATGATTATAAAGCACTTTCCTTCATACCCATTTCTATCTGGTGACTGAACACCCTATGCTTCCCGATAGTCAAATGGCATTCATCTTCCAATAATCAACAAGAAGAGAACCAGTGGCTATGTAAAGTCCTAATAACGCCTTTTTTTGGAATCTATCAATAATGAAACTAAGAGTTTATTCATGTCTAGGTTTCCGTCCAGCCATGAATGACAGTTTCTGAGAGGTATCGTTCTCAGAATTCCTGTACCAAAGCTACAAACTTCTTCAATTCTCGTGATATTTCTAAGTTCACTGAAATGCCTTAATAAAGACCACCACCTTCCGTTATAGCAACTAACTCATTTTTGCGTTATGGTAACCCAATCCATTTTTAATTTGGAATAAAGACTTTATAAAGTAACAAATATTTATCATTTATCATGTAGAAACTCGTTTTCTCACGATTCTGGAACTGATTGTTTTTGCTTGTTTTTTGCGTGTTTTGATTTTTTTGTGGTTTTGCATATAAAGATAAAAATGCGATTTTTGAAAGGAAATACTTCTAAAATCTTAAATAAATACAGAGAAGTAAAAACTGAAGCAGATAGACTTCTGAATCGATAGCATATAGATTTATTATCCTGTCTCAGTGATTACAATGTTGAAACCCTAACATGCAGACAAAAAAGCAAAGCAAATTACAATATTTAAAAACCTGATTTTCTGATTGCAGCCGCCCCAAAAATGATGAAGATTTAATACGGCCAACATCAAATGACATTTCTCCAGCCTCGAAATATGTGCAGACTGACCCAAAGTGCAAGGCGTCCCATCTGGTGAAGGCAGAAGACCAAAAAGCAAGGCGTCCAAGCCTGTAGAAGAAGTACAGCCTCAAGGCTGAAAAGTACGGCCCTAAACCAGCAATAATAAATCCGTACCACCTTGGAAACCGCACCAGATGTGCATCTAAACCAGCCGCTCAAGAATATCACTCTTTCTGGACAATTATTGAATCAAACCCTGAACAATGACTTCACGATAAACTCTATAATAACTTATGGATGAAGCTATTCAACTGCAAGCAATAAATCAGCTGATATTTCACAGCCTCTGAACTGCAAACACTTAAGTGGCTCGTTCTCCAATTCAGAAGACAACTGAAACCCTTGGCTTCATTCTCTGAAGAAGGAAATGGCTAAAATCGATTTTCATAACATAATGAATGAAGTTTTCTCAAAGAAAACTTATATCTTCTCAGTTGGGTCGATTTCCTTCAAATAAGCATCATTTAAATAAAACTTGAATTTCACTTTTAATCTTTCAATAGTTTGGACGCCCTTTTAATTATAATCATTAATTAAAAAGTGGCCCCTTCTTCATGATGGTCGACCCCTTCCATAAAGTCACTTAAGTTATAATATTTAACAATGTTCCACGGAAACGCGTTTCCCCCCCTATTTGGCCTCGTTTCGGAAACGAGGACGTTTCAGGGACGGGGAAACGGGTACTTGGCGTTTCCCGCCGTCCCGCCACCGCCATCGGTGCTCCGCCGGAGACGGGGAAACGTCTCCACGTCTCCCAAGGAGACTTGGAGACGTGGAGACGTCTCCATGTTTCCTTGGGAGACGTCTCCAAGTCTCCAAGTCTCCTTGGGAGACGCCCAGGCGTTTCTTGGGAGACTGGGAGACGCCCAAGAGTTTACTGTAGATGTCTCCAAGTCTCCTTGGGAGACATCTCCAAGTCTCCTTGGGAGACATCTCCAAGTCTCCAAGTCTCCTTGGGAGACGCCCAGGTGTTTCTCAAGAGACTGGGAGACGCCCAGGAGTTTCCTGTATTTACTACATTTTGAATTTTGACATTTTGCTATTAGTATATGTATTTACTATTTAGTTTATTGTTTTACTATTTGCCATTTGGCATTTGCTACTCATTGTAATGATGAATCATGTAATCATCTTTATAGACTTTGTGATATCTCATATGACATCAAATATTCATATTTTCAATATAATAGAAATCTTCAATTTAACAATTTCATTTGTCAAATTTTATTTAGCAATTAGCATTCAAGATATCTTCGTATTTAGATTTAGTATTTCAAATTTTGCTATGTTATAATTTTACTAATTTTAGTAATTTCCTATAGTTTCATTTGAAATGTAATTCTTATACTATTATACTGTTATACATCTTTTCAAAACTAGTTTTTCAAGTACTATAAGTATATGTATAACTATATCAGCACCACCACCCCGCCACCCCCCCGCCGTCCCCAAACTTAGGCCCTTTGTCCCCCCGTCCCCCTATTTCCCTGTCCCCCAGGCCCATGGAACACTGATATTTAATTATATCATAACTTAATAATATAAGCTTCAATTTAATTAATATTTATTTTGGCAAATAAATATTAATATCTCTCTCAATATAAGTCCAATTGACGAACCGTCTGAAGCCAGATGATAAGTGATGAATCTGCATATGACCAGACCATATGCTAAAAATAGCAGGGGTGCTCCATTGAGTATCTCCACTTACTAAAAATAGTAAGTCAAGCAAATGATGTCCAAAAGACCCCGAAAAGCCAAAAACTGACTGATTCTGAAGCCATGCTCAACACCCCCTCCACCACCCTATCCACGAGGGTCACACATAATAATCTCAAGAACTGAGAGATGTCAACTGGAAGGGGACATTACAATCCGCCCCTCCTGAAATTGCTTGTCCTCAAGCAATCTCAACTCCGGATGCTACAAAATCTCCTCACTCTCCCACGTAGCATCCTCCACTGGTAAATCTCTCCACTTCACCAGATATTCCCTGATAGTCCTCCTGCATAGTTGTCTTTCCCTATATTCCAGGATAGACTCAGGTACTAAAATCAACTTTCCCTCATCGTCTAAGGGAGGCAATACTGCTGAAGGTACCACACAATGTCCTAACGCCTTCTTGAGATGTGACACATGAAAAACATTGTGGACCTTACTATCCGTTGGAAGCTCTAGCTCATAAGCCACCTCTCCCACACACCTGAAAAATCCTGAAGGGGCCATAATACCGTGGCTTGAGCTTCTTTGATCCACTCTTCCTAAGAGTAGACTGTCGGTAGGGCTGCAGCATGAGATATACCATGTCTCCCACCTCAAAAGATCTCTCGGTCCTCTTCTGATCTACATTCTGCTTCTGCTGATTTTGTGCCTTAGCAATATTTTCCTTAAGAGCCCTCATAATGTCCTGGCTCTCCTGCAATAAATCTCCAGCACTCGGCACTCTACTGTCACTCAGTAGCAAATCAAGAAAACTAGGCGCCTCATACCCATACAACGCCATGAAGGGGGACATCTGAATGGTCATGTGGTAGGTGGTATTGTAACAATACTCGCATAAGTATATCCACTTGACCCACGCCTTTTGCTGCCCTGCAATGTAATTCCTGAGGTAGCCTACCACCCATTTGTTCACTATCTCTGTCTAACCATCAGTCTGCGGGTGGTAACTGGTGCTCGGTGTAAGCTCGGTTCCACAAAGTTTGAACACCTCCTCCCAGAAGTGACTCAGGAACCGACTATCCCTGTCGCTAACTATGCTCCGAGGCAACCCATGTAATCTGAAAACCTCATGAAAAATACCTCTGCTACCTGTGTAGCTGTGTAAGTAGTGGTGATCGGAAAGAAGTGGGCATACTTCGTCAGCCGATCCACAACTACATATATGCAATCCCGTCCTTGGGCTTTAGGCAAGCCCGTAATAAAATCCATCGACAAGCATTCCCACTTCCTGTCAGGAATTGGAAATGGCTGCAACAACCCTACCGGATACGTGTTCTCCTGCTTGTTCTGCTGACAAATAGGACACTCACGCACATACTGAAGAACATCTGCCTTAAGACCCTTCCATGTAAATCTCTCCCGAACCTGTCTGTATGTCTTAAAGTACCCGGGATGCCTTGCTGTAGGTACATCATGGAAAGCCCGCATAATGGTGTTCTTCACCTCTGACCCTGGGATCAAGAAAATCTTGTTCTTGTAAATGATCAAGTCATTTACAAGTGTGTACCTGGTGTCCACAATAGATCCCTCAACAATACCAGATGCCCATGTGTCCTTGGCATACTCTGCCACAATCAAGTGCCTCCAGTCCTCTGCAATCTATACCATAGAACTCAGATAAGGCCGGCGTGAAAGAGCGTCAGCAACAACATTTTGTGTACCTTTGATATAGGTGATGTCAAAGTCATATGCCTATAACTTACTCACCCACTTCTGCTGACGGTCATTCAAGTCTCGCTGTCCTAGGAAACGCCTCAAGCTATTATGATTAGTTTTAATACAAAACTTACTGCCCACTAAATATTGCCTGAATTTGGCCAAGGCATGCATTATGGCCAGCATTTCCTCATCATATATACTGTAAACCCTCTCTGGTCCTCTGAGGTTTCTGCTCTCATAAACAATCGGGTGCTTGTCTTGCATAAGCACCGCTCCAATGCCCTCACCAGAAGCATCACACTAAAGCTCAAAAGGCTTCGTAAAATCCGGCAGTGCCAACACTAGACATGTAGTCATAAGCTCCTTGAACCTCGCAAAACACTCCTGTGCCTCAGGAGTCCAAATGAATGCACCCTTTTTCAACAAATCTATTATAGGTGCTGCATGGCATGAATATCCACTGACAAATCTGCGATAGAAACCACATAACCCAAGGAACCCTCGCAGCTGTGTAAGGTTCGCCGGAGTAGGCCAATCTACGATAGCACGGATCTTCTCAAGATCCATCTGCACTCCCTCTGCACTGATAATATGGCCTAAGTATAACAACTCAGTCATACCTAAATCACACTTGGATTCCTTGGCATACAAGGACTCCCTCTCAGAAATGTTGAGTACTGTATCCAAATGAGCCAAGTGCTCCTGCCATGTCTTGCTGTAGACCAAAATATCATCGAAGAAGACAAGTACATATCTCCTCAAATGTGAGTGGAAGACCCTGTTAATGGTGGACTAGAATGTCGCTGGAGCGTTGGTTAGCCCAAATGGCATAACCACAAACTCAAAGTGTCCACAATGACAGCGGAAAGCGGTCTTTTCAACATCCTGCTCACGAACTCTAATATGATGATATCCCAATCTCAAGTCTATCTTCGAAAAGTAACAGGCACCATAGAGCTCATCAATAAGCTCATCTATACGGGGTATGGGATATCTATTCTTAATAGTCCTCTTATTCAGGACTATGTAATCTATGCACATACGAAGTGTACCATCTTTCTTCTTCACTAGAACAACTTTAGAAGCAAATGGTGACTTACTTGGTCGAATGTGACCCATAGCAAGCAACTCCTTGATAGTCTTCTCTATCTCATCCTTAAGCCGCTTAGGGTGCCTGTAAGAGGTAATCATGACGGGCTTGGCGCCCTCCTCAAGCTCTATGATGTGCTCGATACCCCTATCTGGAGGTCTCCCTGGTGGAATGTCACTGAAAACCTTCCCGTGCTTAACTCTCAACTGTTGAATGTCAGGATGATATTCGGTCTTATGTTGTCCCTCCTGTGTAGGTGTCAAAGTGCACTCGGCAGCCCACTCAACCATATCATGACGCATAAGTCTCCATCTGTCGGAAGGAAATAGTCCTGACATTACTGTCTCGGATGGCCTTCAGTATATGAGTCTTCCCATCCACCTCGAACCTAATCTCCATGTCTTTGAGACGAAGTGTAACTTCCTCAAGAGAATGAAGCCACTTCATGCCCAAAACTAAATCAATATCACCCATATTCACCACATAATAATCAGCCTTGAATTCATAATTATTCAAGCACAAAGGAAGATCCTTAATCATACGGTCACACCTGAGAGTGTAACCATCAGCCACCTTAACCCGAATGCCCTCAAACTCCTCAGTTATGAGCCCACGCTTCTCCACAAATCTGGCATCGATAAAATTATGGGTGGCTCCTGTGTCTAAAAGGGTGATAACCTTTTGACCAGCCAAAACTCCACGAAGTCTGAAAGATCCCTCCTGCTGAATACTAGACAACCGTGCTTCCTGAAGTTGGAGCTCTGACTCTGCCCCCACCTTAGGCTCTGAAGCCTCTGACTCTGACTCCTCAGAACTCTCCTACTGTTCGGAATTCTTAGATTCCGAATCCTATAATAAGCCCACATAACTCTATTGGCCTTACCCTTAGGCCGCAAAGGACAATCATGGTTAGCGTCGTAGGGACCCTTGCAATAGAAGCAAAGCTTCTTCCTGCGCAAATCATTAAGAGTCTCTCGATCCAAGGGTGCTGCTGATTTTCCCTTTGAATCACTCTTAAAATCAGATTTCTCCTTATTTTTATTAAATCCCTTGTTGTCCTTGAATGAAGAAGTATTCCTGGAATTGAACTTGCTAGATGGAGCTGCAAGTTCCATGCTGCGTGCCTTCTTCATCGCTTCCTGTAGTGAGGGAGGGTCAAATGCTTTGATCCATCCTCTCATCAGTTCCAACAATCCCTCCACGAAGAGTACAACTAGACGCCTCTCTGATATGTTGGGAACCATCACTGATAATCGCTGGAAGTCTCCTATGTAAGCCTCCAAGCTACCAACCTGTCTCAACTGGGCCAAATCTCTAAAGTAAGTCTCAGGATCCTTCTTGTCAAACTACTCCACCAATCTGTCCACGAACTCCTGGTAAGTGTTGATACGGTCATGCTGAAGTGTCACCATCCCATGATGCCACCAGTCATAAGCTGCCCCCTCAAGATGCAAAGTAGCATATCTAATAGCATCCTCCTCTACCATGGGACGCAATGTAAGGAAAGTATCCAGCTTACTGATCCAAGTCTGAGCTGTAACCTTACCGCTGCCATCAAACATAGCTAGAGTGAGCTTGTTTGTGGCGTGCTTCAAGTCACTATTTTGATGTCTAGGCCTCCTATCTGGCCTGTTCCTAAGATGCTCTCTCCTCTATGTGAGAAATCTATCAAAAGTAATTCTCTCTCTGACCTCTGGGGTCAATAACTCCCACTCATCATTCGCTGCCATAAGAGTATCAGCGAACACTCCCTCAGCTCCTCATCTACAATAACCCCATCAGGCTCCTGTCTCACAAAAGTAGGGCGAGTAGGCCTATCTGTTGTCCTTGAAACTGTCCTAGGTATCCTTCGTGAGCCTGCATCACTCCTGTCCTCGTCACGACGTGGTGACGGTCTCCTAGGTGAACCTATCCTCTGTATAACCATGGTCAACTACTGTAATACATCAGCTACCTGCAGCTAACCTGTCCGAAGATCTCTAAGAGTCTGTCTGACCTCTGCATCATCATCCCGAGGAACTCGAGGAATCTCTGTTTTGTCAGCCATGGTACCCGGCTGCCTGTTCAATTCCCGTTCCCTGTCAAACAAAGCTCTCCTGCGAGTGTAATATCTGTGAGGCCCATCCTCCTGTGGCTGCATATGAATCCAAAACCCTCAGGCTGGCAGGAAACCGCTCTGCTACCACTGTAGAAACTCGTTTTCTCACGATTTCGGAACTGATTGTTTTTGCTTGTTTTTTGAGTGTTTTGATTTTTTTGTGGTTTTGCATATAAAGATAAAAATGCGATTTTTGAAAGGAAATACTTCTAAAATCTTAAATAAATACAGAGAAGTAAAAACTGAAGCAGATAGACTTCTGAATCGATAGCATATAGATTTATTATCCTTTCTCAGTGATTACAATGCTGAAACCCTAACATGCAGACAAAAAGGCAAAGCAAATTGCAATATTTAAAAACCTGATTTTCTAATTGCAGCCGCCCCAAAAATGAAGACTTAATACGGCCAACATCAAATGACATTTCTCCAGCCTCGAAATATGTGCAGACTGACCCAGAGTGCAAGGCATCTCATCTGGTGAAGGCAGAAGACCAAAAAGCAAGGCGTCCAAGCCTGTAGAAGAAGTACGGCCTCAAGGCTGAAAAGTACAGCCCTAAACCAGCAATAATAAATCTGTACCACCTTGGAAACAGTGCCAAATGTGCATCTAAACCAGCCACTCAAGAATATCACTCTTTCTAGACAATTATTGAATCAAACCCTGAACAATGACTTCACGATAAACTCTGTAATAACTTATGGATGAAGCTATTCAACTGCAGGCAATAAATCAGCTGATATTTCACAGCCTCTGAACTGCAAACACTGAAGATGGTTCGTTCTCCAATGCAAAAGACAACTGAAACCCTTGGCTTCGTTCTCTGAAGAAGGAAATGGCTAAAATCGATTTTCATAACATAATGAATGAAATTTTCTCAAAGAAAACTTATATCTTCTCAATTGGGTCGATTTCCTTCAAAAAAGCATCATTTAAATAAAACTCGAATTTCACTTTTAATCTTTCAATAGTTTGGACGCCCTTTTAATTATAATCATTAATTAAAAAGTGGCCCCTTCTTCATGATGGTCGACCCCTTCCATAAAGTCACTTAAGTTATAATATTTAATTATATCATAACTTAATAATATAAGCTTCAACTTAATTAATATTTATTTTGGCAAATAAATATTAATATCTCTCTCAATATAAGTCCAATTGACGAACCGTCTGAAGCCGGATGATAAGTGACTGAATCTGCATATGTCCAAACCATACTGCTAAAAATAGCAGGGGTGCTCCACTGAGTATCTCCACTTACTAAAAATAGTAAATCAAGCAAATGATGTCCAAAAGACCCCGAACGAAAGCCAAACTGACTGATTCTGATAACTGAAGCCAAGCCATGCCTCAACAAGACCCTCTATCCACCCTATCAGCCTATGAGGGTCACATAATAGGCTAATCTCAAGAACTGAGAGATGTCAACTGGAAGGGGACATTACATATCAATAACTTTTATAAAGTCCAAATATAATCAATTAATTAAATAATGAAAAAGCCTTTTTAAGGGAAATAAAGACCAATTCAATATTTAAATAATTAAATCGGGCTTTAAGAAAAAACGGGAACATCACAATCCTCCCTTCCCAGAGATTGTTTTCCCTCAAGCAATCGCATTCCAATCCGTTGCTCCACTATGGTAAATGTGCCATAACACCACAACATACCTCCAGGTGTAACAATGTACCGGCCATGACAATACCCGGATCCCAAACCAACCTCAGAAACACTACCTTTCCAATCTGTTGCACTACTCTAATAATAACATTATGCCCAAAGTTGTGAAGCAACGCATCAAGATCAAGAAGAAACAATGCACCAATCATGTCAAGGCCAGGATCCCAAATTATCCTAGGTGCATAATCAATCATGCCAATCTGCCATGCGCTGTTGTGATAAACCCAAACATCATATATCCAACTAACAATCTCACTCCAGAAAAAGCCACAGATACCTCTAAAGTCAAAAGATGATAGAAGCTCATCACTATGTCTACCTCCATTATGGAAAGGATGATGCAAATCCCTCTGATCTCTCCAATCAACTGCTGAAAGAAAATGCCATTCAATACGAGGAACAATGATCATGCATACCCCATACCTTGGAAGTAGAATAGCTCCATATGCATTATAAGGAAGTAGTGAATCAATAACCTCCCCAAGAGTGTTTGCATGCTCAAACAGATCTGAACCAGCGATGCCACCATTCATGCATCCTCCTTCATAAGTTGGTCTAAAGGACATAAGCTCTACCATGTGAGCCTCTAGAAAAGAGAACTCCTCAAACTCACCATGAAAATTCAAAGGCTCAACCAAATATGTCATATGGAGATCATTATGTGCATATGAAGACATGATATTAGTGGTTGGTCCACTAATTGTATGTCCAACTTTACAATCACATCCCACACCTGAAATCCACATATAATTTGTGTCATCAGGATCAAGAGCTTCCTCATCATCCAACTCAAAGAGTGGATTGTCAAAAGTCAAGTCAGCACTCAACTCAAAAAGAAGGTTGTCAACAATGGTTGGATATATATTATTAACTTTTTCATGACCATAAACAACAAACTCATGAGGATGGGAAAGTAAACTGCTGTTGTCCCAAATCAACATTTGGGATTCCTCCATACTTTCTTTGGAGTCACTAAACACCACCAAATCTTGATCTTCCTCCTGGTCTTTCCAAGTGAGAGGTGGTAATGTCTCACCTAACTCATCATCAAATGATGTCACCAAGCTGCAAGATGTTTCCTCATGAAGCTCCTCAATTCTTCCATCAATTTGTTCACATTCTATGCAACTTGCATTGCCATTTTGCATTTTGGTAGAGGCTGCTATAGAGGATGCATTTCCTTTTAGTCTTTCCTCCTTTTGTGCTACCCAAATGAGGTCTTCTAGATGACTATGAGTAGAATCAATCCGTGACAATGCCAGAACTATCTTGTCCTTTGTCATCACCAAATGATCGTGCAAATCTTCCCACACCAAAGGCTTTTGTTCCCAGCCTTGTATGCCCACTTCTGTTTTTTCAACATGTGTAGGAGTGGTGCCAATTTGAGAGTCAATGATCACACTTGAAGATGTATCCTAATCAACCTCATGTTCTTCATCAATTGCTGATACAAAATCAGACTCTGAGCAATCTAAATACTCATCAAGCTTCTCATGGATGTCCTCACTGCAAGATTCATGTGATAACAAGGAACTACTGGCCAAACTCAGGAAATCAGAATCGTGTTCATCAATAATCTCTCTATGGGCTTCCGTACCTTGCCTATTGCTTGAAGCTACAAACTCTTCCTTCACATCTTCCACCATGAATGATGGGACAGCGTTGTGGTCAACCAGAGGAGCACAAATAAAACCCATACCTTCATATGATTTATCAATCAAAATCTCTATGTCACCCACCATAAAACTTTTGCATTCTTTTTTAGATGCCTCATGTTGTTCTTCTTGTAAGATTGCACAAGATTCTATCATTTTGCCTTCATGAACTGAATTTGTCTATCTATCAAGTTCTTCACATAGATTTTTGCAAACCTCACTTGTAGACAACATATCTACTTTCTTTCCTTGTTCCTAATATGAACTTGGAAACATCAAACCATCTTCATCAAATTGTTCATGTTCCATGTCTCTTGTATTGACTTCTTGCTCTTACAAAGTGGCTGCAACACACAACTGATTTCCTGATTTGTGCATTGAGTAATGAGCCTCACTCAATTGAAGGCAAAGATCAACAATCTCCCTATCTTTGTCTTCCACCCATTTGACAACCATGTCTATCTCTTAATAATTGCAAGTAATCATCTTTTATGAATTCCAATGCTTCTTTGATGGACTGCAAATGTGTATGAGACATACCTATTGCCATCTCTTTTCGCCTCTCCTCAATTTGTGCTGACCAAATGAGGTCTTCAATATATTTATGAATATCATCCATCCTTGATAACATTTTCACAATATTTTCTTCCTTAACCATAAATTGACCTTCCAAATCTTCCACTACAAGAAGCTTTCGTTCCCAATCATCGAAGTGACCTTGGCTGCCATGAACTATCTTTCTTCATTTGTCTTCATGTGTAGAAAGTTTGTCAACAATAGAATCAGCCAACTTGCTTGTGGATGCATTACAATCTTCAACCGCAGATGAGTGGGCAAAGATGTGATCAAATAAGGACTCATCATTACAATCCATACCTTTATCCATATCATTGTTCATCTCCAAACTAGCACACTTTATGTTAAGGGGACTCATGTTCACCTCATGTGATGCTTCTTGTCCGGATGATGATGGCATATTAGAATCATTACCAAACCCTTTCCTTGTATCCTCATATGCAACATCGGCTTGTTTCCCAAATTCCTTGTAAAGATTTCTGCTAACTTCCCTTGTAATTTCACTATCCTCTTCCTGTACCAATAAATCATGCACTCCTGTACCTATAGGTGTGGATGAGACATTAAATTCCTTAGATTTCCTTGAGAGTGAGTCTGCAAGACACTACAAATCACGATTTAACTTTTGATGTGTTTCAATCAAATTGTGATTTATCTTTCCTTGAGATTAAGCAAGGTCTTTTAAAATTTTCTCCATGCTAGAATTCTTTTCTTTTGTTGGCAAATCGAGAAGGAAGGCAAAAATCAATCTTTTGTTATGATTCTATCCATTGATGTAACTGTAGCTGAATACCCTCAGGTTGGCAAGATAGTGGCTCTGATAACATTGTAATAACCCCGACCCGGTGGATCAAGATTATTATCAATATTCCAAGTTTGACAATGTTATTTGTCAAACTAAATGAGAGATCTTCAAATACTCAATTCAGAGGCAATTCTCAAAGAATTTCATATCCAGCATTACACTGAATAATAAGACTCAGAAATTGCATTCCCAAAGCATATTTAATTCGTATTCAACTTCTATAATAGAACAGATATCAACTCTCAAGTTACACGGAGAATTATTCTCGTAGATGCAAGTTAATAACTCAGAATATGAATGCTTCCAGTTAGCACACATGTGCATAATATGCAATGGCATGGTCCCAAACTTGCTCTATAGACGTGATGGAGTGTTGCTTTAGCTGCAATGGAATGCAAGAATGCTGCTTGAAGTCTGTAGTGGATGCAAAAGAGTGTGTTGAAGCTTCTGGAGTGATCTCAATGCTTGGAAGAAGATTAAAGAAGCTGAAATGCATGTTGAAGGAGTGAATATGAAGAAGGAATGAAGAGAAACAGCCATATTCGAGTCGATCGGCCGAGGGGGGCATTACAACTTCACCTCCAATGAGAAGAGTAACGCCTCTGCAGGTTCAACTACAGGAATCTGCCAGGGACGTAAGCGCGTCGCGCAGACGTCTACGCACCGCGCGAGCATCCCCGACAGAAACGCCTCTACTGACGCTCAAAACAGGCGCCAAGTGGGATGCAAGTAGCAGGCTTATGCGGAATTAAGCCTCTGAACTTGATTTTCTAAGGTGGACAAAGGCAAAAAGGGGATTTGCACATGGGGTGCAAATTCACTCTTATACATTTTTCCCCCACTTTAATGAGCACAAATATTGATGAGTGCTCGGTAAAGTAGATCAAGAAAGATTAAGGTTAGAAATGTATACTTGAACCGTCGAGGAAGCAGACCGTGATTTGGTGAACCTGAAGGTGCAGGGAAAGCAAAGGACTTCATAGCTGCTGGAAACTATGAAGTTAGAAAAACAAAGCGTCTTACAGGCCCGCAAACCTGCAAGGAGGCAACCCCCAAGATCTCTCACATGAAGGAAGCCCTGTGAAGTAAACACCTTACAGACCCGCAGATCTGCAAGGAAGGTATCCTCCAAGATCTCTTACATGAAGGAAACTGAGAAAGCGCCTTACAGACCCGCAGACCTGCAAGGAAGGTATCCTCCAAGATCTCTCACATGAAGGAAACCGAGAAAGTGCCTTACAGACCCGCAGACTTGCAAGGAAGGTGTCCTCCAAGATCTCTCACATGAAGGAAACCCAAATGAAGCGAAATCCACAAAGTCAAGAAGCGGTGACACGTCTACCCGCAGATAGAACATGTAAAAAGCGCCCGTGTAGGAAAATAAGCAAATAGTCACGCAGACCGTCAATAAGTAAGACTTTCAAAGGGATCCCTCAGGAACCCAATCAAAAAAAGAGGGGTCCACTCAAGGGACGTGGTATTTGAAAGGTAAGGTCTAGTCAGGCTGCCCCCAAGCTAGACGCGAAAAGGTGAATGGAATAAGTCTAGTCGAGCTGCCCTCGGGCTAGACGGGAAAAGGCAAATGGAATAAATCTAGTCGGACTACCCCCAGGTTAGACGTGAAAAGGCGAATGGAATAAGTCTAGTCAGGCTGCCCCCAAGCTAGACGTGAAGGAATCCATTCGAAGTAAAGACTTTCAAAGAAGGGTCCCATGGGAACCCATTGTGAAAAAAGGGGTCCACTCAAGGGACACACAGTTTGAAAGCAGTTGTTCTTCTTAGAGCAATCCGTCATCAAGGAATCCTTTTGAAAGATGTTCACTTCATCAAGGAATTCGAAAGGAAGGATATGCCCCCATGCGAGGGGAAATAAAAGTTGTTCCCACTTCGGGGGAAGGTCTTGAAGTCCTTTCTTTATGAACCTGTGATGAAGGAAACACATTCCGTTAGGGTTCCAAGTTGAGAATACGATTCTAAGAAAAAGTTTGTGAAGACTTTCAAGAAAAGATTTGTTGGCAACGAATGCGTTTTCTGAAAATAGAAGTGTTAAAGAAAGGCGTTGTCACACATGAAAGGGACAACTCAAGCAAAGAAGAGAAAAAGCTAAAGAAAGAAAAAAGAGAGAAAATGCAAACAAAGGGAACAGGGGGATCTGGTTTAACGAGGTCCAATCTATCCAAGCTCATATAAATAATAGGTAACCACAGTGCAAGGTGAAAGATCATCAATCCCCAACCAAATCAAGAAGAATGCACAAGAAGACAAAGTAAAAATAAAAAATTTAGGTCAACATGGAAGGGAAGCCTAAATGCTCCCAATGCTTTGCATCGTCCCCAATTTAACGAAGATCAAGCACAAACATGGAAGAATGATGATACAAATAGAAGGTTTATGACACAAAAACCACGCCTGTATCCAAGCACCAACGGGGGTGACGAGGGTCATCCAGGCCCACATAGCACAAGCACGGGGGAACACATCACAAAACACACGCACACACACACAAGATCAAGAAAAGCGGCCTTCTCCTAACATTGATCGGCCAAGAGGTCGTCCGCTTCCCAATCTAAGTTCTCATAAGGGGAAGGAGGATGAGCCTACAAAAGTAGAATGTTAAGAGGAGGAGCATCTGGCCCTCCCACAAGGGCTAAGGAAGAGGGCCCCTCGAGGTTCTCTTCGCCGAGCTCTTGTGGAGTCAACGACAGCAATTTCGCAAAGATCGCCGACAGGGCCGGGACCTCGTCTATAAAATTAAATATACACCCCACAGGAGTGTGGTGTCTAACTTCAACGGATGGGAAAGGCTGTGCCTGAGGTTCACCGCTAAGCTCGCCGAATGACTCGGGAGTGCTGACGAACTCAGGGGAAGCCAGGACTGGTTCTATTATTAGGACAAACAAAGCCAACACGGGGCCGCCATGCGGAGAAGGCGGGGTCCTCCTATATTCTCCGTTCCCAGAGGGACCATCCTCCACCTCTCATTTAGTCGGAGGAGATGAACTCCCCACGGACGAGGCCGAAGGTGTGGAGGAAGAGAAGGAAAGAACCATGGCGGATACAACCGAAGTATTAACATATCCACGAGCTTCGGGAAGGGCTGGATATCCAAGACGGACAACAGCAAAGGCGGCTCCACCGAAGGAGTGATGAACACCTGTACCCGTATAGGGTTAGGCACATTCGTACTCGCAATAGAAGCCGGAAGCAGCACAGAGCCAGACTGAAGAGAAGCATAAGCAAGGGAGGAAGAAAACGCTGCAGGATGTCCTGAAGCAGGGGCAGTTGTTTCTTCCTCTTTCTTTTGCGAGGCGGCCTGCTCGGCCAGGAGAGCCTTTCGTCGGCGCTTGCGTTCACGTGCAAGGCGGTTTCTATAGCTCTTGGAGTTAGAGGCCAGAGTTTGCGAAGGGACAAGAGGTTCCTGTTCAACCATAAGAACGTCCAATAAGGCCATTTCAGGCGGAGAAACAGGTTCCTGTACGGGAGTAGGAGGAACCGGCTAACGAGCGATAGGAGTCAACTCGAGAGCCTCAACAGCGGGCCTCTTCCCACTCACTGCCTTAGGAGCAGGAGCAGTAGGAAGCCACAGATCGAATTCTCTACGAGAACCTTTCTTTCTACCGTATAAATAATACCACGATCTGGGGTATTCATTAGGGAGGTTTACGATCCTGAGCTTTGGCCTACACCAAGGAGGAATCATCGGACTCAGTGGGTAGCCGCCAGGCTGACTCATCCAATACTCTTCCCAAGAAGCGGGAGAGGACAAGGCAGACCGGGAGGAGGTAGCCTTCTCTTTCCCTTTACAAGAAGGAGAGGGAGCCGGTGTGGACTTCTCCTTCCCTTTCAGAGAAGTAATAGTAGTAAGTGCGGGCCTCTTCTTCTCTTCTCTGAAAGAGGAGGTAGTCGGTTGTTCTGTCACACGAAGGGTCATCTTTGGGTCCCCTTTGCCCCCAATTTTATACTTCACATAGTTCTTGTAAAGCAAGTTCGTTCTCGGAGGAAGCAGACCGACCGGGGAGGGCCAAAAGTGATCCAACAAATTGTTAGAAGGATTGTCATTGATGTCAAGGCAAAAATCATTGTTGGAATAAGTTGCCTTTGATGATATCATTGATAAAGTTATAAAGTTTGAAATGCTGGCTTAAAACAGAGCAATGATATGTCTCGATGTAGATCAGATTGTCATTCAGGCTTCTGAGAAATACAATGTCGAGTTGTTCAAATTGGATCTTGTTTACTTAACTGTTCAAGATAGAATTGTTGAAGGCATAGTCGAGTTGTTCAAGATAAATCTTGTTTGATCGATAATCTGAATTCTACGTCAGCAAGATTATCAATTGTTTGAAAGATGTGAATTAAAAAAAGAACGAATAGTTCTTTATAAAATCTAATTTCTCTAAAAGGCACAATTAATGAAGAAATTTGAGAAACGAATTGTGTTTTGGAAAGACATATTTTATCCAAACATAACAACGCATCACTAAAGGAGTTTTGAATTAATATCTAAAGAGACGTGTTTTATCCAAGCATAACAATGCATCATTAAAAGAGATTCCAATTAAATATTTGAAGAGACGTGTTTGAAAAGATGTGTTCCATTCGATCTGTTTTTTGAAGGGACGTGTTTTATTCTTAACACACATTTTGAACACATTCAAAGAGGCGTGTCTAAGAAAGAAATAAACTAATTCGATTTAGTTTTATGAAAAGGCAAAAACACATTCAAAGAGGCATGTCTTATGAAAAGGCAGATTTTAAAAGGATATCAGAACAGATGTATTCTTTCATAAGAAGTGTGCAACTCTTGAACAACATTTATATTTGATATCCAAATTCAGGATAAGTGTGGTTGAAAAAGTTTTAAGTGGTACAAATCAAAAGCCTATCTTCTTGTGTGGGCTGAGTGCGAGAATTTACATCACAAAGGCAGATTGGAGGATTGGCAGAGTGCAGATCTGATTGAAGTCATTTGATTCATCCATCAAATCAAGGTTTGGTGCCTTACATTAGGGGTTGGTGCTCCTTGTAGGTAGGTGCCTACTAAAATTGTAAAGGGTTAGGGTGTTCCTTGTAGGTTATATCCTACTAAATCATCTCTCTTGTAAGCGAAGTAGGTTGGTGCCTACTACAAAAATTATTTCAATAAAGTTGTATCAACTTGTGTGATTTGGTTCATATCAATAAGTTGATGTTGATGAAAGTCTAAGTTTGAAAAAAGTTAAAAAGGTGAAAATTTGTATTGATTTACTGATTCACCCCCCCCCTCTCAGTAAATCTTTTGTGCTCTTCAATTGGTATCAGAGCAAGGTCCTTCTTGAAAGCCTAACCGCTTGAAGGAGATCCTTAAGAGCACTTATGGCAGGTCATAACAATACAGTGAAAGCACCCATCTTTGATGGGACTAATTATGCCTTTTGGAGTATTAAGATGGAAGCATATTTGAATGCACTTGGGTTTGATGTGTGGCAATTTGTTGTTGATGGGTATACACCTCCAGCTACCCCTCCAACGAATCAAGCAAGGAATAAGAGAAGTGAGAACAATGCAAAAGCCAAGCATGCTCTTCTTTGCAGCCTAACAGATTCTGAATTTACAAAGGTCATGAGGTGCAAATCAGCAAAGGAGATTTGGGTCAAGCTTCAAAACATCTATGAAGGAGATGCAAAAGTAAAGAAGGCAAAGTTGCAAACTCATAGAAGGAAGTTAGAAACTCTCAAGATGGAGGATGATGAAGATATTGCTTCATATTTTCTTCGTGTTGATGAAACGGTGAACATCATGAAAGGACTTGGTGAAGAGATTGATGATGCCTTCATTGTTGACAAAATTCTAAGATCTCTTTCTACAAAGTTTGAGGCCTCTTTCTACAAAGTTTGAGGCCAAGGTTGCAGCATTGGAAGAATTAACAAACTTGGATCAGCTATCAAAAGATGAATTGCATGGGATCCTTGTTGCCTATGAGATGAGGATTGAAGGAAGATCACCACAAAAGGAAGTCTCATTCAAAGCATCCAAAAAGGGCAAGAACAAGCATGAAGAAAAGGATGAGAAATCAAGTGATGAAGCAAAAGCTTACTTCATGGGAAAACTTAAGAAAGGAAAAGGAAAATACAAAGGAAAATTCCCTTTTAAGTGCTTCAATTGTGGAAAAGTTGGACATTATGCCTCAAAATATCCTCAAGATGAAAGCAGCTCTAGTGAAGAAGAAAAAGAGATCAGCAACAAGAAAAAGGGAAAGAAGAATTTAAAAAATAACTCAAAGAAGAAGTCTCAAAAACATAAGAAGAGTTTCTATTCAAAGAAAGACAGCAGCACCTCCGAAGAACAAAGTGAAGATTGCTCAAGCAATGGTGAAGAGGAAATATTAATGATATCAAGTTTCCACAATCCATCAAGTAGTGCAGTAAAAATTTCTGGAAATAATGTTCATGGCTGAATGTGAAGAACAAAATGCTGATCAAGATTTTGATGAAGAAGAAAAGATTGATCAAGAATGTAATGAAGAAGAGGAAGTGGATCTTGAAGAAGAACTGCACTATGCATATAAGAAGAATGAAGATTTGAAGAAAAAGGCTGCCAAGTACAAATTGAAGATCAAAGAGATGACAAAAGACTTGGAGAATTCAAGCAAAACCATTGAAGATTTGACAGCTCTAATCATGGAAGCTGAAAGAAATGAAGAAGTAACGAAAAGCAAACTCAATACAAAGGAGATAGAATGTGACAAGCTGGAGAAAGAAATAACAATGCTAAAGATGGAATTGGATCAAACAAAGGTACAACACACAAAGATTGATGAAGAATCCAGCAAGTTGATTGAGCTAATGAAGGCTCAAAATTTCCTTCAAAACAAAACAAGGGGTAGTTTTGAAGAACAATCCAAGAAGGTTGCTAACTCCAAACAAGAATCTAAGACCTTCTCAAAGCAAGGTGAAGAAGGATGGATAAGTGCTGATCCTAAAAGAAGACTGAATACTAGGCACTTCTATGCATTTAATGGCTATTGTTTTCTTTGTAATAAATTTGGCCACAAGGCCTTAAATTGTAAAAAAGAATATTTCTAGCTACATTAGGAGAGATTATAATCCTTTCACACCCTTAATGGACTTTAATAGCTTATGCTACAATTGTAATAATTTTGGGCACAAAGCTCAAGCTTGTAGGACAGTTTTTAATGATTCTCCAAAGCAAAACAAGAAAGAAGATAAGTCCATTAAAAGGAAAGAAATGCCTATCAAAGTGTGGAGGAAGAAGGAGAAATCCATGTTCATTCAAACAGCCTTACATGCTGAAAGTAAGATGGATAGATGGTACATTGACAGTGGGTGCTCAAAGCACATGACAGGTGACAAGAGCAAATTCATCTCTCTTGAACCAACTGATGAAGGAACGGTAAGATTTGGTGATAATACAAGAAAAAAAATAAAAGGAAAAGGAATACTTAGTCTAGATAATGGGAAAACCAAAACAGAAAATGTTTTGTATGTTAAGGGCCTAAAAGAAAATCTACTAAGTGTTAGCCAACTTTGTGATCAAGGGCATAGTTTCACATTCTATTCTAAACCATGTGAAATCAAGAAAGATGGAAAACTAATTGCCTCAAGCTGAAAGAAAACACAATTTGTATGTTTTAAAGGAGATAAGTTGTGAAAGTTGCAACCTAGTGCAAGAGAATGAAAGCTGGTTATGGCACAAAAGGCTAGGCCACCTTAACTTTGATAATATTGTCAAAGTTAGTAAATCAAATGTTGTGAGAGATATGCCAAGGATAACAAAACCTTCTAATATTATTTGTAGAGAATGTCAACTTGGGAAGCAAACAAGGTCAAGTTTCAAGCCTAAAGAGCACTCTTCATCAAAGCTATTGGAACTCATACATATTGATCTTTGTGGGCCAACCAAATCCAAAAGCATGAATGGAGAAAGATATTTTATGTTGCTGATTGATGACTTCTCAAGAATGACTTGGGTTGCATTTTTGAAAGAAAAGTCTGAAGCCTTTGAGAAATTCAAAGCTTTCAAACAGTTGGCTGAAAATGAAGCAAACACCAAGATAAAATGCCTTAGATCAGATCGAGGAGGAGAGTTCACATCAAATGAATTTGAAAATTTTTGCATAGAGCATGGAATTAAAAGGCAATTTTCTGTAGCAAGAACCCCTCAACAAAATGGGGTTGTGGAAAGAAAGAATAGAACAGTCCAAGAAATGGCAAGAGCAATGTTAAATGAGTCAAAGATAGCAGATTCCTTTTGGAAGGAAACAATTCATACAGCAGTTTACATCTTGAATCGTGCACAAATAAGAGTGAACAATGATAAGACACCCTATGAACTTTGGAAGGGTAGACCAGCAACTGTCAAGTATATCAAAAAATTTGGAAACACTTGCTACATTAGAAGGGATGAAGAAGATTTGAGCAAATTTCACACAAGAGAAGATGAGGGAATTTTTCTTGGCTACTCATCAAAAAGTAGGGCATACAAATGCTACAACAAAAGAACTCACAAAATTGTTGAAAGTGTCAATGTAAGAATTGATGAAGGAAAGCAATTCAAAGAGGTTGGACAAAGCTATCACTATGTTCAAACTATGAATGACGAAGACAAAGAGGAAGAAAAGGAGGAAGAGACAAAACAAGAAGAATCTTCACAAAAGACTTCCATGAAGACACCAAAGACACCTTCCAAGTTTGTTCAAAAGAACCATCCTGAAGAGTTGATCCTTCAAGATAGATGTAGATCTACAAGGAAAATGGTAAATTATAATGAAGATTGTCATGTAGCATTTCTATCTCAAGTTGAGCCCAAAACCTTTGAAGAAGCAAGCAAAGACAAATGTTGGATTGATGCAATGAATGAAGAATTGGATCAAATAGAGAAAAATGAAACTTGGGAACTTGTCCCAAGACCAAAAGATAAAAATGTAATTGGCACAAAATGGGTTTTTAGAAACAAACTAAATGAAGATGGTCAAGTCACAAGGAACAAAGCAAGATTAGTGTGCAAAGGCTATGCACAAGTTGAAGGAGTGGATTTTGAAGAAACATTCGCACCAGTTGCAAGGATTGAAGCAATTAGAATGTTTTTTGCCTATGCTAGTCACAAGAAATTTAAGGTGTATCAAATGGACATCAAATCTGCTTTTCTCAATGGAGATCTAGAGGAGGAAGTTTAGATTGAACAACCTGAAGGTTTCCTACTATCTGAAGACAAGGATTATGTGTGCAAATTGAAGAAAGCTCTCTATGGGCTCAAACAAGCCCCAAGAGCTTGGTATTCTAGACTTGACAAATATCTCAAAGAGCAAGGTTTCAAAAGAGGAGATGTAGACAGCAATCTATACATCAAAGAAGAGGATGGACACCTATTGATTGTGGTGGTGTATGTAGATGACATCATTTTTGGTGGAGATAAGGACAAAATGTGCAAAGAATTTTCATCATGTATGCAAAAAGAGTTTGAGATGTCAATGTTGGGAGAATTATCTTTCTTCCTTGGGCTACAAATTTCACAATCAAGCAAAGGAATTTTCATCTCCCAAGCCAAATATGTGAAGGAAATATTAAATGCAGTTTAGGATGGAAGATTACAATCCTGTGAGCACTCCCATGGTTACAGGTTGCAAATTAAGCAAAGATGATGAATCCCAAGAAGTGAACCAAACACTTTATAGATCAATGATTGGGAGTTTGTTGTATCTAACTGCTACAAGACTAGACATAATGCAAGCTGTTGGAGTTGTGGCACGATTTCAAGCAGCACCAAAAGAAACACATGTCCATGCAATAAAGCGTATATTCAAGTATTTGAAAGGCACTATAGAATATGGTCTATGGTACCCTAGCAGCAATGATTTCACTCTTGAAGCCTTCACAGATGCTGATTGGGCTGGCAATGTGGATGATAGAAAAAGCACAAGTGGAGAAGCCTTCTTTCTCGGAGGGAACTTAGTATCTTGGATGAGCAAAAAGCAAGAATCAGTCTCTTTATCTACAGCAGAAGCTGAATATATAGCAGCAGCAGCATGTTGTACTCAACTTTTGTGGAAGAAGCAAACTTTAAGAGACATTAAGGTGGAGTATAATCATCCTTGTACTATCTACTGTGACAACACTAGTGCAATCAACATCTCCAAGAATCCAGTGATGCATTCAAGGACCAAGCATATCCCTATTAAGTATCACTTTTTAAGAGAGCAAGTAGCAGAAGGACAAGTATGTTTGGAATACATTGCTACAAAAGAGCAAATTGCTGATATATTCACCAAACCATTACCAAGGGATGCATTTGAGTATCTAAGGGACAAATTGGGAGTTGTCCCAT
Organism: Sequoia sempervirens; assembly: GCA_007258455.2. Lineage (NCBI taxonomy): Eukaryota > Viridiplantae > Streptophyta > Pinopsida > Cupressales > Cupressaceae > Sequoia > Sequoia sempervirens. The sequence goes on along the minus strand of VDFB02270651.1, from coordinate 812,238,209 downwards.
ATCCATCAAATTGATTGGTGGAAGCATATTTTCAGGGGGAGCTACATATAATATCTTGTAGCTTCATGGAACAAAACACAACATTGTTAGAAGACCCCTTGCCATTGACGTCAAAGGGGGAGAAATTGGTCACAGGGGGAGCAAAAAGAAGAAAATCAAAGTTGCCTTTGAAGAAGTTGCCATCAATGACAAAGGGGGAGATTGTTAGAAGGATTGTCATTGATGTCAAGGCAGAAATCATTGTTGGAATAAGTTGCCTTTGATGATATCATTGATAAAGTTACAAAGTTTGAAATGCTGGCTTAAAACAAAGCAATGATATGTCTCGATGTAGATCAGATTGTCATTCAGGCTTCTGAGAAATACATTGTCGAGTTGTTCAAATTGGATCTTGTTTACTTAACTGTTCAAGATAGAATTGTTGAAGGCATAGTCGAGCAGTTCAAGATAAATCTTGTTTTATCGATAATCTGAATTCTACGTCAGCAAGATTATCAATTGTTTGAAAGATGCGAATTAAAAAAAGAACGAATAGTTCTTTATAAAATCTAATTTCTCTAAAAGGCACGATTAATGAAGAAATTTGAGAAACGAATTGTGTTTTGGAAAGACGTATTTTATCCAAACATAACAACACATCACTAAAGGAGTTTTGAATTAATATCTGAAGAGACGTGTTTAATCCAAGCATAACGATGCATCATTAAAAGAGATTCGAAATAAATATCTGAAGAGACGTGTTTGAAAAGATGTGTTCCATTCGATCTATTTTTTGAAGGGACGTGTTTGAAAAGATGTGTTCCAATCGATCTATTTTTTGAAGGGACGTGTTTTATTCTTAACACACATTTTGAACACATTCAAAGAGGCGTGTCTAAGAAAGAAATAAACTAATTCGATTTAGTTTTATGAAAAGGCAAAAACACATTCACAGAGGCATGTCTTATGAAAAGGCAGATTTTAAAAGGATATAAGAACAGATGTATTCTTTCATAAGAAGTGTGCAACTCTTGAACAACATTTATATTTGATATCCAAATTCAGGATAAGTGTGGTTGAAAAAGTTTCAAGTGGTACAAATCAGAAGCCTATCTTCTTGTGTGGGCTGAGTGTGAGAATTTACATCACAAAGGCAAATTGGAGGATTGCAAGAGTGCAGATCTGATTGAAGTCATTGGATTCATCCATCAAGTCAAGGTTTGGTGCCTTACATTAGGGGTTGGTGCTCCTTGTAGGTAGGTTCCTACTAAAATTGTAAAGGGTTTGGGTGTTCCTTGTAGGTTATATCCTACTAAATCATCTCTCTTGTAAGCTAAGTAGGTTGGTGCCTACTTCAAAAATTATTTCAATAAAGTTGTATCAACTTGTGTAAATTGGTTCATATCAATAAGTTGATGTTGATGAAAGTCTAAGTTTGAAAAAAGTTAAAAAGGTGAAAATTTGTATTGATTTACTGATTCACCCGCCCCCCCCCCTCAATAAATCTTTTGTGCTCTTCACGAATATCCATCACAAGATACCAAGGGTTGGTAGCTGGTGTCATGCACTATGTGCACGGCACCTCCATAGGAGAACTTCAAACACTTGTGAATAACGGAGGCAATTCCATTCATGGAGGCGAGCCAGGGTATGCCTAGCTTCAACCTGAATAAATCCGACTTCGATATAACATCGAAGACTATGTCAACAGCCCTAGGTCCAACCAGGACGGACAAAGTGATCAAGCCATAAGGCTTAAGGCACATACCATCGTGTGTACGGATGGTAGATTTCGTTTCTTCATATTTTTCCTTTTGTAATGAATCTAATACTAATGTCTCCTTAGTGATAACATTCACACGGCTCGCAGGGTCTATCAAGACTCCTGTCACAATGTTAACATTGACATGAGCAGGAATGTAGAGAGGCAAAGATTTGTTGTTTAAGGGTAAATCCTGTGATGTAAATGTAATGTTCGGCGAACTGGGTGCGGGTGGAAGAGTGGAAGTTACCGTGACCATATTAACATAGGCCTCAGGTTGGGTAACAGAATTAGTGGGATCAATAATCATGTTAGCAGAGTGTGACGGAAACGGGTCCATGTATATCTGCAATTCACTATTACCCTTCGCCACTGATTTGTTAGCATTTTGTTTGTTCCCATCGAGACAAATGGTAACGTCCTCGATGCGGTCTTGTATTTCATAACGCAACCGCATACATCGTTCGGTATCATGTCCATTAACAAGATGGTACTGGCAATAAGTGCTCCCATCATACCAATTAGGGTAAGGTTCTTTAACAGGATTAGGAGTTGGTAAAGTTATGATCTTATCCTTCAACAGCTTCTGTAAGACAGAGGTATAAGATTCCGATAACTTTGTGAACTTCCGGTTGCGTTTGAGGCCGTTGTCATTAGCAATGGCTACTACATTCGCAATGGCTTTACCTTTCCTAGAGATTGATATGATGGACTTCCCCTCAAAACGGGAGCACGAGGAGGATCCCCCAAACTGAGCAACTGTCTGCTGATAATCTCGTAAGGCCGCACACAATTGTGTAAAAGAAGGGTATTTCATAAGGGCGAACTTCTCTTGCCAAGGCCTTTGTAAGTTCCCTATGAACACATTCTGCACGTCAAAATCGGGTAGCTAATACGAGATTTGTGAAAGGAGCGCTTGATAGCGAGCTATGAAATCAGTGATCTTTTCATTATCTCCTTGTTTACATTGGACAAGATCCAAAAAGGCCATCTTCGGCCTGATGTTTTCTTGGAACTGTCTAAGGAATTGATTTACAAGTTGATCGAATGAGAAGATAGAGTTATCAGACAAGGAACAGTACCACTCAAGTGTTGTATCCTTGAGAGATCGAGGAAACAGTTTGGCCATCAACGCATCATGATGGAAGAAGTCAGTGCAAAGGGCGTCAAAGGCAGACACGTGTTCGCGGATCTCCCTTACTACCAAGCTTCTCAAATTTAGGGATCTCCATTCCTTGAGGGAAAGGAGTGTTCAAGATGGCAACAGACAATGGGCTATGTCGGAAGAAAGGCTGGAAGATAGGTTGGGCAGAGGCTTGGGAAAGACTTGCCAACTGGCTTTGCGTTTTACCCATATTCTGAAGGAGAGTGTTCAAAATAGGGTCATTAGAAGATAGAGGGCCAGAGGGACCTCCTTTAGAACCACCGCCAAAGCCTCCTCCAGAGCCACCAACAAAGTGACCTCCGCCAGAACCACCACCAGAGCCATTGCCACCAGTAGGGCCTCCGCCGAAACCACCACCGAACCCACCTCCACCAGCACCACCTCCGTTACCGAATCCACCACCACTACCAAAGCCTCCACCACTCATCCCGCCAAAACCTCCACCACTAGAGGTGATAGGAGGGGTGAAGCTAAAGCCCAAGGGGACTGTTTATTCTTATAGTTTCAGGTTGTTTAGAAAGGATACTGATAGAAGGGGTCGTGTCGGCCATATAGATGGATGTGGGAGGCATTGATACCCCTAACTGTCCTTCATGTCCCCGAAGGTGACTCCTAGTGCGAGGCTAGGGTTGTTCGTAGGAGCACATGCTTCGGCGAGACCAAGGAGGCTAGTTAGAAGTTCAATGCATGTTCGATCTTTACACATCATATGTTTTAATTCACTGACAACCCGAGTGGCTCTGGCCATCTTCAGGTTTCTTTCCAAGTGGTTCTCTAAATTTCCCAATCCCTTAGTAAGGAAGGCAATGATTTCCGCAGGAATCTGAACGGCCTCATGCTCATCCACCGATGATGGCGTAGGAGACACAGGGGGAGTGGGAACGTGATCGGTTTCGTCAGCGAATCCCATCTCGTTCCTTGACAACTGCTCCTGCACAGCTAAACTAACGAAGGGAGAGGAGAAAAGGCCCGTAGAGAGACCAATCGAGACCTTCATCCTCTCCATCGGGAGGTGTCGTACATTTCTCCTAACGATATGCCTAGAAGTTGTGGAATGGGTTGTGATGCTCATAAACCTTCACAACACCCAGGGATACAACAGTCACAAAGTATATCAGAAAGAATTCAACACCAACAGATGAACGGACATTGGTTCATGTCGGGTTCACCAAAAATGTAAGAGAGGGGGACCACCGCATGCAAGACCCCAGGTCACGGAGGCTCAAGACGCATGAGTCTGCCCTAACTTACGTCAACTAAGTGCAATGTTAGGAAATGCGAGGCGAGAGTAACGAGGACCGTGAGGCCTCTCAGTTACTCTGCAGACCTGAAACACAAGGAGGGGCAAGGCAAGCCAATTTTTAGGTCTAACACTATGCCTCGGAAAGCTCTCTGTCCAAGGACGAAAGTGCGGTCTTTGGACGTCAGTGCAACACATTGGCGTCTCAAAAGTGCGCTGGCGTCCATACAGTCAGACAACAGTGAAGATGAGGTTAAACCAACAAAACTAGCTAACGGCCCAACTGGCTAACTAAAGGGCCAGAATGATGTGATTAAATAAATGAAATACTCTCTAATATTATAAAGTAAATAAACAAGAGTAAAGAGAGCAAGGAGGATCTCACAAAGGAATTCGTTCGCCAGCCGGTCTTCCAAGAAGCACGTACTCCTGCACACAGAAAGAGAGGAGAATGTTGGGTGGTTGTATAGGGGTCTGCCTCGGTCAGACCCCCGTTTAGATGTTCCCACCTCCACGAACAGCCTAGGAAACAAGATAAAGGAAAGCAATACTATAAAGAGCAAAAGAGCACTACAAAACAGTAAAGTGCTAACTCAACCAAATGATAGAGGAGAGGAGAGGGAAGCTTACCACCTCCACCAAGAGCACTCAAGGCTGCTTGGGGTAGAAAATGAGAGGAACTCAAGCCTCTACTGCAATGGCGTAGTCCCAAACTTGCTCTACTGACGTGATGGAGTGTTGCTTTGGCTGCAATGGAATGCAAGAATGTTGCTTGAAGCTTGTAGTGGATGCAAAAGAGTGTGTTGAAGCTTCTGGAGTGATCTCAATGCTTGGAAGATTGAAGAAGCTGAAATGCATGTTGAAGGAGTGAATATGAAGAAGGAATGAAGAGAAACGGCCATATTTGGGTTGGTCAGCCGAAGGGGGCGTTACAACTTCACCTCCAATGAGAAGAGTAACGCCTCTACAGGTTCAACCGCAGGAATCTACCAAGGACGTCTGCGCGTCGCATGGACATCTGCGCGCCGCGCGGACATCCCCGATAGAAACACCTCCACCGACACTCAAAACAGGCGCCAAGTGGGATGCAAGCAACGAGCTTAGGTGGAATTAAACCTCCGAAGTCGGTTTTCTAAGGTGGACAAAGGAAAAAAGGGGATTTGCACAAGGGGTGCAAATTCACTCTTGTACACTCCTGAAGGATAATGCACTCAAACCCTTTGAACAATCTCATAAATTTGCACAAATAGAACCTCTGTATGAAGTTCTCCTGAATGCCAAATTCAATGGATATTTCACCACCTCAAATGGCTGCAACACTGAAGAATGTATCGTTCTCCAATGGCTCGAAGAATGAAACCCTTGGCTCCCTTCTCATAGAAATTTTCATGAAATCAAAATGCTCCAAAATGCCTTGGCTCGATTCCCAAAGCAATATTTATAATACTCAAGGACGAGGTCGATTTCTCCCAAAAAGCGCATTAAATGCAATTAAATGATATAACATTGCATCCTTTAATAATTATTATTTAATACCTTGGGATTGGCATCCAATAAATTAATTGCATAATTGGCCCCCTTTTAATCATGAATTGACCCCTTCATTATAAAGTTAAGTTATAACTTTATAATAGCACTTTTAATTAATTAAATATTACTCGAGCCAATAAAACATTAATATCTCCTTTAATACTTAGCATTTCATCATTTCATCTAAAACTGGAGCCAAGTCTGTGAATCCCAATATGACCAAGTGTCTTACTAGAAATAGTAAGGGTCCCTCTCAACAAACCTCTGACTTACTATAAATAGTAAGTATAGCAAACGGAGCCTGGAAAACACCAAACGAAAGCCAGAACTGGAAACCACTTAACTCTGGAGAAAATACAAGCCTCAGAAGACCCTCTATCCATACTCATTAGCCTACGAGGGTCAGAATGATAGGCTAATTTCGCTGACAACTGAGGTCTAACTAGGAGGGGACATTACATAAAATAGCTTTGGTTATGTCAAGGTCCATCTTCAATGTAATCAACTTAGATAGTTAATTAACAAATGAAATAAATAAATAATGTTTTGTCGGGGATTTAGTCCTTCGGATTAGTTAGGACTCCGAAGATTAGTCCTCGGGATTAGTTAGTACTTGGCAGTTACTGACGGTTGGTGTTCTCAACCGACGCCGGTTAACTATTTATATTGCTGTGACGGTTGTATTCGGGGACTAGTGTTGATGTGATGATGTAATGCTGCAAATACATAAATAAAGATCTGAATACTTTCATATGCGTCTGTTCTATGAATGATTTCTATGTTCAAAGATATTTTGCAATCTAGTTTACTTCTGTAGTACATTGAAATACTGTTAGTGGAGTAAACATTTGGCGTCGTTGCCTGAGCGGACTAGGGAATCACTTGACATGGCAGCATAATGGGTTGCCCGGTGGAACAGCCTGTGGACACCAATGAAGAAAGAGAAGACCTGTTGACTGAAGATTTGATAAATCTGTGGAAGATTTCCCTAAGAGACCACGTACGAAGGGAATCCCGCAGGCAGGAAATCCTTGAGGATGTTATCTAGGATAGACTGGAAGTCAACGACAAAGTGGATCACCTCCTAAATCGTATGCCCAGATTGTTGGCCCATCATTTTATCATCCTACAAGCCCTGTTGTGCCCCAAAATTAAAATTTTTGTTACACTTAGACATTTTGAAGAAATGAGTAAAAGTCTTGTTAAATTAGTCAAAAAGGTCAAAATTTGGGTGTGCATGTCTTGCATGAGGGGATAAAACGCAAAATTTTCAAATTATGACGATCTGGGTATGCTCAAAGCAGCTTAACCTACAAAACCCAAATCTCAATTTTTCATCCCTAAATTTTAGGAAAACTGCTATTTTTAGAAATTTTCTAAATTTAGTAACGTATTCTGGGTTTTTCTGGGTTTCTTTGGAAATGGATACTAGCAAAACTTTCTAAAAATAGAAAGTTGGTTTGATAGGGTCCAAACTGATTTTGATTGGCTCAAAATACGTTCGTATCAGGCTGGTGCAGTCAGAATCTCAAAATTATCAGTTTTGCCCTACTAGGTCTATTCTGCTTTTTCAGAAGCATATTAGGAGCTCCGAAGACATTAATGGAGGTCATTCCCCTGCCAGGTGTCAGATTCAACATTCAGAGCATTCGACAAAAGGTGAGTTGGTGAACAGTCACGAAGAACAGAGAACAAAGTGAAAAATGGTGAAAATTTTCTAACACTACCAGACTTGGGCGCCCCAGGTAAGAAAGGGCGCCCATCTTTTTAGGGTACCAGATGTTGAAATTAGGGTTTACGTCTCCAACCAAAGTTGTTCAGTTCTCTTCCAGCTCCGCAGCGAGTCTAACGGCGCAGTCATCAGATTACCCAGTCATCCGGAATTCAGCGTTGAACGGGAGGTATCCAAACTGATGTCAGGATGAAAAAGGATGAAGATTATTAAAATCTGACTAAGTCTGGATAAAGTGGGTGCCCCTGGTGAAGAAGGGCGCCCAACTTTTTGAGGCATCTAACTCAGCAGTTAGGGTTGGAAAATATGCTCGATCTCTTCAATATTCAGCCTGCTTCGTCGCGCCTGTCTCCGTCAGATCATTCGACTAGTCGTCTTCCAGCAAATTCAAATCGAAGTCAAAGATACAGAATGAAGGTTTCAAACTCTGAAGAAAATCAAATGAAATTTGACTAAGTCTGGAAGGTTTGAGCGCCCCAGGTGACGAAGGGCGCCCAAGTTTTCAAGGGGCTAAACAGATGAATTCACAGAAGTATCTCTAATATGATCTCTTCGCAATCGATCCAGCTCTCCAACGAGATATCCAGCACGTCTATCGAAGGTCACAGTCGCAAGATACAAGAAGCCGAACAAAGGGTCTGGCAAGAGCTGAATTTCAAAGTTCAGAAGCAAACACAAAAAAGTGAAAAATAAACTAAGTCTGGTGAACATGGGCGCCCCCAGCCAAGATGGGCGCCCAAGCTTTTGAGGGATTAAAATTCACTTTTTGACAGAGTTCATCTCAGAAGACCCCTCCTCATATCTCGTCAACTTTGCGATGAGCACAATAGGCAAACAATCCGACGTCCGGAGCTGCAGATTCGACGAGATCATCTATAGAAGAGGAGTCAATGAAGAAATTTAAAGATCATGAAAATGGCTAACTCTGGACAAAATGGGCGCCCCTGGAAGGAAAAGGTTCCAATGAATTCGAAGGTCGAGATGAAGTTTTTAGCCAGAGACTCCTCCAGAACAACCTTTTCAGAATCAGTCCAGCTCCATGATGAATCCCTCAGCTCACATATCAGATCAGACTGCAAACCAGAAATCGAAGGCAAAGTAGGGGGTCAAAATGACAGAAAGTTGAAAATATCATAAATTTGACTAACATTGCTTGTAGTGGGCGCCCTTGGAGAAGAAGGGTGCCCATCTTCTCATGCCTTAGAAATTTTTCGAGATTTTCAAAGTTTTCAAAATTGCAAGTGAAGGAAGGCGTCCAAGTTCAATGAAGCAGAGATTTTAGGGTTTTTAGAAATAAAAGCAAAAGAAAACAAACCTAAAAACAAAACCCTAAGTCTATTTAACACCCCTCTTTCATGTAATTTTTATTATTTTTGCAAATAGCATTCAGAGGAGAAAGTTGGAGCAACAAGTTTGAAGAATTTTTATGATCCAAGAATTCATATTTGCTGGTTTTTCATCAGATTTTTCAGATCAGCAAGCATAACCCTTGCTTTTTCAAGCTTCTTCATCCAGAAGATCAAGTTTTTCAAACAGAAGGCCAAGGTTTTCAAATTTTCAATCATCTGGGTCTTTTTCCTTCATTCTTCTGAAGAAATTTTCAAGAACTTCATCAAATTGCAGCAGCTGCTTTTTTCTTGCATGTAAGTGAAATCCTCAGTGCGTTCAGTTTTCAACCATCTGGGTCCTCTCAAATCAATCTTCTGAAGAAAACCCATATCACAACTTTTTTCAAGAAAATTTCAAATCCTAGGGTTGGCTGCTTTTTTGATCAGCCATCAGGGTTTTGCAAATCTAATCAACAGGGTCCATTTCTAATCATATTCTGAACAAAACCCAGGTGCCAGCTTTTTTTGGAAAAAATTGAAGAAATTAGGGTTTGCTGCTTTTAGAGCAAAATTCAAAATTTTCAAAAGCGGACGATCTGGGTTGTCTTGCAACTAATTTGAGCAAAACCCATATCTCAAAAAAAATTTCAAAAATTTGTCCGTTGGAGCAAGAAAATCAGCATTCTAAAAATAGAAATTGCTCAAGACTTGTCGCACCTAGGCGAGTTTACAGTCATTCTTCAAGTTTTCCGAAATGGAGTACACTCCTAATGTTTTCAAGACTGAATCAGCTCTTTATCATGATTACATCAAAACCGCTGAGACAGACTTGCATCATATCAAGCCGGTGTTCGATCTACACGCCTTGGAGAGCGCAGGCAACACCTCAATCAGGAACTTGGGACATTTTGGACTCCTCGCAGCAGCGTCTATTCCTATATCAGTTCAGAGTCTTGAGTTCGTAATCACTTGCATCAAGCATTACAATTCGGCTACAAGGGAGATCCAGTCAGCTGATGGAAGATTAATTTGCAATCTAAAGCCTGATATGATCAAGAAGTGTTTTTCCATTCCCCCATGGCCTGAAAGCGTCACTATCTCAAAGGGTGAATGTGAAAGGATATGGAACATGCACAAAGACAAATATAGCAAGAAGATTGCACAGAGGTGGATGAAGGAGAAACACAGAACATTTCCCAAGAACGTCGGGCGAGGAGAGTTTAAGGATGAAATTGCTATCATTATTACCTTGCTCAATAGGGTCACTGGCTCAGAAGATGCCACCAAGTTTCAGCCTTGGATGTTTTACGCCATACCCCACATCATGAAGAAAACTGAGTTCTATGATTGACCTACCTTGATTAGTGACTGCCTACATCAGCAGATAACAGAATACTTTCAATTTCATGTATTCCACATGGCATCTTACCTAGTCTACCTAGTGGCCTATCAAGGTCAATTCAGAGGGTTGAACACCGAGGGATCATTGAGTGTACAACACATATATAACTACTATCCCCAGCTGGAGTTCACAAAGTCATTGCATCACTAGAAAAGAGTGAACGAGGCTTTTTTGATGTACACAGTGCGGGACCTGGACAATGAATTACACGTCCGTATATCTTCAGTTGCCAGGGCAGCAATGGCGGAGTGGGCGGATTGGTTCATACAGTTTCCCACTTTCACCTATCTCAGGGTCTATGGCTATTCAGGTGCCCCGCTGATGTTACCAAGGTATCCGTCAGACGAGGTTGTCTTCATGGAATTCTTAAGGCAAGCCCACGATGTCCACACAGTCTTGAGGAACAGAAAGAAACCCTCCCTTCATTTTCCATTAGGGCTGGGAATTTATACATGCAGGACTGCCGCAGATGCAAAGACAATAGGAGATGAGTTAGATAAACTCGGCCTCAAGCCTTACAGCGAGAAACGATCATTTGATCCTCATGGTGTCTACGCTGGCCAACTTGAGAAGAACTACGCTCATATATCCGCCCTTGAAGAATTTTGGGCTAATTGTACAGATGAGTTCGAGGTGCGGAGGCGTAGTTACAACAGGCTTACTCTCCATCAAATGAAAGACTGCTTAAATGAGGACATAGAAGGGTTATCAGATGATGACGAGTATGTGCTTCTCCCGATGTATACTCAGAAGCGAATAGAAGATCCGCCCCTTTCACAAGTCAACTGGGCTAATAAGGAATCCCTTTCAGTCGAAGACAGGACAAGACAAGTCCTTGAGCACAGCAAGGTTTTCCTAATCCTAAAGAGGAAAAACTCCATTCCAATAGCAGAGCCGCCAAGGACAATTCCCTCTTCCTCCAGAGCACAGTCAAAAGGGAAGGGTAAAAGTCAGTCTCAAGAAGGCGTCAAAGGTAACAGATCAAATAAAAATATAAGAAGGTTGAATTTCTCAGGCATAGTCATACAGGAGCAACCTACAGCTGAAACAGAAGCTCCTCCTGACGAGTTTGTACCTCAGAAAGAAATAGAGGAGCCACCTTTAACACATGTCTCAGTACCTTTGACAGAACCAATTCACATCGATCTTGATATCGAAGACGATGAAGCGATTGCACTAGCACCTCCTAAGGAAGTTAGCAAAGATACTATTGTGTCTTGGCTTGAGAACTCCTTAGGAAGGGTAAGAAGACGACCTTCATATCAGGTGAGTGTTGATGATCTCGATAACATCTATCAAGAACCTCCTAAGAAGAAAGCAAGAAGCAAGTTCACTTTGATAGGAATCCTGATAACGAGATAATCATGGAGACTGCATTTCCCACAGAAGATGAGAACAGGGATGAGGTGAATATGGATGACTTCGTCATGGTCAAGGCTAATCTCGGTAGAAATACCAGACATGCGGATTTGAGTCTCTTCAGAGTTGTGTCTGAAAACCCTCAGGAAAGAGTACTCAAGGATGGAGAAGACAAGGCAGCCCTCAAGGCTGAAAATCAGCAGCTCAAGCTTTTTATTTCTAACCTTGTCCATGGTTCTTCACAGGCAACCCAGTTGCTGCCCCAGATTTTAGAGATACCAGCTGATCATCATCAGTTGAGAGAGCTAGTTATTTATGGGAAAGAAACTCAAGAGTGGATCGAGAGTTTCATTGTCAGAGGAAGGGAGATCTTGGCACGGATGTTCCAGTTAAGAGAAAACGCTCATGAGCTACGTCAAGGTATTCAAGGGTTTGAACAAACACTGGCTGAAGTTAGACCAAGGCATGAGATCATCATCGCTGATTTAGACACAGCCTATGGTTCAGCAGTTTCAAAAGAACACAAGAGACAAATCCTTGCTTGGAGGGAGCGTCATGTTTTCAAAGTTAAAACCTATGAGAGGATATCCGAAGAATTCATCGCCTACAGACAAAAGGTGATTGAAGCTCTTCTTTTCATCAGCGAATTTGTCACAAAGATTCCTTCTAGGTACAGTCTTGAAGATGGTTCCTATGTCGGGCTTGATGAAGTGCAGGATCAGTTTCAGAGTGTTGTTCTCGGTTGCAATCCAGTTGGCGAAAGGATAGGTCATATTTCGGTGGTGTCAGCAAAGTTCAAGAAAGCGGCCAATGAGGCCAAAGATTTCTTGAGATCTATTGCAGATGCTGAAGATATTCTAGAAAAGCGGTGTTTTGCCATTGATGGTATAGATGCACCGAACCGGGACACAATTTCTAATTTCTTAGCGGATGTGATTGAGCTTTAAAGCAGCTTTCTTCTAGAAGCTTTCTTTCCCGCTTTCTTTCTATTCTTGGAATAATTCTTATCCATTCCTTGAGGATAGAAAGAAGATAAAATGTGATAGTTGGCATTTCCTGCTTTTTTATGCTTTCTTAGGTTTTAGATGTTATCCTCTTTCTAGATTTAGTAATAAAGCTTGCTTGCTGAGCAAGCCCTAGATTGTGAAAGCAAGGAGATTTTAGGGTTCCCTACTCCTTTGCTTGTCTATAAATAAGAGCCTTTGCTCATTAGTTTCTTTAACTGTGCTAGTGAGAACAAAACGCTGAGCCTATTGTGCCTTCTATTTGTTACTCGAGTATTGTTCAATTGTGTTGTGATAACAAATTGTTGAGCCTCTTTAGCCAACAAGGAGTTAGAGTGATTACTATTTCTATTGTGTAAGAATAAGATTGCAACCCTCTTTAGCTACAATTTCTTGTTCCAGGCATGTTAGAAGTGAATCTTGTTCCAGAAATTTGAGTAATAAGATCATGAACCTCCTTTGCCTTGGTCGAAAATCTCAGATTTCCGTTATTTATGTTCCACTTTTATGATCTTGATTTCAACTTACATTGAAGTGTGTAGATGTTTGTTGGGAGATAGTTTATCGAAGTGTTTTGTCCGAAAATCTACCTTGTTCATTTCTAGTTTCTCTTGCTCTACTATTACTTGAGAAATTAGAAACGCCTTTAGTTTAAGTTAGTCGTAGTTGAAGTTCTTAAAACCAGAAAATCTCAGCTGCGGCGTTTGTGTTTAATAAACCTTGTGCTCTAAGCTGATCAAAAAGATAGGCAACTTAGTTTTAGTTTACTTTCTTTCAAACACCATCAGCAAGAAGGAGCTTCCTCTCCTAATTTGAAGAGCAGTTTATCTGTGCATAGCTGTCCATTTCAAATACGCATTCCAGAGGTGCGAATTTAAACGCCAACAAGACCTTCGAGAGGAAGAAGATCGGGAACACCAAAGGCAACAAATATTGCAGCGGTACGAAGAAAAAACCAAACAAGAAGAGGAAGTAAGAGACACTAGTCGGAGACGTATGTCCAGTAACCAACAATGATCACCTGAACAACTTTTAATGCCCGTAAGGCCGAACAAAGACAAGAACCGAGTACCAAGCAGGCACGAGACTCAAGAGGAGAAGGTTTGGCGATCACTCAGGGTGCAAGAGCAAGAAAACCAATGGCGAAGACTAAAGCAAGTTGGTAAAGAATTTGATGAGGATCTAATTGAAATAAACCAGAGTATTAAAAGAACACATGAGAATCTGAAGAAAATAGACACATCCATTCGTAGAGCACATCAAAGTTTGGTTGAAGGGAGGGACGAAGGACCCTTCGACACTCCATACATAGTAAGGTACAATATCTATGAAAAAGAAGATGAATTAAGTGAAGAACTTGATAGTAGCATCAAACGTCTTCAGGAGTTGTCCATATTGGACGACGACAAACGGTTGACGAGTGGAAGATCTGAGCCCAGTACCCCAAGGCGGAGAGAGTACCGAAGGGAACCCCAGGAGACTCAAGGTGTCGAGGACGCTGACGGAAAACGTGGGAGTGACTCGTACACGGCCGAGAGTGCAAGTGGCGCACCGGAACATAGCGGGGAAACCGGTCTAGTCGGGTCAAATACACAAGGAGGACAAAGGGGAAAGATGGTGACTCCGGCCGAGCGACAGAAGCTGCCAAAGTTTACGGGGAATGGGGCAGAAGATCCAGTACAGCATTGCAAAACATGTGAAACCATTTGGATAGCAAATGGACAAGATGATTCGGATTAGTGGCTGAAAGCATTTCCGGCGACACTCAGAGATAGTGCCATCGACTGGTACTCGGAATTGGACCAAGTACACAAAGCTACATGGAGATTATTGAAGCAAGCATTTCAAAAGGAGTTCAAACTCCTGCTAAATGATAGCGAGATTGTTGCGGAGATATACAATACCAAGCAAGGAAAGCACGAGAGTGTGCAGACCTACAATCAGAAATTAAAAGATTTGCTGGGAAAATGTCAGAACCCTGGTGGTTTTCGATTCAAAACCCTAACTGAAATCTGAGGTTTTTTTGCAAATTTTGAGATTTTTGTATTTTTTGAGTTTTCAGGCAACAATGTAAAGCTGCGATTTCTCTCAAAAATACTAATAAAATTCATAAAAAAATAAATGACTCTAGAAAAGCTTGGGAAATGATCAGAGAAGGTAGGCGCACTGTTTATTATTACTTCCAGAGCATTTACAATACAAAAGTCAGAACAAAGCATGAGTTACAATAAATTTATTAAAAAAAACCTGATTTCTCTTTAATGGCGGCTGTAGCAACAATAAATGCACATAGAAATTAATAACTCCACTTGCTCTCCCGTTCCAAGCAAGAATCAGTCTCCAGAACCAAGGCGCCCAAGAAGCAAACACCAGAATCTGAAAGATACAGGCGTTCCACTGAAGATGAGAAAGTACGGCCAAGAAAGGTACAGAAGTACGGCCTGTCTGCAGCAGCATTAAATGAAGTACGGCCTTTGGAATTTGTGCCAAGTCTCAAATGAATGGTCTCTGAAAAGATACGCCTTTACTGCCAGATGAAGTTCTCTGTGAATCTCTGCTAAAATAACTCGATAATCTCAAACTGTGATCTCTGGATGAAATCACCAAGTGCCAGCTTCAACTGATATTTCACAGCCTCAGTCTGCCTGATCTCTGAAGAGTTTTCGTTCTCCAGAAACGATCGTCTGCCAGAAACCCTAAGGTTTGCAAACTCCAATGCTCAGAGCAAAAGACAAATTAGAATAACATTTCATAATGGTTCGATTTGTCTTGACTGCAAAATATATATCCTCTTCAATAAAATTCGACCCAATGCTCTTTTTTAATAATCATTTAATAAAATGATTAAATTCGTCTTTTCAAGACTTAGGAGAAATCTATTTAATAATTGGCGCTTATTTTAATGAATAATAAATATTCATTAAATCAAAAATCAATACTTTATTATAAAGTATATTAAATACTTTATAACAGGCCAAATTAATTAAATAATTTAATATTTCAATAAAGTGACTTTAATATAAAGTCAAATTATTAAATATTTAATAATGCATTAAATATCCCTTATTCCTCCGTTTGATCATCAAACTGCTGAACTGGATCGATTCTGAGCTGAAAGGTTGAACCAGGTGCCCTGCCCGAAATAGCAGCTTCCGCCTGACCTAACTTTCTAAAAATAGAAAGTTCCTGAAAAAGCACTCTGGAAGATTCTGCGAAGGCCCAACCTGACACAACTGCAAACTGGAGCTACCAAACACTGAGTAACTGCCTCCGATGATCCTCTGCACACCCTGTCAGCCTACAAGGATCGAAATTATAGGCTAACTCCTCGACAAACAGTGTCAGCTAAAACGGGGACATGACAGAAAACTTGAGTCACAACCTACAGATGGCCTGAAGAAGAGGTGGTTTATTGAGGGACTACTTCCCTCGCTCTGAAGGAAAATGAAAATGGTACCACCATCCTCATACACTGAAGCATATAACCATGCGATGGACATCGAAAGTGAGCATAAGACATCCTCCAAAGGGAAGAAGAAAGATGACAAAGAAAGTGCAGGGGAGAGCGAAGATGAATCAACAACCGTACAAAGGACTCATCAAAAATAAAGAACTCATCAAAAATAATGTTATTGATCTCATCAAAACCTTAAACCTTCTTGTACCTCAAATTATCACCCAAATCCCATAGGCATAAACAATTTTGAATTTGAGTCAACAAATCTATATGCCCTATACTACAAGTCATATCTTTGACCCTTTCAGCATTCTTAGAGTGCTCTCCATGATGTCAAAAATCTTCTATTGACATAGAATAAAGCAATAAATCTGAAATATGATCATATTTGTAATGACCCTGCTCAAATCTGCCCTTAAAATGCTGATAAAGAGCTCAAAGAAGATCGTCAAACAATTCACTTGCAACCTCCCAGCTTGCTGGTTATTGTGATCAGATTGATATGCTCTTTGAAAATTGATTATTGAATGCTTCCAATGCATGAAATTCAACACTACTATGCACAAATTAACATCTTAAAGCATGTATGATTTTCCTTAATCATTAACAATGACTTCTAAATGATAAAACATTCACCTACAGCCAACTAGTATTTTGTCAAATAGTTGGTATGCAACTACTTTGCTGGTAATAACATCTTTAGCCTACTGGCATTTTGACAAACACTTGGCCAGCATCCTATTAAGCTGATACAAATGATTTTAAAATGCATAAGTCAATCTTGTATGACTCCCAAAAGGTGATATCTTTATTGAAAAATGCAAACTCCCCATCAATGGTAACAATTCGAATGCCAAGACTCTTGGCTGATATATATAATACTATGAATATGAAGTCATTACAATCTGATTATAACTTACACTATTCAAAATGATAATGCAATTTATTCCCCTCCACAAATGATGTACTTATGATAATAAAGGATGCAATGTTATTTCTAAATCAATACAAAAATGGAGAACCTGGAACTGTGAGTTGCTTGCACAATTAATTTCGATTCTCCTAGCAGCTGTTGAAAATGCTTCCAAAATGAATATGTACTGCCTTCTTATGTTATAGCCTGGCTCTAATTTCCTTTGAATTTTATTCTCCTTCAATGCTGAGATCAACCTCCCTAACTTAGCCATCCCTGTTTCTGGATTAAAATGCAGATAATAAATAATGAGCAGCCTCCACTTCCTCTATGAAGCATCAAACATTGTCTCCAAGGCCTCACAAGTGAAGCGCTTCTACTAGCAAAATAAGTCGATGCCTGTGTGGGTCTCTATGACCAAAATCGTGGCCTTCATGACTGGTAGAATGACTGATAAAAACAATATCAGACTGCTGTTAATGATATAAAATCAATCCTGGGCTGTAAACCAATGAAGACTCCAGTCATCAAAAATACCTCCAATCAACCATTAATTGAACTATGCAAGAATGGAGCATTCACTAGCAAATCGTGGTCTCAAGTGGTTCTCAGCTGTGACTGTAAACTGATATCAGAATATGTAAATGAGCTGAAGATGCAAATCGAACCTTCTATATGTCAATTTTGTCCTTCTTTAATGTCTGAGATATCACCACCAATCTGGAAATGAATGACAATGAAATTTTGAAGATACAATGCTCCAATGATGTCTCCAATATCTCCAATCGTACTTTAGCAAAATTGGCCCTAGGCCATTAATTTTGCTCAATAAAACAATTAACCCAGCAATACCTCAGCTGTTGTGATGACTCCAAACCCTTATTTTAAAAGTACAATAATACATCAGCTATTGTACTCAAATATATCTCACAATGAAGCACAAACAGAAAGTCTGAAGTAACTTTATCCCAACTGCAATAATTCAAGTGATATTTCACACCCTCAAAATTGCTATCAATAGGAAGTTTTCATTTCCTATGATAAAGAATAATCTGCAGAAACCCTAGTCTCCACAAGATGAAATGTCAACAACAATAACAACATCAAATCTGGATGATAGGCAATGAGCTCCTCATGTCTATTTATTTTTATTCCTCAATAGGTCGGCCTCCTTCTAGAACTTTCCCAAGTCAGCTTCTAGAAGGAATATTATAATATTATTTTCTTATTTTATTATTGCACTTTATAATAATACAAAATATTAATCAACTCCTAAAGTGCATTATAACATTATAATATAAAATAAAGGTTTCCATAAATAGAAATATCCATGATGATACTAGGAAAACCTTCATGAAATCACGAAATGAGCCAACCAATCAACTGGGTATCTGCCAAACGACCCTCTTATCAAGTCCCATTAGCCTACGAGGATCAGCAATAGGCTAATTCCTCTAAACTCCAATGCTCATGAAAAAGGGGACATTACAATATTTCTCATACCTTGGCCTGTAATCAAAGTGCTTACCTTTGTTTGCCAATATAGAAGTTGTTGAGAGATCCTCAACACAACCATGCTTATTATTCAAGATTCCCACATTAGGATCAACTAAAATGTTCTTCTCAATTACATGCATATAAACATAGCTACTTTAAAATCAATCACATTATGCAATGACTCACCTTTTGAGATTGATGGCTAGTTCATGTATTGGTACATCTTTTCTGTAATGTCCCCATTTTTAGCACTGCACTTTTCAGTGATTGATGGCCTATCCCCTGGGTGTTGTCGGCTAGTCAGAGGCAGAATTAGGGTTTCTGACTGTTTGGTGGGTTCTCTTGAAGATTCAGGGTTTTGCTTGTTGGAGTTTGGCTGTTTGGATTCTAGATTCTTTCTGGGTTTTCAGAGAGCTTCACAGAGGTATGACATGCAACTATGTCGAGCAACCTTTCTTGACTTACTATTTTTAGTAAGTAATGACGGCTACATCTCGAAGTTTGGGATTTTGGATTGCAGATTTTTTCTGGGTTTTCAGAAAGCTTCGCAATGGTATTGCATGCACTTTGATCCGAGCAACTTTCCGAATTTACTATTTTTAGTAAATTCTATTTCTGGCAATGGTCCTGTTGGCTTCAGTTCAGTTGGCCTCCTTTTGCAGTCAGTTCAGTTGGTATGGTTGTTTTGGCCTCTTGATGCTTTTTCTGGAGAGATAAGTATTTTAATTAAAATAATGTTATATTTTAATTCGAGGAATGAATGTCTCCTAGCTTGGCTCTTCTTCTTGCTTGAAAGATAGCAACTAGTTGAGAGATAGTTGTAATAGGTTTGTCTTGCATTTCAGTTGAGTATCTTGCATTTTTGGAGTTCTAGTTTTGCTTTTCAGTCTCATTTTGAAGTTGTTGAATATCATAGCTAATTGTAAGAATTGCTCATATCTCATGAAATAAAAATATTATTGTTCTGGGCATTGCATAAATCCTTTTCTCTATGTGGGGCGACCATTCTTGCAAAGTTGTAGATTTTTTAATGCAGATTTGGATTTTTAAAAGCAAAATCGCCTCTCTCTTGGCCGTACCATTCTGGTCTGCCTGGCAAATGTTTAGAAAAAAAAATACTTCAATTTGTTAGCTGTTTCTTTGTCTAGTCTTCATTGCCATCATTATAGCTTTCGTTTGCATCAAGTCTCATGTCATTCCGGCAAGTATTGAGTGAGTTGTGAGTATTTTGGTGGGTTCTAGGGTTGCTGATTGCTTCATTTCAGTTGCTGGTCTGTTATATCAGTCATAGATAAATGCAGATTTGTGAGGAGTTTGAGTCCAGAGAGGTTTGTCAAGCATTGAGGAAGTCTTACAAATTATTGCAGCATTGAAGAACTTGGATTACTAGGCTTTGGCAAGCATTCTAACATATTGTAAGCTGATTAGTAGTACTATTAGCAATTCTCCTCTCTATCTTTCTCTTACTTTATTGTACTTCCCGCTGAATAAGTGGAAGAGGCTGGATTGCCGCCTATTTACATTCTGAGTTGCATTGTAATTCCTTAGTATCTCCGCCATATGGTAGCTCCATTCCCATCTTGGGTTGGAAAGCACATTCTTGGCGTCGAGTTTACTTTCAGTCAGTAGTTGTAGGGACCCTCTGACCATATGCTCGCCATCACTCGGCGCCATCCTTGGTTAGAGTTACTTCAGCTCATCTTGCATCTAGATCCTCTGACCATATGCTCATCTATCCTAGACGCATTCTTGGTTAGAGTTCCCTTTCAGTTTGCATCTGCATTAGATCCTCTGACCATATGCTCACACCTTGCCCACATCGGGATCCTGGTGTACATTCTTGGTTAGAGTTGCTTACGCAACGTTTTGGTTTTAGAGCTAACCTTAACGGGTGCGTGTTGATTGTAATTGCATTTGAAAAAACAAAAAAAATTGGTTCGGTTCTTTACATTTTCCCATCTCGGGCTCTTCTATTATGTCCCCCTTCTCAAGCATAACTTCATGGACCCTTAGCCTATTTTTTGCAATTTTTCCCATAGGCTAATAGGGTGGTGGAAAAAGGAAAACTAATTAAATTAAGTTGTCAAAAAGTACTCTAACTTATACATTAATTGATAACTTATATTTAACTATTTAAATAAGGTGTTTTAAGTGATTAAATAAAGTGTTGTTATATGCAAGGTGCAAAAAGGTAAATAAAAAGGACGCTTTATTATACTTTTATAACTTTGAAGTTACAATTGTCAAAAAGAGGCATTGTTGTTCTTGCCACCAAGGTTCAAACCCCGTTGGGGTGGTATTGTTGAATGATTGTATTCCGGTTCATAGCTCTGGTCAAAAGCGTTTACCCCTTGAATAAAAAAAAAACAATTGTCAAAAAGAAAATAATACTATTTTATTCCCTCAAAATGTTTTCAAAAAGGGTCTTCTTGCTCATTTGAACAATTTCATTTCCCAAGAATGAATGTAAGTTCTTTCTTTCTCGATGACAAAAACCCTCTAGTATTGTTCGTTTCGAAAAGGGAAACCCTCCTAGCCTTTTAGTGCATTTCTACATAAGAATTTTTTGTGTGCTCCAATTGATTCACATTTCCAATATTCAATGTTTCTAAGGTTTGAGGATTCCAATTTTTTGTATAAATATTTCAAAGTTTGCCAAATGAATATATATGATTATTGCATTTTATTCAACTATTTTGGAGAGTAATACTTCCCTACAAGCCATACTTCGCATAGTTCTTATAGGTCATACAAATTTGATTTCTTTTATAATAAGTTTGCAATGTTATCAAGTGTGATTTGATTTCTTTAATAATAAGCTTGCAGTGATATCAAGTGTGATTGCAAAAAGATTTACACTCTTAAGCACTAAGTTAATAGAAAATATCTCCTTGGAACTAGCCATACTACCTTGAAACCAAGCCGTACATTGTTGTAGACCAACACAAGCTATACTTGTGGATAATCTTCTATATTTTCATTCTTTAAATATTGTTGTTGCTCTTTCTACACCTGGTGATCCATACTTGGAGGAATTACAGAATATTTATTGCAGATTCAAATGTGTATGAGGGTGTGTGTTCACTTGCTATCTAGACATGCACCCACTTAAGCATATTAAATTAGTTTATGCATACATGATTCATTCATATAAGGATAACAGAGTATTTTCAAAGATGTATCAATTGTTTCTTGTATTCACTCAAATGCTCTTATACAAAAATGTGGAAAGGAATACATTTCCAATAACATGGTCCCTTTTCCCAACTTTAGGATAAGTATATAAATTTGTCAATGATTGCCAAGGAAGTATATATGTCCGCTTGGCTACAAAGTTCCACAACTGCATGATGTTAAAGGAAATTAAGCCTGTTGCAGAATTTTGAGGGCTATTAGTATAATACCAACATTGCATGAAAAGTTTCGACAACAGATCATTTCACAAAAATAAGGAAATTGGGGAGATTTAGGGGTGATGTGGATGTTGTGGAGAGTTGGGGGTTAACAAGACATATCTTAAACAAGGTCGAAATTCCACACTGAGGAATTTTTTGGCTGAGATTGAAGGTAAAAAGAGTGACGCAAAGGTTTGAAGGTCTAAGGACATATCCTAAACATGTTTGAAGTTTTGCAACACCAAAATATCCTAAAGCATAGGAAAATTTTGTAATTGCATAACTTTTATAGTTTTGCCTTGACTTTTTTTCCTCAAATTTGAAACATGACATCCCAAACACTAGGAAAATACCATAAATGCTTAACTTTCACAATTTTAGTCGGATCTTCCTAAAATTCAAAGAATGACCTATGTTTATAGTAGGAAAACCCTGCAATTGCATAACTTTCCCAAATGAACTTGGATCTTGTTGATGTTAGCAGCGTCTGTAGCATTCTTCCAGCGATATCATTACTTTGAATAAATTAGATAATAGCTATAAGCTATCTAATTTATAAGATCTCAAAAGGCACGACTTAAAGACATTTCGATTTGCTAATGAAGATAAACATTAAATGATGATTCATCATTATTTGTCAAATATCATTTATTTATCAAGAGGCGCGATTTATTTAATAGCCGACTTTATCTTATTGGCGCGATTTTTTAAGAAGATGTCTTTACTTTGAGGCCGACCAGTTTGGGAAGAATCACGTCTTTTCATTTAAGAGATGTATATATTCTTGTTGCCTTTGTTCACTATGATCATCGATTTTCAAGCAAGTTCGAATATTCATTTAAGTACGAATTCTTCTAAGGCAGTGCGAATTTATCTAAGGCAGTGCGGATTCTTCTAAGAACAGTGCGAATTCATTAAAGGCAGAATTGTATACTGTCAGGTGCAGATTATTATCTGCTTCTGTATATTGTGTAGGTGCTGCAGGATTGGCCTTGGTATTGGCCTCATTGTAAAGAGAATTGTTGCCTCTATTTATATATATAAGTGAGATCTATTGTTGCTGGGTTTTTCTCCCTCAAGAGGAGGGTTTTCCCAGGGTATCTGCTGTGTTATTGTGTCTGATTTTGAATTAATTTTCTGTGCACTTATCTGATCACTAAATTTAACATGGTATCAGAGCGGGTGTGAAAAAGATCGTGATTAGATTCGTGCTTTCACAGCATTACTCTATTCTTTGTTGAAGGTTCTTGTCTATCTATACATCATTTAAGATGGTGAACGGATTGAAGATCGAGGATAGACTCGATGGAGCTTCAAACTACACCTCATGGAGATTCCGAATCATGCTTACATTAGAGGAGAATGATTTGGTTGAATTTGCGGAGACCAAGGTTCCCGAACCTGAAGAGGAAGAAGAGAAGCTGCAATGGAGGAAGAAAGATATCAAAGCAAAGAAGTTGCTAGTTGACTCCGTTAAAGACCACATCGTCCCTATTGTTTCTAAGTTGAAGACTGCGAGGGAGATGTTCAAAACTTTGGAAGAAATGTATGAAATCAACAACACCAGCCGGGCTCTTGCGCTGAAGCAACAACTTCATCATGTGAAGATGACGAAAGGAGAGACCGTGATCGCCTACTTCATGAGGATTGCAGAATTGAGAGATCAGCTCTCCACAATTGGCCATATGGTTGAAGATAAAGATTTGACAATGCTTGCACTCAACGGCTTGCCATTATCTTGGGAGTCCTATATTCAAGGAATTAGTGCGAGGTCTAAACTCCCGAAGTTTGATCGTTTGAGGGCCGATTGCATCCAAGAGGAATCAAGGTTGATGGCTAGAGGTGTTGGCCCAAGTTCTTCTAATCAAGAAATCCATGTTCTTGCAGCCCAAGCTTCGAAGAAGAAAGGAAAAGGTGGAAAGAAGGGTCACTTCAAGAGGAATCGTGATAAAGGAAATGATGATGCTCCCCCTTCCAAGAAGAAGCGAGACTTGTCTAAAATTCAATGCTTTAGGTGTGACAAGTTTGGTCATTTTGCCAAACATTGCCCTGACAGACCTAAGCATCAAGCCTCCGTTGCAGATGTAGAGAATGTTTCTCCTCAGAAGGATGAATATCTGTTTTGCTCAGCCTTGTCAAGCAATGTTGCCACCGACACCAACACATGGTTGATTGACAGTGGTGCTTCTCGTCACATCACCGGGTTCAAGGAGCACTTATCAAGCTTGGTGAAGAAAGACTCTTTGGAACAAGTTATCATTGGAGATGATGCTAGCTACACCGTGAAAGGGATTGGGACCTCTACTCTCCATTTGGATTCAGGCATCACACTTCAGTTGAGCAATGTTCTTTATGTTCCGGGGATCAAGCGCAATCTCATCTCTATTTCAGCCCTAGAAGATAAAGGATATCAAATTGCCTTCTCAAAAGGCAAAGTTCTTGTATGGATGGAGAACTCTAGCTTCAAGGATGCTCAAGTTATTGGAGTTAGACATGAAAGTCTTTACAAGGTTTGCACTCGTCCTATACAAGCCTTGGTTCATGATACTTCTTCTCTATGTGATCTTTGGCATCGAAGATTGGCGCATCTACACTTCCGTGCCTTGCCTATTATGGAGAAGATGGTGACAGGTCTACCTAAGTTTGACAAGGAGCATGAAGGCACTTGCAAGGGATGCGCTCTAGGTAAGAATGTAAAAGCCATTTTTCATAGTAGTGAAAATAGATCTAAGAGTATTTTAGATCTCATCCATTCAGATTTATGTGGTCCTATGTCTGTTCCGTCTTCGAGCAGATTTTTGTATTATGTACTGTTTATTGATGATCACTCTAGGAAGACTTGGATTTATTTCTTGAGGTCTAAAGAGTCTGAGGAAGTATTAGCTAGATTTAAGGAGTTCAAAGCCTTAGTAGAAAATCTTTCTGGTAAAAGAATTAAGGTCCTTAGATCTGACAATGGTGGTGAATACACCTCTGGTAGTTTTCTAGACTTTTGTATTAATGCAGGGATTAAGAGGGAGTTCTGTGTTCCCTATAATCCTCAGCAGAATGGTGTTGCAGAAAGAAAGAACAGGACAATCATGGAAGCAACAAAGGCCATGATTCATGATCAAGATTTGCAGACTTTCTTATGGGAAGAAGCCTCCAGGACAGCTGTATATGTGCAGAACAGAAGTCCTCACAAGATCTTGGAGAATATAACTCCGGAAGAAGCCTTCACAGGGAAGAAGCCTGAAGTCAGTCACTTAAGAATCTTTGGTTGTCCTGTTTATATTCATGTTCCGAAGGAGAAGAGAACTAAGTTGGAGCCTTCTGGCAAGAAGGGCATCTTTGTGGGCTACAACGAGACATCTAAAGCCTACAGAATTTACATTCCAGGACAAAAGTTGATTGAGATCAGTAGGGATGTTACCTTTGAGGAAGACATTGCATTTAGGAGATCCAAGGGCACTCACATGGAGTTCAATAACGAAGAGTCTCCTCAGGATATGGAAGTTGACCATACTCCTGAGATTCAGAGGGAGACTGTTGAACCAAAAGAAGATGCTGATCCTGTTGAACCCTTCGAACCTACTGATGGGCCTACTGACATTGTCATTGGAAGAAAGAGACCTCTATGGGCTAGGCGTACTATGCAAGAGGCAGAAAGCTTTGCAACTCCTAGAGGCACATTCAGAGAAAGTAAAAGGCCTCATAAGTTCTTCAATTATGTTGCCTTGATGAGTCAGATTATTGATTCAGAGCCTTCATGTGTTGAAGAAGCATCCAGTCATCAGGTTTGGAGAGATGCAATGGTAGAGGAGTATCAATCAATTCTGAAGAATGATGTTTGGGACATTGTTCCTAGACCTAAGAGCAAATCAGTGGTATCTTTGAAATGGCTCTTCAAAATCAAGCATGCTGCAGATGGGAGCATTGAGAAGTATAAGGCAAGATTTGTGGCTCGAGGGTTTTCTCAGAAAGAGGGAGTTGATTACGAAGAAACATTTGCTCCTGTTGCTCGTTACACTTCTGTTAGAACTATCATTGCCATTGCTGCATGGAGAGGATGGAAGATTCATCAGATGGACGTAAAGACAGCTTTTCTCAATGGTGTAATTGAGGAAGAAGTTCACATCGAGCAACCTGATGGTTTTGAAGTTCATGGGAAGGAGTCACATGTGTGTAAGCTGAAGAAGGCCTTGTATGGTCTTAAGCAGGCTCCTCGTGCTTGGTACGAAAGGATTGATCGGTACCTATCTAGTTTGGGTTTCTTGAAGAATGATGCTGATTCAAATCTCTACTTCAAGGTAATCAATGGTGATGCATTAATATTGGTTTTATATGTTGATGATTTGATCCTTACTGGAGAAGATCACCTGATTCTCAAGTGCAAGAAGGAGTTGACTTCAGAATTTGAGATGAAGGACCTTGGGCTTATGCATTACTTCCTTGGTTTAGAAGTCTGGCAGAAACCAGATGAGATGATTCTAAGTCAAGGAAAGTACACCATTGATATACTTAAGAGATTTGGCATGATGGATTGCAAATCCATGTCTACACCTATGGAGACCAACCTACATAAGTTGGAAGGAGGTGCACTAATTGGACTTAGTGGATCTACATTGTCAGAGCGATTGATTGGGTCTCACGATGTATCTAGTTAACACTAGACCTGATATTTGCTATGCATGAGTGCACTTAGCCAGGTTTATGTGTGATCCGAGACAGATACATCTTGTTGCAGCTAAACATATCCTAAGATACTTGCGTGGCACAGTTGGATATGGGTTGAGGTACACTTCAGATGCAAACTTGGAGTTACATGGTTTTACGATTCGATTGGGCGGGTGTGTCACAGATCGGAAGAGCACCTCTGGTTGTTGCTTCAATTTGGGTTCTGCTATGATTTCCTAGTGCAGCAGGAAGCGTCGTCTGTAGCATTGAGTACAGCAGAGGCCGAGTACATTGCAGCTTGTATGGCAACTCGGGAGCAGTGTGGCTTCGTAAGCTCCTTGCAAGATTGTTTGGACAATCAATGGAGCCTACCATCATCCATTGTGATAATCAGAGTTGCGTGAAGCTTTCTGTCAATCCTGTGTTTCATGACAGAACGAAGCATGTTGAGATCAAGTACCACTACATCAGAGATATGGTACTGCGGAAGGCTGTACAGTTGAGGTACATCAGCACTGATGAACAGACGGCAGATATTCTCACCAAGCCTCTCTCCAGGATAAAGTTTGTATACTTTCGAGATAAGCTTGGTATGGTGGAGAATCCAGCCTTGACTGAGAAAGAGTCTCAGTATCAATGAGCCATTCTATGAGACCTTCTCTGCGAGAGAAGTTTGAGGTAATATTCCTTGTTCTTCATATTTTACCATAGTATGGTTGTAGCCATTATGGTAGATATCGTGTTGAGGTGATATCCAATATCACGTTGAGGTGATATTTATCTTTTACCATAGTATGGTTGTAGCCATTATGGTAGATATCGTGATATATCCAATATCACGTTGAGGTGATATTCATCTGTTACCATAGTATGGTTGTAGCCATTATGGTAGATATCGTGTTGAGGCGATATCCAATATCACGTTGAGGTGATATTTATCTTTTACCATAGTATGGTTGTAGCCATTATGGTAGATATCGTGTTGAGGCGATATCCAATATCACGTTGAGGTGATATTCCTTTGTTCACCATAGCATGGTTGTAGCCATTATGGTTGATATCGTATTGAGGCGATATCTGATATCACAATGAGATGATATGTCTTGAGCAGCTGGAAGTATACTCCTTAGCTGAGAGGGAGTGTTGATGTTAGCAGCGTCTGTAGCATTCTTCCAGCGATATCATTACTTTGAATAAATTAGATAATAGCTATAAGCTATCTAATTTATAAGATCTCAAAAGGCACGACTTAAAGACATTTCGATTTGCTAATGAAGATAAACATTAAATGATGATTCATCATTATTTGTCAAATATCATTTATTTATCAAGAGGCGTGATTTATTTAATAGCCGACTTTATCTTATTGGCGCAATTTTTTAAGATGTCTTTACTTTGAGGCCGACCAGTTTGGGAAGAATCACGTCTTTTCATTTAAGAGATGTATATATTCTTGTTGCCTTTGTTCACTATGATCATCGATTTTCAAGCAAGTTCGAATATTCATTCAAGTACGAATTCTTCTAAGGCAGTGCGAATTTATCTAAGGCAATGCGGATTCTTCTAAGAACAGTGCGAATTCATTAAAGGCAGAATTGTATACTGTCAGGTGCAGATTATTATCTGCTTCTGTATATTGTGTAGTTGCTGCAGGATTGGCCTTGGTATTGGCCTCATTGTAAAGAGAATTGTTGCCTCTATTTATATATATAAGTGAGATCTATTGTTGCTGGGTTTTTCTCCTTCAAGAGGAGGGTTTTCCCAGGGTATCTGCTGTGTTATTGTGTCTGATTTTGAATTAATTTTCTGTGCACTTATCTGATCACTAAATTTAACAGATCTTTCTCAAATTTGAAATGTGAGTACCCAATTGGCTTCTTAACAATCTAAAGCAAAACAAAGAAGAAAAACAAACAAGCAAAGCAAAGACAGATCTTTTAGGGTGATGTATGATTGCTCGTGGACCCAGATGCTCCTAGAACATTCCATCTCCACAATGTATAGTTGTAAAATTGCACCTGTAATGAGCCTAGCCCAAGCTGACTCAAAAACTCTTCTTTTGCTGCCTTTGGAATTTTCTCAAACAGTTGGTGTGCAAGCTGATATAGGCTGATAAGAACTTCAGATTGATTTATTTTGACTTTCTTGTTACCAATGATGTTTCTTTGAATGTTTCCAATGGTATCAATGATTGTCAATGACAACTATGAGTGTTACTAAGATGAAATGCAATTGTTTTAATGTACTTTTGATGCATATAGATGACTTAGCTAAATATAAACAAACTTCTACAGCCAATGGACAAATTGTCAAACAATTGGCATGCAAACTATTCAGCTGAGTACAAATGATAACTAAATGCACAATGACAACTATGTAAGACTCCCAATTGCTGATATCTTTATTGAAATGCAATCTCCCTTCAATAGTAACAATGTGAATGCCAAGACTCTTGGCTTACATACATGACACCAAGAATATTCAGATCTGAGATGAAGTTATTACAGTCTAATTACAACTAATATCAGTATGCTATTCAATATGACAATGCAATTTATCCCTCTCTACAATGATGTACTTATGACAGCAAAAGATGCAATGATATTTCTAAGACAATAAAAAAATGGAGAACCTGGAAATGGATGGCAGCTTGCATAAACAATTCGATTCTTCTTGGCTGCTTGGAATATGCCCTCCAAACTCTAGCACCTGGCCTCTAAGCCCTTCAACGATGCCTCAGAAATTTTATTGAAATTTTTATGAGCTCCTTTGTAGAAATCGCCCTTGGTCCTTTAGCCGCCCCTGTTTTGGTATATCAGACTTTGATTCAATCTTTTATCTGTCAAGAACTCCTCTCAAATACCACTGAAATCATCACATGCATCCAAGGAATGATGTCCAATAAACCCAGGGGTGAATCGATGCCCAAAGAGGAAGATATAAGCCAAAATCGTAGCTCCCTTAATGCTGCTATGTATGACTGTAATTGTCAGACCTTCAAATCTGAATTTCACATAATATAAATCTAGCTCCCAAGCTCAAATCGATGAAGCATAAACCCTTCAATGCTTGTCTCAAATCATCTCTCCAAATCTGCAAATAAATTTGGCCCTTGGCCACAAAATTTAGCCCAGCTGAGATGATTCAATTATCACCTCCACAACTGCAATAGTCTGGATGATATTTCACACCCTCAAAATTGCTATCAATAGGAAGTTTTTGTTTCCAATGATCAAGAAGAAATCTGCAGAAACCCTTGGCTCCACAAGATGAATTATCAAATATCAATTTCAAATCTGGATGATAGGAAATGAGCTCCCCATGTCTATTTATTCTTTTCCTCAAGAGGTCGGCCTCCTTCTAGAACTTTTACAAGTTGGCTTCTAGAAGGAATATTATAATATTATTTTATTATCTTATTATTGCACTTTATAATAATATAAAATATTACCAACTCCTAAACTGCAATATAACATTGTAATATAAAATAAGGTTTCCAAAAATAGAAATATCAATGATGAGAATAGGAAAACCTTCATGAAATCACGAGATGAGCCAACTAATCAACTAGGTATCTGCCAAATGACCCTCTTATCAAGCCCTATTAGCCTACGAGGACTAGGAATAAGCTAATTCCTCCAAACTCCAACGCTCATGACCAAGGGGACATCACAGTACCCCTTGGAATTTCACATATATTCTTGTGTCTGCTTTAGTGTCCACTCCCATAGCATTTGTGTAAGCTCATTTTAGCCCCTGCATCAGCCTTTTTCCCCGCTCAAGATGCTCAACACCCCTTTTCAACAGCTTCCTTCACACGTCAGCTTTGCATCGAGTCTTGTGCTTTCTCCGTTTGTGTTGTTTTGTAGTGTGACATATCCGGACACTAGTGCACCGCGCGGACATCTACGCGTTGTACGGACGTCTATGGGCCGCGCTAGCATCCTGCGACATTTCAACGTTCAAACCACTATTTTTAAGCATGTTTTCCACTTGTCACCTCCTTTGGTCAATGGTAACAGCTCAAGATTCCTTGTAACCGCCCAGGAAGCCTCTTTTCTCTTTTTATATGCTATCTATTCACTTCATTTGCAACTCTCCTCTGCTTCTAGCTTCACTCTAGCTTCTTCTACTTCTTGGCTCCTCTCTCAAACATTCTCCCATCTTGTTATTTTTCTTGCACAGCTCCATATAGCTTGTTACAACAGCACTCTCTAGCTTAGTAACACTCTTTGTAGCCTTCTTGGCTCTCACAGTATTTCCCTTGCCTTATGCTTGCAAGCATCTAGGGATTCCATATCCCCTATGTATTGCATCTTTACTTCGTGATACGAGTTCTCCTCGAGCGGGGATTGCTTTTATCACCTCTTTTGTGATACGGATTCCCCTCCTCGAGCGAGGATTACTTTTATCACTCATACTAGGTGGTACGGGTTCTACTCCTAAAGCGGGTTTTGCTTTCACCACACGCTTTGTTCATTTATCTCTTTCTCTATCTATTTGGCTGTTTGTGGAGATGGGAACACCAAAACGGGGGTTTGACTGAGGCAAACCCCTATACAGCCCCAAAACTTTCTCCAGATCTTCTGCATGCAGGTATTGAAGATATCTATTAGCTGGAAGCTTCATCACTTGTGTGGTTGTGAGCGTTTCCTTTCTTCTCCTTATCTTTATCATTTCTACTTCACTTTATTTCAATTCTGTTATATTTTGTTGCTTTCTCACGTTCCAAGATTTCTTAGCAATTAGAGTAGATGTAGTCACTTGCTATTTTCTGTGACGAACCTACTTTCTGGTCCGTACGAGACGTCAACGTGCCGCGCTGTCGTCCTTATCCCGTGCTGTCGTCCTTTCGCCAAGAGCTTGTCAATTTGTCTAGAGAATCTTCGTGACCTGCTCTTTCTAATTCTAGAACTCTCACGTTGTTCCTTGAGGTAGTTTAGGGCAGTTCACCCCATGAAGCTCTCTAAATGAAGAGAACTCGTGATTAGCGAAGCCCCCTTCTCTACATTTTGGTGAACCTAACATGAAGAAGGTATTTTTCAAAAAACTAGGAATTTATTTACCCCTACTTGGCGGGGTCATAAATTTTGACTCGGTACTCGGAATTCAGAACCATTTGCATCGTTGGAAAGGTCTCCAAGAGGACTAATTCAGTCACTAAAATACGGTGCCCTCAACAGCCGAATTTTAGGAACAAATGCAAGTTTCAACCCCAAATTTTGCTCCGAAGACCTCTGAAAATGTGAATTACTATAACCTAGAAAATACCGAAAAAAATTGAAAATCTAGATTTTCGGTTTTTCTTAGTTCTATCACCAAAATGAATTTAATATCTTCTTTTATGAGTTCAGTATCTAATTATATTCAAACTGTTAATGATGGTCCATTTCATACATGCGATAGTGACTTGGCTCTGCCCATGTCACTTGGAATCTTTGATCCTTCTCACGAAAGTCCTCTTACTTCAAAGGATATCTTGTTGCAAGAAGATGAAATCATTGATACCTTTCTCAATGTTACTCTACCTTCTCTTCATTCCAATGCACTCTCTCCTAGAGAAGATGCAATAGTGAATGATGAATCTCTCCTCTATTCCAATGCACTCTCCACTAGAGATGGTACATTGGTGAATGATGAACCCCCATCCACATTTGATCCTACTTGGATCGATGTTGAGAATATTTCTTCGAATAATTATTCCACTAGTTGTGATGATTCTGTAAATGTAATTTATGTCTCTGTTGCCCCTCAAAGACCTAAGAGACTAGTCATTTACTTGACTCCAGCTAGTCCTTCTCCTAAAAGGATTTGTTCTATTGATAGTGTTCCATTTGATAGTAATTCTCCTGATCTTTCAATGGCTCCCTTTTACAAAGCGGTAGCCCATACTTATGAGAATAAAATTAATAAATAACCAAGCCTTCTTCAAACTCCTAAACCTACGACTAAAGCACCTAGTGATTACGATCCTGTCGAGCAACTCCGTGTTACTCCGGCTAAGATCTCACTGTGGGACTTGCTTCAGTCGGCTCTGGTTCATCAAGGTATGCTTTACAAAGCCTTGCAAAAGATCCTCTTGCCTTCTTCCAATACGCTGTTAGGTGTTGATGCGTTGATAGCTAATATTCATGCGGATTCACCAAATATTACGTTCTATCCGCAGGGGCTCCCGCCTCTGGATGTACAGAAGCAAGCAAACCCTGTAATGATCGTAATTAACATTAATAACATCGGCATTAGACGTACTCTCGTTGACGCCGACTCAGCGCTCAATGTATGTAGCATTGATCTATTGCCTAAGATTAATATTGATTCATCTTCTCTTAATGCATCTTCTATTGACAGTATCAGGGGTTCAGGGTATTCACAGATCCAATTCCAATAGCAGTGAGAACAGTGTCACTACACTGATGGCAGATCGTGAGATTCTTGCAAAGACACATAGGGATCCAAGGAAAGAGCATGTCGGAGGCGATATTACTGATGAGGAGTTCAGACGTAGGCATGATAATATGATGGACGTGATGTCCCAGTTGATGGGCACGATGACACAATGTACTCTGCCTCAGCAGCACTATATTCAGATAGGACAGACGAGCGGGACTGCAGGCATAGACCAACCATTGGTGTCAGCACAGCGGCAGTCGTCACCTATCTATCATGAGTGTAGGCCTGGACAACCTACATTCATATCTAGAGAGGCACCTTCGACTCCGGAGGCAGAGCGGCAAGGTCATCATCATGAGTTTCAGCCACACAATGGCATGTCAGTGGCAGACGTGACTAGATTCTATGGAGAGTATTCGACATTGGCACCTGAGATTAGGCAATCTTTGACTTTTCATGAGTTTATGGATGTGCATAAACATAGAGGGGGAGGTAGATTTGACCGCAGAGCTCCTCAGCACCAGCAGCCACAGCCACAGGTGAACAGGGATCTTCAGTATGTAGTCAACAAGATTATCTTGCCTTACTTTGATGGTTCTGATAAGAGTTCAGCGAGGTCTTGGGTACAGAAGTTAGATAATTACCTATCATTGAGACCTATGCAAGAGGATGAGGCCATTAAGTTTGCTACACTGCATCTTGATGGGTTGGCGCATGACTGGTGGCATCACGGCATGTACACACTTGGTGATCACGCAATGACTACTTACCAGGAGTTCACCAGCAGGCTCATAGAGCGTTTTGACAAAAAGGATCCAGAACTTTATTTTAGAGAGCTAGCTTAGCTTAGACAAACAGGTAGTTTGGATTCCTACATCAGTAAATTTCAGAGGGTTGCAGTCATGGTGACAGGCATTTCAGAGAGGAGACTTGTTATTCTCTTCATCGAGGGATTGTTGCAGCTGATGAGAGGTTGGGTCAAGGCATTTGATCCTCCGACTCTTCAAGAGGCCATGAGGAAGGCACGCAGTATGGAGCTTGCAGCACCTCACAGCAAGTTCTCTTCAGGCTCAACACCTTATACGAGGCCTAATAGATCATTTGACAGGAATAAGCCATTTGACAGGAAGAGGGATCCACCTAATCCTAAGAAGCAAAATGCACCACCATTTGACAGGGAAACATTAAAAAATTCACGCAAGAAAAAGTTGTGTTTTTGGTGCAAGGCACCTTATGATGAGAAGCATGTATGCCCTCTTCGTCCCAAAGTGAAAAATAACCAAATGGAGTGGTTTTATGAGGGAGAAGAGCAATCTGATCTGTCAGACCAGCAAGCTGATTCAGAGCATTCAGATGATGAAAGGTCTGAAATTGATGGTGAAAATGAAGGAGGAAGAAAGTTACAGGAGGCACATTTGACTAGTCTTCAGAGAGATGAATCTTTTAGACTACATGGGCTCCTAGCAGGTCAGAAAGTGATCACTCTACTCGACACTGGTGCTACTCATAATTTTATAGATGCACGGTTGGTAGAGAGACGAGGTATACAGACAGAGGAGTTCGAGGGTATTCGAGTCAAGGTGGCTGATGGGTACACCCTCAAATGTGACAGGAAGATAACAGATCTTCCGATGCGGCTGAACAACTACAAGTTCAAGACTAAATTCTACGTTGTTAATATGGGAGATACTGATGTGGTACTTGGGATGGCATGGCTTCACGATTTGGGTGAGTTCACACTCAATCTTTGGGATATGGAGATGAAGTTCAAGGTAAACGGGAAACCACATGTCATCAAAGCCATCAGAGAGAGTAATCTGAGGATGGTATCGTACAGACGGATGGAGAGACTCATTCGTCATGATATGGTCGATTGGGCTGCAGAGTGTATGTTATTACCAGCACAGCAGGAGCAGCAGAAGGTTGAGTACCATCCAGACATTCAAATACTGAGGACTAAACACTCTAAAGTGTTTAGTGACATTCCACCTGGTAGACCTCCAGATAGAGGCACCGAGCATATTATCGAGTTGGAGGAGGGCGCAAAGCCCGTTATGATTACACCCTACAGGCATCCGAAACGACTCAAGGATGAGATAGAGAAGACAATCAATGAGTTGTTGGCTATGGGGCATATCAGACCTAGCAAGTCACCGTTTGCTTCATCGGTCGTACTGGTGAAGAAAAAGGATGGATCACTTCGGATGTGTATAGATTACCACCAACTCAATAAGAAAACAATTAAGAATAGGTACCCGATACCTCGCATCGATGAGTTGATTGATGAGTTGCACGGTGCTATCTTCTTCACGAAGATTGACTTGAGATCCGGGTACCATCAGATTCAGATGAGGGAGCAGGACATAGAGAAAACCGCTTTCAGATGCCATTGCGGTCAATTCAAGTTCTTGGTTATGCCTTTCGGTCTGACCAATCCACCTGCTACCTTTCAGGCTACCATGAACAGGGCCTTCAATTCTCAGTTACGAAGATTTGTGTTGGTCTTCTTCGATGACATTCTGGTGTACAGTAGGTCATGGGAGGAGCATTTAGCTCACTTGGATACAGTTCTGGGTATCTTGGTTGAGGAGTCCTTTTATGCCAAGGAGTCCAAGTGTGAGCTAGGCATGGCCGAGTTGTTGTATCTTGGGCACATCATCAGTGCCAAGGGAGTCAGTATGGACCCTGAGAAGGTCCGAGCTATAGTTGAGTGGCCAGTACCAGAGAACCTTACACAGCTCAGAGGATTCATTGGGTTGTGTGCTTTTTACAGGAGATTTGTTAGCGGGTTCTCACATCACACCGCACCCCTTACTGATTTGACAAAGAAAGGGGCTTTCGCTTGGTCACCACAGGCTGAGGAGTGTTTTGACAGGTTTAAGGTGATTATGACTTCATGTCGAGTGTTAGCATTACCAGACTTTACGAAGTCATTTGATTTGTACTGTGATGCTTCAGGAAAGGGCATTGGTGTCATTTTGATGCAGGAGAGACACCCTATTGCTTTTGAGAGTAGGAAGCTGTTGCCATTTAAATTCGCACCTCTGGAATGCGGATTTTAAAACGGACAGCTATGCACAGATAAACTGCTCTTCAAATTAGGAGGGGAAGCTCCCTCTTGCTGATGGTGTTTGAAAGAAAGTAAACTAAAACTAAGTTGCCTATCTTTTTGATCAGCTTAGAGGACAAGGTTTTTTAAACACAAATGCCACAGCTGAGATTTTCTGATAAGAAGTTTCAACTACGACTAACTTAAACTAAAGACGTTCCTAACCTCTCAAGTAATAGCAGAGCAAGAGAAGTTAGAAATTAACAAGGCAGATTTTCTAACAAAAATACTTCAATAATCTCTCTTTCAACGAACACCTACACACTTCACTGCAAGCTGAAATAAAGATCATAAAAGTAGAACACTGATAACGGAAATCTGAGATTTTAAACCAAGGCAAAAGAGGCTCATGATTTTATTACTCAAATCTCTAAAACAAAGCTCACTTCTAACATGCCTTGAACAAGAAATTGCAGCTAAGGAGGCTTGCAAACTTATTCTTAACACAATAGAAAACAACAATCTCACTAACTCCTTGTTGGCTAAAGAGGCTACACAATTTGCTTATCACAACACAAATGAACAATACTTGAGCAACAAATAGAAGGCACAATAGGCTCAGCGTTTTGTTCTCACTAGCACGGTTTTAACTAAGTGAACTGAAACTAAATAACAATTTGCTGCAATTCAGGCTCGCAATTTGCTAT
Source organism: Sequoia sempervirens (assembly GCA_007258455.2). Classification (NCBI taxonomy): domain Eukaryota; kingdom Viridiplantae; phylum Streptophyta; class Pinopsida; order Cupressales; family Cupressaceae; genus Sequoia; species Sequoia sempervirens. The sequence goes on along the minus strand of VDFB02270651.1, from coordinate 812,201,644 downwards.
GACAATAACCGTTGAAAAACTAAATGAGCAAAGGCTCTTATTTATAGAGAAGCAGAGGAGTAGGGAACCCTAAAATCTCCTTGCTTTCACAATCTAGGGCTTGCTCAACAAGCAAGCTTTATTACTAAATCTAGAAAGATAAAACCCTAGAAAGCAAAAAAAGCGGGAAACGCCAACTATTACATCTTATCTTCTTCCTATCCTCAAAGAATGGATAAGGATTATTCCAAGAATAGAAAGAAAGCGGGAAAGAAAGCTTCTAGAAGAAAGCTGCTTTAAAGCTCGATCACATCCGCTAGGAAGTTAGAGATTGTGTCCCGGTTCGGTGCATCTATGCCATCAACAACAAAGCACCGCTTTTCAAGAATATCTTCAGCATCTGCAATAGATCTCAGGAAATCTTCAACCTCATTGCCCGCTTTATCGAACTTTGCTGACATCATTGAAATATGGCCTATCCTTCCGCCAACTGGACTGCAATTGTGAACAACACTCTGGAACTGATTTTGCACCTCCTCAAGCCCGATGTAAGAACCATCTTCGAGGCTGTACTGAGAGGGGATCTCTATGACGAATTCGCTGATGAAAAGAAGAGCTTCAACCACCCTTTGTCTGTAGGTGATGAATTCTTCGGATATCCTCTCATAAGTTTTAACTTTGAAAACATGACGCTCTCTCCAAGCAAGGATTTGTCTTTTGTGCTCCTTTGAAACTGCTGAACCGTAGGCTGTATCTAAATCAGCAATGATAATCTCATGCCTAGGTTTTACTTCAGCTAGTGTTTGTTCAAATCCTTGGATGCCTTGACGAAGTTCATGACCGTTTTCTCTCAACTGGAATATCCGAGCCAAGATCTCCCTTCCTCTGACAATGAAGCTCTCGATCCACTCTTGAGTCTCCTTCCCACATACGACCAGCTGTCTTAACTGATGGTGATCAGCTGGTGTCTCTAAGACCTGGGGCAGCAACTGGGTTGCTTGTGAAGAACCATGGACAAGGTTAGACATGAAAAGCCTGAGCTGCTGATTTTCAGCCTTGAGGGCTGCCGTGTCTTCTCCATCTTTAAACACTCTTTCTTGAAGGTTTTCGGATACAACTTTGAAGAGACTCAAATCTGCATGTCTGGTATTTCTACCGAGATTAGCCTTGACCATGACAAAATCATCCATATTTACCTCCTCCCTATTCTTATCTTCTGGGGGCACTGCAGTCTCTATGACTATCTCGTTATCAGGATTCCTATCAAAGTGAACTTGCTTCTTTTCCTTCTTCTTAGGAGGTTCCTGATAGATATTATCGAGATCATCAAGACTCACTTGATATGAAGGCCTTCTCCTAACCCTTCCTAAGGAGTTCTCAAGCCGAGACATAGTAGTATCTTTACTAACTTCCTCAGGAGGTATTGCTGCAATCTCTTCATCATCTTCGATATCAAGATCAATGTGAATTGGTGAAGAACCCGTCAAAGGTACAGAAACATGTGTTGAAGGTGGCTCCTCTGCTTCATTCTGAGGTATGGGCTCGTCAGGAGGAACTTCTGAATGAACTGTAGGTTGTTCCTGTATGACTATGCCTGAGAAATCCAACCTTCTTTTTACATTTTTATTTGATCTACAACCTTTGACGCCATCTTGAGACTGACTTTTACCCTTTCCTTTCGACTGTGTTCTGGAAGAAGAGGGAATTATCCTTGGCGGCTCTGCTACTGGAATGGAGTTCTTCCTTTTAAGCACTAAGAAAACCTTACTATGCTCAATGACTTGTCTTGTCCTGTCTTCAACTGAAAGAGATTCCTTGTTTGTCCAATTAACTTGTGGAAGAGGCTGATCCTCGATTCGTTTCTGAGTGTACATCGGTAGAAGCACATCTTCATCGTCATCAGAGAGCCCTTCTATATCTTCATGTAAACAGTCTTTCATCTGATGGAGAGTTAGCCTACTGTAACTACGCCTTCGCACTTCAAACTCATCTGCATAGTTAGCCCAAAAATCTTCAAGTGCGGGTATGTGATTATAGTTCTTCTCCAATCGGCCAGCGTAGACACCATGAGGATCAAATGATCGCCTCTCGCTGTAGGATTTGAGGCCGAATTTATCTAACTCTTCTCCAACTGTCCTGGCATCTGCAGCAGTCCTGCATGTGTAAATACCCAACCCTAATGGAAAGTGAAGAGAGGGTTTCTTTCTATTTCTCAAGACTGTGTGGACACTGTGAGCCTGCCTCAGGAATTCCATGAAGATGACCTCATCTGACGGATACCTTGGCAACATGAGCGGGGCACCTGAATAACCATAGACCCTATGATAGGTAAAGGTAGGAAACTGTATAAACCAATCCGCCCATTCCGCCATTGCTGCCCTGGCAACTGAAGAGATGCGGACGTGCAATTCGTTGTCTAAGTCCCGTACTGTGTACATCAAGAATGCCTCGTTCACCCTTTTGTAGTGGTGCAACGACTTTATGAATTCCAACTGGGGATAATAGTTATATATGTGTTGTACGCTCAACGATCCCTCGGTGTTCAACCCTCTAAATTGACCTTGATAGGCCACCAGGTAGACTAGGTATGACACCATGTGGAATACATGAAACCGAAAATATTTTGTTATTTGCTGATGTAGGCAGTCACTAATCAAAGTAGGCCAATCATAAAACTCAGTCTTCTTCATGATGTGAGGTATGGCATAAAACATCCAAGGTTGGAACTTGGTGGCGTCTTCTGAGCCAGTGACCCTGTTGAGCAAAGTGATGATGATGGCAACCTCATCCTTGAACTCTCCTCGCCCGACATTCTTGGGCAATGTCTTATGTTTTTCTTTCATCCATCTCTGTGCAATCTTCTTGCTATATTTATCTTTATGCATATTCCACATCCTTTCACATTCATCCCTTGAAAGAGTTATGCTTTCAGGCCACGGGGGAATGGAAAAACAACTTTCGACCATATCAGGCTTTAGACTGCAAATCAATCTACCGTCTGCTGACTGGATCTCCCTAGTAGCCGGGTTGTAATGCTTAATGCAAGCGATTACGAACTCAAGGCTCCGAATTGATATAAGAATAGACGCTGCTGCGAGGACTCCAGAATGTCCTAGGTTCTTGATTGAAGTGTTGCCTGCTCTCTCCAAGGCATGTAGATCGAACACCGGCTTGACATGATGCAAGTCTATCTCAGCTGTTTTGATATAATTGTGAAATAGAGCTGATTCGGACTTGAAAACATTAGGAGTGTACTCCATTCTAGAAAACTCGAAGAATGACTGTAAACTCGCCTTGGTTTAGACAAGTCTTCAACAATTTCTATTTTTAGAATGCTGATTTTTGTACTCCAACGGACAAATTTTTTGAGAAATTTTTCTGAGATATGGGTTTTGTTCAGAATATCGATGCAAGACAACCCAGATCGTCCGTTTTTGAAAATTTTGAATTTAGCCTGAAAAAGCAGCAAACCCTAATTTCTTCAATTTTTTCTGAAAAAAGTTGGCATCTGGGTTTTGTTCAGAATATGATTAGAAATGGACCCAGATGATTAGATTTGCAAAACCCTGATGTTTGATCGAAAAAGCAGCCAACCCTAGGTTTTGAACTTTATTGAAAAAAGCTGCGATATGGGTTTTCTTCAGAAGACTGATTGGAAAGGACCCAATGGTTGAAATTTGAATGCACTGAGGTTTTCACTGACATGCAAAATAAAAGCACTTGCTGCAACTTGATGAAGTTCTTGAAAAATTCTTCAGAAGATTGAGGCAAAAAGACCCAGATGACTGAAAAATTGAAAGCCTTAGCCTTCAGCTTGAAAAATTTGATCTTCTAGAACAAGAAGAATGAAAAAGCAAGGGTTTATGCTTGCTGGTCTGAAAAATCTGACGTAAACCAGCAACTATGGATTCTTGAATCACAAAAATTCTTCAAACTTGCTGCTCCAACTTTCTCCTCTGGATACTACCTGCAAAAATAATGAAAAATACATTGAAAAGAAGTGTTAAATAGACTTAGGGTTTGATTTAGGTTTTGCTTTCTTTTTTGCTTTTATTTTCAAAACCCTAAATCTCAATCTCTTTGAATTTGGACGCCATCCTTCTCCTCTTGCAAATTTTGAAAATTTGAAAACTCTTGAAAAATCCTCTAAGGCATGAAACTTTGGGCGCCTTTCTCCAAGAGGGGCGCCTATTTCCACCAGTGTTAGTCAAAAATTTGATATTTTCAACTTTTCTCCATTTTGACAGGCTACTTCACCTCTGATTTCCCGTTGACAGATCAACCCGACAGGCGAGCTGAGTGGTTCACGGCGGAGCCTGACTGAAACTGAGAAGGATGTTCTGGAGGCACCTCCGGCTAAAAACTTGATTTTGACCTTCGAATCCATGGGAGGCTTTTCCTTCGAGGGGCTCCGAACTTTTACAGTGTTAGCCATTTTTCTGATTTCCAAGTTCTTCCTTCTCCCTTTGATTTTCTGATGAATCCTCGATTCCGGGAGCAACGCTGATCCGACTGACTGTCTGAATATTTCGTTGGATAGCCAGACTGATTTTGATGGGGCACTCTTGGATGCTACTTCTGCAAATTCCATCATTTGAAGGTCTTAAAGTTTGGGCGCCCTTCCTCAACTGGGGCGCCCACTTCTACCAGACTTAGAAAAAATTTCAATTTATTCATGTCTTTCACTTCTACGGGCGATCTTGTTGAATCTTGAGCTCCAGGCGTCGGATTGATGAAAGTTTGGACTCATTGTGAAGCTGAGAGGATTTTAGGAGGGGTCTTCTAGAAACACTTTTGTCAAAAAGTAGCTTTTAGGTCCTCAAAAGCTTGGGCGCCCCTGGCAAGCTGGGGCGCCCAGTTTCACCAGAGTTAGTTTATTTTTTGCATTTTTCACCTTTGCTTTCGGATTTCTATTTTCAACTCTCATCGGACCCTCTATTCAGCCCTTTGAATCTGATGACTGCGAGCTCCGTTTGTCGTGTTGGATAGCTCACTGGAAAGTCTGTTGCATTCTGAAGACATCTCGTTATAACCTTGACTGCAAGTTCATCTGTTTGAACCCTTGAAAAGTTGGGCGCCTTTCTTCTCCTAGGGCGCCCAGTTTCTCCAGACTTAGAAAAATTTTCAATTTAATCTTCTTCGAGTTTCAGATCTTCATTCTATACCTTCCACTTTGACTTGAATTTTCCAGAGACTGGATTGTCGGATGCTCTGACGGGGATATCCATCGCGAAGCTGACTGAATACTGAGCAACTTCCATTGGAGGTCCTAACCCTAATTCACTCATCTGATGCCCTAAAAAGGTGGGCGCCTTTCTTTAACAGGGGCGCCCAAACTCAGCAGTGTTAGAAAATTTTCATGACTTTTCAACTTTCTTTCTCGTTCGTTGTGCATGTTCATCGTTTCACCTTCTGCTGGAAGTTTAAGTGCTGAAATTGACGCCTGGCAGTCGGATGACCTCCATTGATGACCTCGGAGCTCCAGATATGCTTAAAAAAGCAGAATAGACCCAGTAGGGGCTGATTATTTTAAGATTCTGCACCCCTGATATGGACACATTTTGAGCCAATCAAAATCAGTTCGGACCCTGTCGGACCAACTTTCTATTTTTAGAAATTTTCTTTTTTTAGAAAATTTTGCCAGTATCCATTTCGAAAGAAACCCAGAAAATCCCAGAAAACGTTACTTGTTTCGAGAAAATTTCTAAAAATAGCAGTTTTCCTAAAATTTAGGGATGAAAAACTGAGATCTGGGTTTTGTAGGTTAAGCTGCTCTTAGCGTTGCTCTTAGCAGACCCAGATCGTCAGAAATTGAAAATTTTGCATTTTAACCCCTCATGCCATACACCCAAATTTTGACCTTTTTGACTGATTTGACAAGACTTTTACTCATTTCTTCAAAATGTCTAAGTGTAACAAAAATTTTTAACTTTGGGGTACAACACACCTAAATCTACATATTCTGCTTGCTTGCTTTCTTCACAAGACCTTTCCTTTGCTTGCACCATCTCTATGCATCCTCCCCTTGGAAGAAATAGAGATCTAATGTGTGACTCCCTTTTCCTCTTGGCTTGATCTAGCTGTTTACATTGTTCCTTGAGCTCTTGCAAGTGCTGTTTTGTTTGGGCAGCCAACATCTTCGCCCTTCTAGCCCTTTGTAACCAGCCATCACACAAGACTCGAGTTCTCTTGACATCTTCCATGGTATGATATACAAAATCAGACTTGTTGTGGCTTGAATTTTCAACATCTTCCTCATGCCTAACACCCAACTCATGAGTGCCAACAATGGAAGACTCTACCAACTCATTTTCTCCATATCAAGTAGCTGCTATCTCATGGTTATGTAAAGAAATACAACTGCTGTCATAACAGAGAAGATCAGAACCTTCACCATACCTCTTTGTAGTGCCTTCATGGGACTCAAGCAAGTCTTCACCCATTGTTAAATGTCCATAGTCAAGTACTAGTCCAACATGAGTTTTTTCATGAAAATCATAGGCCTTAAGGGTAATCCTCTTGGCTGTCATAGCATGATAATTTGAAGACAAGGGATTGCTGTCATGCATCAGAAAATCAGTCCTTGCTTTGTTCTTTAGTGTGACGTTTTCCTCACTCTCAATCATCTCTCCTTCCATGAATGGGTGCTCAGCTTCCTTCATGGCCTCTTTTTTATTACATTCGTGTGTGAAAACTAGGTCATCATCATGCTTCATCAAAGGATCTCCATCAAAATAATAAGTAGAGTCTTCTAAATCATGATCTTTCTCATTGGCTGATCTAGAAAGAGTGTTCACAGCTATAACCTTCTTAACCACGAAGTGATCCTCCATGTCTTGCAATGTTAAATCAATCTTATCCAATTCACTTTGTTCACTACATACTGAAATTTCTGAATTGCCATCATATGTATGAACAACATCCATCTCAAAGACACCCAAACCACAATTTGATTCTTTGCCAAAACGAAGTAAATTTGATGAAGCAATGCAAGGCTCAATTAATGAAACATCACAAGAACCCATACGTTCATGTAACTGATCTAACATGGCTGGTTGGATAATCTTCATGGCGGTATCTTCTTCAATCTTCTTGTGCTCTTCATTTGTAATTTCAATAGGTGAATCTCCTTTGTCCTTGTCCCCATAGGGTTGAAGTGATCCTTTGAACATGTCTTCTTTAGGGCTGCATACTGACTGATTTTTGTCCTGCTCATAAGTACTTGTAGGCTGCAAGTCATACACAAGTACTTCTTCCTTCTCTAAACTTTCTTAATTGATGACTTCTGATTTTTCTTGCTCATTCCTCAATTTTCTAAGTGTAGCCATTGTCTGTTGTTGAAATTTTGCAGCACTTGCGAAACGCCTTCCCACGGTTGATCATGCTTCTTTGGTTTCCTCTTTTTTTGCTTGCTTTTTTCCATCTAATACCCCATATAGCAACCAAAGGAGAGATTACTTCTGAGCTCTTGTGGAAGTGTATTGAACTCATCATAGGCAACCATTATATCATCAATAATGTTGGCGTAACAGCTAACACCTCTGGAGTGCAAGTTGGTACGGACAACTATGCACACTACGCAATGAGTGCTCTTCAAATTAGGAGGGAAGCTCCCTTGTTGTGCGGACAAAATGCTTGAAAAGTAAACTATACTAATTCTTGTGTTTTTGTCTCAACTGAAAGAGGCACAAGGTTTGCGAGAAACTTCGAGCGTTGCAGTCAAGGATTTTCTGGTTTCGCAAGTCTTAACTACAACTCAAAACTAACTAGCTTAAACTATCCAATCCCCTCAAGAAATCAGAGCATGAGGAAACGGAGCGGGAATGATCTTACACGATAAACCGGGTATAGATTCACAACGTGAAGGCACGGTGGGCACAACTATTTGCTTGTCTGAATAGGTTTATTATCACACACATCATATGATAAGCTTTAAGTACAGATTCTCAACGTGAAGGCAAGGTGGGCACAACTATTTGCTCAATCTGAATAGGCTTATTAGAAACACAACACAAAGGATAGCCAACTAGGACAGTAAATTGCATAGACGAAACACGCATACAATTTACGATTGAACTAGCCATTATATTTAACTAAGATAAGCATTCACCATAATAATTGCAAGAAACCCAAGTGGCATAACAATTCATCATCATAATAAATACTCGTGAACAAATACAGAATAAGCAATATTACAGGCAAGGTGGGCACAACATATATTACTCTCTCGTGCAAAAGTTATTTACAAATGAGCAAAAACTCTTATTTATAGACATTGAAAGGTGTAGGGAGCCCTAAAATCACCTTGAGTCAACTACAATCTTGCAATGCATGCAAGATTTATTGCTAAACCCTAATAAAACAAATTATACAGTTAACTGGAAAGCTACCATCAGTTAACCGGTACATTTAATCTAAAAATGGACAATGTGCAAGCATGCACGTCCTTATTGAAAGCAAGTTAACTGGAACACTACCATTAGTTAATGAAAACCCTAAATGTAACTCCAAGTGTACATAAATAATTCCAAGATATACATGCATGAGATGTGGAACAACGAGTTAACTCAGAAAGAAGCGTCGAGTTAACTGTTGTGTATGATATCTATCTTGAAAGGTGGGAACTAAAGACTACTAGCCGTTATCTCAAGAAAGTAACGAGGTTGTTGACTGTATCATTATTAGGAGCATCACATGTTCTAACTGCCAATTCACTGCTTGTCAGTAACTCAAGCAATCCTGGAAATCTCCACACACTTAAACTAACATTTCATTGACTGGTAACTCTGGCGGCTCCGTAATTGAAATGATGGCCACTGTATCTTCTACAGCTTTATGCTTCTGACGCGTCTCACTTTTTTGAAGCTTTTTTCTATGGAAGAGTGTTGCATGACGAAAGTGCGAAGTTTGACCGTGAACTCTAGTTGTGAGAAATGCAAATGAACTTGCTGCACATGCAAAATTCCAATGGTATCAACCCTCTAAACCGGCCTTGGAAGACAATCAGCTATACGAGGCATGAAATCATATGGACTTGAGTGACTACTCCTGTCAACCCTCCAAATGCACTTGATACAAATCGGTGTCAACTTTTCTGATGAAATCATGAATTAAGACCAATTTGGTCTCGAATTCAATCTGCGTGAACTTCACTCTGAAAAACTCATCTGTTGACTGTAAACACGACTATGTTCTGACAACTTTCTTCGGAAAGCAAAAAGTCACCTGCTGAGGCTAAAAATAACCTGTCGGAGGGCAATTTTCATGAAAACTTTTGAAACGTCGGTTTTGTCTAGAAAGTAATTCTAAGACAACCCACAACGTCAAAATTGCGAGAAAACGCTATTTAGCTTGACATGCAAAAGCTTTCCCCAAAAAAACAACTGAGGACAGTAGGGGCTACAGGGGACAATTTTTCTGAGAAAATCTGAAATATGGGTTTTGTCTAGAAGATTCTAAGACAACCCACAACGTCAGATTCGAAAAATAGCAACTTCTACTCCACTATGCAAAGGAATTTCAGTTGAGAAAATCAAAGCCTCGAGATTTGAAGCTCTCTGGAGTAAATTTTCCTGAAAAATTCTAACACATGGGTTTTGTAGAGGAAGCCGTGCACAACCAACCCAGATGATTAGATTTGTCAAAAGTCGCCGAATCTTGGACAAGCGAAGAAAACCTAAGACGAGAATAGAAGAATTTAAGACAAAATATAGAAGTTTTAATGCTCTGCTTCTGCTAAAATCGCCATCTTGTTTGAAGTCTGTTGATGAATATGGACTTGTACCTACAAGAAAATCTGCAAAACAATCTTTGAAGTGCCTTCAAATACTGACTATTGAAGAAATTCGCTCACTCAAGTGAGAAATTCGCTTGCTTCTCAATCTGCTGAGAGAATAATGAACGCCATCTTGAAATAAATATAGAAATTTGTAGCTTCAATGGCACCAACTGCAAGAATAAACCTTGATTTCAAAAGAAACCTTCTGATTGGACCCCATTTAGTTCAACTGGCACTAACTCGAAGTCCCGAAAATAAAATAATATTAAAATATTCAGTTACCATTACATGCAAATTTGTAATTTAACATTAAAGAGGCGTCAATATTTAATTATTGAAGAAAATCGCTATTTTAATGCTTTGCATGCAAAAACTGAATTAAATATTATTTTAATAAGTTAACAAAAATCTCAGCGTTTGGATGCACTCAACAAAATCCACTGATTTCGAAAAGTGTAAATTTGACTCTCCAGGTGTCCATTTGCAAAAGTTATCAGATTTTTCGCTGACTTCCTATTTTATAGCTCACTAAAAGTTACAGTTGCCCCTGTTTAGCTTTGATTTCCGGGTGATTGAGTGAAGCTGTGACTGAGCCGAGATATCCATCGCGAAGCCTGCAAAGCAAGGATGAAATGTCTGCTGGGAGCTACAACTGCTAAAATCAACGTTTGACACCCCAAAAAAATTAGTCGCCTTTGATTAAATTGATGCAAGATCACCAAACAGCGATTTCTCCATTCTACCATCTGACGCTTCAAACTGCTGCTAACGGCGAACGGTAAACCTCACAGACTGGATGATAGGCTTATTGCGTGACTGGAAGTATTCCACATCCAATTACTGTATGTAAGGCATCTGAAAGCTACATTAAGGACCCCAAAAACAAGGGCGCCCCTAGCCTGTGAAGGCTCAAACACCATTTTGTCAAAAGTGTAACTTTCAACCAGATACCCTATTTTGACCCTTGACACCTAGAGCTGGAGTGCTCTGATTTGCGCACCGTCTGTCTCTTTGCGTAGCTAGAACAACTTACGAGAGATGTCTCTGGAGGTGATGAAGCAAGAAAATTGCTTCTAAGACCTCAAAGAGAAGGGCGCCTTTTCCAAGGGGAAATGTATTCTCTATACTTACCCATTTTTTGGCTGTCTTCACTTTTTAGCGTTCTACACAGATCTCGCACGTACGAGCGTTTGCGAAATCCCGGAGGCTGACGACTGGACTCGTTGGATAGCTGGAGTAATTCCGCACAAGTCTCGTGAAGATTGTGACTGCAAAAAACCCCATCTAACAGGCCTAAAGGCTGGGCACCCCTGGCCTACAGAGGTACAGGTGTGTATTACTACATTTCTCCACCCTTTGATTTACATGTCTGGTAAGACCTCTGTCACGATCACTTGGCATGTCAAATTATCTTGCGAATTGGTACATTGTGAAGCTAGACTAGATTAGAAAATATGTCATGAAGACAACATCTACAAATTTACCCATCTGAGGGGTCAAATTCAAGGGCGCCCCTGGGCTACAGGGGCGCAAATTCTGTAATTTTGACAGCCTCTGTGATGAGCAACCTCCTTGTACCTTCATCTTCCGCCTTCGATTGCCGGAGTTCTACAACTCGGATGATCTCACTTGATAGCTTGCGGAAAGGTAACTAAATTCCGAAGAGACTGAATACATTTGGAACCAAAAAGCACTAAATTTGAGCCTCCAAAATGAAGGGCGCCCCTGAGCTACAGGGGTGTATATTTTCTCTGAGGTTGATGATTTTCTCCATTTCGCGCACTGCGAAATCCACTGTCGGCTGTTGGCTCAACCACGTAGAAGCACTACTGCTGTCGACGCGTGTATGTGACTATATTACATCACTTTCACATGTACAGACACTGTAAAGTTGATTTGCATGTTGATTGGACAAACGTCTCCCACGTTACAAAGCGAAGTGTTTCCAGACTTAGAATATTTTTAGCACTTTTCGCCGTTTGAAAATCCCCTCTGTCGTGAAGCATCTTTCGCCATAGAAAGTTCTACTTTGAGTTTCAGGCTTCGATTTTGACATCTGGTACTGGCCAACTACCATTAATGAACTCAAAGATCCCAACTTTTCTCCTAAAAAAGTGAAAACTACCCACCAGCCTTAAATTGACTTTTAACTGAAATTGACTTCACCACTGTGATTGTGATGTGAAATAAGTCAATCAAAATTAATTTCAGTCAATTCTGACAAGTTTCTATTTTTAGGGTTTTGGGACCTGAAACAGGAGTTAAAAACCCTAATTTTCAATTTTTTCCAAATTTCACCAGTATCTTCTCAACATCACACTGACTCAAAATACATACTTGATTTTCCCAACAACTGTGTTTTAACATCATTTTAGCAAGGTTTAGACTCTTTTATGCAAAATGCCTTAATGAAGCAAAATTTCTGGTTTGGGTACAACAAATGACATGTGTTGCCATGATTGCAAACTTTCTAAATTACATACTGAAATGAACCGAACCAATTTTTTCAATTTTTTGTAAATGAACACAGTAATGCAGAAGCACCTGTTAGGGTTAGATAATTCAAACCAGCAGATTACAAATAACTCGTTGCCAAGAATGTGCACTCAATCTCAACAAGAGAGAGGCTGTCATATGGCAAGAGGATCGCCAGTGCCTTAAATAAAATGCAACTGAAGGTAACTCTAACCAAGAATGTGTTCGCGAAGGACGATCATATGGTCAGACGGTCTTCTACCACTTCAAGTACTGAAAGCAACTCAACACCAAGTATGTGCTACTCAGTTCAGTATGGAAGTGAGGCGACCATATGGCGGAGATAAAGAAATTACAATGCAATTAAGGAGAATAAGCAAGAATTTAGAGAAAGATGCTGACAGTACTACTGTTCAGCTTACAACATGAGAAGAATTCGCCTGCCAAGAGCATAGAGTTAGAACAATTCAACAAGTATCTAATAAGAGGATTCTCCTTGCTTAATGGAAATACCAAGACTGATTTCTTCACTAAACAACCAGATTTAAGATTCTGATCTGTACAGATCTGCACTTTAAATGTAAAACCAGCATGCCTGTAACCCACTAAATTGCTCGTATAACACCCTAAACAGACCCAAAAGACTTCAAGTTTGATGCAATGGACCTATAAAATGATGGCGCCTAGTTTAGTTATGAGAAAGGGCAGCTAAAAGTGGCTATTAATTAATGGCACGGATCCCAAAGCACTCCAGAAAGGGCGCCCTACAAGGAATGACGAATTTGCTTTATAAATTCATAAGCTTCATATTAAAATCTGCAAATATTCATGGAGGGTCGCTTCCAACAGAGAAAACCAATGAGACAATACCCAAAACAACTCTTTTTGTATTTTTTGATTTATGAGTTAAACTATAGATTCAGCCCTGTTATCAGCAACTCTAGAAAATGACATAAAATGCAATAAACCAAACTACATAAGCAAACGCAAACTACAAATGCAAACCTCACTACAAAATGTCACTCAAACAAGCAAACCTCTCCACTAGGTGCTATCTCTCAAGCACGAAGTCGAGCCAAGGCTAAGAGGCATTCATTCCTCGAAGCAATCCTGTTACCATTTCGGCAGCATAACAATATAGAAGTCATAAGATAACCAGAATAAAGAGAATAAGTCTCCTTATATAGATTTTGGAGAGAAACTCATGCAACTTCTAGAAGGTTCAAGAAGGCGCCAAATATTCAAATTTGAATTTGCTTTATCTCCCTCCAAAGATGGCGTCCATTTTCCAAGGTAATATTTTTGACTTTTAACTTTAAAAATAACCTTCCTCTCAAGTAGGCGTCCCACTTCACCAGTAAATAATTTGGCCTTAGGAAAATATAAGTTATCCCCTGATGAGATAATCACCCTTGAAGTCCCCCTTTTAAAACAACTTAAAGTTGCAATGCTAAGCCAAGGGGTTATAATATTATAATAACACATTATTTTAATTAGAATACTTATCTCTCCAAAAATTGCACCAAAAGGCCAAAACAACCATACCAACTGAACTGACTGCAAAGGGAAGCCAACTGAGGACCACTGCCAAAAATAGAATTTACTAAAAATAGTAAATTCAAGAAGTTGCTCAGAATGCAATGCATGCGACACCATTGCGAAGCTTTCTGAAAACCCAGAAAGATTCCGCAATCCAAAATCCCAAACTCAGAGATGTAGCCGTCATAACTTACTAAAAATAGTAAGTTCGGAAAGGTTGCCCGAAGCAATTGCAAGTCATACCTCTGCGAAGTTCTCTGAAAACCCAGAAGGAATCCAGAATCCAAACATCCATACTTCAACAAGCAGAACCCTAAATCTTCAAAAGAACCCATCAAACAGCCGAAAACCCTAATTCTGCCACTGACTTGCCGACAGTACACTGGGAATAGGCTACCAATCACTGAAAAGTGAAGTGCTAAAAACGGGGACATTACAGTCCGCCCTTCCCAAAATTGCTTGTCCTCAAGCAATACCACCATAACTCCTGAAAATTTAAGACTGATCCATACCAAAACAAGTATGATCCCAGGTTCCGAAATCCATCTCAAGAAGGAACCACCATGCCGATGCTGCACCACTCTGATTACATCTGTGAAAACATCATGCCAATGTTGCACTAACCTTCCTTGTAACCCCAAAGTGTTACCATCCATGATACTCAAACTGAAAGATCTTAAAGGACGGAGATCAATATCATGCAACATCTCATGTCCACAATGCCCCGAATTAACAGTATCAACCATACTATTGTCAATCACAATTCTAAGCAATAGGAAAGATAGTCTACTCAAATCAAAATCGAACTCCTCAGCATACCTCCACATGGTAAGAAACGGAACCATGACTGCAAATGTGACATCTTCAAATCTTCTTGCAAAGAGGAAGGCAATCTTTTGCAAGGGCTCAGCAAATTCAAACTCATGACTCCACATGAATTCCCTATGCCTCAACTGAATTTTCATGGCACAACTATGAAGTCTGAAGAAGTTTTTCACAATTCCAACCCCAAGAGTCTCAAAATGTAGAATCAAGGCATGGGGTAGCTCGCTATCATGAACCAATAATGAAAATAAACCATCAGAGTTTGCATCACAAACCTCCAAAGTGGCTGAAAAACACGCTAAAGCCATCTCCATCAGAAAACTACCACTTCTTTGATTAGGAGTGAGGAACCAACTCTCCTGATTGAAAGTAACTCCATAAGTATGGTGGCTGGTCTGCCTCCAACCAGCAAGCTCGAGTCTCAAAATCTGCCCTTGTCTGAGCTGAAAGTCACTTCCAAGAACTACCGATCGTTGATCTCTCCAACCCATATTCAAAATTTCTCTCCAATCCATTGGTTGATGAACAAACGGAACCATCAAGTAGCTGGAAAAGAAGGGAACAACATCAACAAGTCTGGAAATTTGATCCTTATCCCTCCAAAAGTCTTCTCCATAAGTAATAAACTTTAACAATCCATATTGAGGATCCCCAGCATGGATACCCAACTAAAAGTGATTTCCACTATACTGAAAAGAGAACTCAACACATCCCCAAGTGCTAGTAAGGATCAAGTGCATATTGAAGAGATTGATGCCTTTGCTAGTGAACCTTTGAACTTTGAAGCCTATCCATGAAAGCTTCAACAACATTGGAGCATGAAATATTAAATGACCTCAAATCCAAATCCAAAAATAGACTAATATGTGCCAAAGTATTGTTCAACCAAAGGGATGGATTGACAAACATGCAAACACCAAGTTCTGGCCCATCTTTTTTCCCTTCTTCATCATTGTCCTCTTGATCAAACAGTATAGCAGCATCCAACTTGCTCAATGGATCATAATCATCCGCTGTTCGGAAAGTTTCTATAGAGACATACTCTTCTTTAGTGGCTGCAACCACTTCAAAGAGATCATTATGGAGCTTCGTTGAACACTCTTCTTCTTCAAAAACAACTTCCTCTTCAATGCCCACCTCATAGTTTGCAATGCAATCTAATTTTTGATCTTCATCTGGATCAAAGGGAAATTCATCCCACAAAGGTTCTTTATCATACCTTGGTGCCAACACACCTGGATCCCAAATGCCAAGGGGTTGACTAAGATGATCAACAGGAAGAGGTTTTTCATGCTTCACTGGAAGTATTGACTCAATGAATAAGTCAGATCCTGAATCTCTTAAGCTGATATCTTCAAAAACATTTTCTTCCAATGGTATGGTTTGCTGGTCAAACCCAAGTCCAACAATGTCACCACCGAAATGAAGTGAAGATTCTTCGATGCTTGATGTTTCAAAAACTTCACCTTCATTATCTTTTATGGAACCATCATGAGAAAGTATGTTGCTGATTTCTTCATGTGGAACTTCTTGGAAAGTTGAGACAGCAACAAGAATAAAGTCTTTCATCATCACATTTTCAACATGGCCATGCATGAACCCATTGGATTCATCTTCAAGTCCACTAATATTTCCTTCATCTTGCTCTTCTTCAACAAACTCATCCCACACAACCGTTCTGCCAACATCTTCTATGAAATCATTCGTCTCAAGAACTTCATTGGATGAATTTTCATTAGAACTCAAGACTGCTGTTATGTTCTTTTCACTGAACTGTTCTTCATCACTTCCTATCACATGCAAGTCTAAGGGAGTATTTTGGGGTTCTTCCACACACTTTTCAACTGTCAGAGTTTCTTCATCAAGCTCACGATCAATATGAGGTGACATGTGCACCTTGCTTGTGCCATTTTCAATATTAGTTGACTGATTTTTCTCTTCGACTTGTTCATTTGTGGGCTGCAATCCACAAACTGACGCTTCTTCTTCCTTCCTTGCACCTGCAACCATGGCATGTTCTGTTTCCTCTTTAATCATTTTCTTGATGTAGTTGACCATAGCCAACTTTCCAGGGTAATAAATCCCCACACGAGTCAAAAAGGTGTCAAATGAAACACCGTTCTTAAACTCATCTGTCATGCTCTGATAATCTTTACGGAGTATGGCAGCCTCATGTTCACATTGCCTCTTGAACTGGCATTCTTTAGAAACCACAATCAAATCCGACTTCTCATGATTCCTGGACCTCAGGAAATGCAACATCTTTGAAACTTCTGAAAGCTAAACTGAACTCTGTTCTAACCTCTGGTGTAGAAACTGATTTCTCTGTCATTCAATCTGTCAAATGAACCTTGATGGGCACAGGATGGCAGGATGCATGGCTCTGATACCACTGAAATGAACCGAACCAATATTTTCAATTTTTTGTAAATGAACACAGCAATGCAAAAGCACCCGTTAGGGTTAGATAATTCAAACCAGCAGATTATAAATAACTCGTTGCCAAGAATGCGCACTCAATCTCAACAAGAGAGAGGCTGTCATATGGCAAGAGGATCGTCAGTGCCTTAAACAAAATGCAACTGAAGGTAACTCTAACCAAGAATGTGTCCGCGAAGGACGATCATATGGTCAGAGGGTCTTCTACCACTACAAGTACTGAAAGCAACTCAACACCAAGTATGTGCTACTCAATCCAGTATGGAAGTGAGGCGACCATATGGCGGAGATAAAGAAATTACAATGCAATTAAGGAGAATAAGCAAGAATTTAGAGAAAGATGCTGACAGTACTACTGTTCAGCTTACAACATGAGAAGAATTCGCCTGCCAAGAGCATAGAGTTAGAACAATTCAACGAGCATCTAATAAGAGGATTCTCCTTGCTTAATGGAAATACCAAGACTGATTTCTTCACTCAAGAACCAGATTTAAGATTCTGATCTGTACAGATCTGCACTTTAAATGTAAAACCAGCATGCCTGTAATGCACTAAATTGCTCGTATAACACCCTAAACAGACCCAAAAGACTTCAAGTTTGATGCAATGGACCTATAAAATGATGGCGCCTAGTTTAGTTATGAGAAAGGGCAGCTAAAAGTGGCTATTAATTAATGGCACGGATCCCAAAGCACTCCAGAAAGGGCGCCCTACAAGGAATGACGAATTTGCTTTATAAATTCATAAGCTTCATATTAAAATCTGCAAATATTCATGGAGGGTCGCTTCCAACAGAGAAAACCAATGAGACAATACCCAGAACAACTCTTTTTGTATTTTTTGATTTATGAGTGAAACTATAGATTCAGCCCTGTTATCAGCAACTCCAGAAAATGACATAAAATGCAATAAACCAAACTACATAAGCAAACCCAAACTACAAATGCAAACCTCACTACAAAATGTCACTCAAACAAGCAAACCTCTCCACTAGGTGCTATCTCTCAAGCACGAAGTCGAGCCAAGGCTAGGAGGCATTCATTCCTCGAAGCAATCCTGTTACCATTTCGGCAGCATAACAATATAGAAGTCATAAGATAACCAGAATAAAGAGAATAAGTCTCCTTATATAGATTTTGGAGAGAAACTCATGCAACTTCTAGAAGGTTCAAGAAGGCGCCAAATATTCAAATTTGAATTTGCTTTATCTCCCTCCAAAGATGACGTCCATTTTCCAAGGTAATATTTTTGACTTTTAACTTTAAAAATAACCTTCCTCTCAAGTAGGCGTCCCACTTCACCAGTAAATAATTTGGCCTTAGGAAAATATAAGTTATCTCCTGATGAGATAATCACCCTTGAAGTCCCCCTTTTAAAACAACTTAAAGTTGCAATGCTAAGCCAAGGGGTTATAATATTATAATAACACATTATTTTAATTAAAATACTTATCTCTCCAAAAATTGCACCAAAAGGCCAAAACAACCATACCAACTGAACTGACTGCAAAGGGAAGCCGACTGAATTGAAGCCAACAGGACCATTGCCAAAAATAGAATTTACTAAAAATAGTAAATTCAAGAAGTTGCTCAGAATGCAATGCATGCGACACCATTGCGAAGCTTTCTGAAAACCCAGAAAGAGTCCGCAATCCAAAATCCCAAACTCAGAGATGTAGCCGTCATAACTTACTAAAAATAGTAAGTTCGGAAAGGTTGCCCGAAGCAATTGCAAGTCATACCTCTGCGAAGTTCTCTGAAAACCCAGAAGGAATCCAGAATCCAAACATCCATACTTCAACAAGCAGAACCCTAAATCTTCAAAAGAACCAATCAAACAGCCGGAAACCCTAATTTTGCCACTGACTTGCCGACAGTACACTGGAATAGGCTACTGATCACTGAAAAGTGAAGTGCTAAGAACGGGGACATTACACATACCCAACAGGCTGGCATGATCAAGGCGTTGATACCACTGAAATATCCTACATAGGATTTTCCCTAAAAATCTGATTTGCAAACATAGAATTCTACCCTGATTTTCTGCGCTTTAATTTTCTGCACAAAACCCTAGGTTTTAATATGAATTTTTTGATTTCAATAAGCGTGAACTGTGAATAAGTATGCTTCCAAGTACTTCAACAAATGAGCAAATATATTTATCTTATCATTCATGAATATAACCAGCAATGAACAGCAATTTAATGATCATCAAAACATGATAGAAGTCTGATTTCCAAATTGTGCAAACTGCTTCTAAAAAATCAAAATTATTGTCCATGCAATTACATCACAAAAATGGGCTCAAACATTCCGAGAATTATTCTAGAGGTTTTCTGCTACAAATCAGTCCTAAACACATACCAAATGCATAGAAAATGCTGCTCCAAATGTGCCCTAGCTGGGTGAAATATTCCAGCTATGTTAAGATGCAAAAATATGAATGGTAATGCCTCAAAACCCTACCAAAAAGGGTGTGCACAAGTCTGCTCCGAATGCTGCTCTGAAAGATGTTAAATTCTGCTCAATGGTGATGATCTAAAGCTGCTCCAAGATGGCAAATAGCTCTGCTCCAATTTAATGCAAAAATGAAACCCTAGAACTCCACAAAATGCCCAAATTTGCCCTCCAATGCAAGTAGCCCTTCCCTACAATGTGGCGCTCCAATCTAGAGCCAAAACCCTAGCTTCAATGTAGCACAAACACCACGAATCTGCTGTACCAAGTCTGATCTAAAATATGATTTACAGTCTGCTCTTTTGTTCCACTAATATCTCCAATGAAGTACAAGTAGACCTCTGTTATGAAGCCTTCCCAGGATGAATTAGGTTTTCATCCAATTCACCTTATGGCAAGGGATTTCGTCCTTGGAATATGATGCAAATAAATTGCAGACCAAAAAGTAATAAGATAATATGCTTGATTTTTAAATGCTTCCAAGTGACCATGTATTTATATGAGTACTCCTGATTACCCCTCAATCTGGTTGACCCAACTTTGGGTTCCAAAAGTTGCTTTTTATTTAATTTTTTTTTCCTGTGTTACATGGGGGCACTTCCCCTGTCCCAAACTGCACTATCCCCGTCCTCAGCCATCACCGAGACGGGGGGACGCAAAGGGGTCGTCCCCTTGTCGTCCCCGAAATAGGCCAGAGAGCAAGAAACACCAAGAAACGTCCTTGCCCGTTTGGGGACAGCTCCCCGTCCTCGATATGGCTGGGGGACGAAGGAAACGTCCCTCGTGTACTGGGGACGGCTAGCCATCCACTGCAAACAAGGAACTTTTAGCTTAAAAAAAATTAAAAACTCTTCTTAAAGTTTTCTGTGTTGTCTAGGACGTGGGGGGCCCACAATGACCTCCAACCCTAACCTAAAATGCCAAAAGAGTTAAAACAAATTGAAAAATGAAAGATAATATTGCACCTTACTGATTTGGGGCAATTTCATGGAATGTTTTGTAGCCGTTTGTTGTGACCTTTTTCGCACATCGCCCCATTGCAAATGGGGACCCCCCCTAATTTTGGCTTTGCTTTTCGGTCGTTTTGTTGTTGTCTCTCTTTTTTGCCGTCTGTCTTTCTGGGGACGTGCCCACCATTGAATTTAAACGTGATTTTGGCTAAGTCTGAAAATTATGGTTTGTACTTTCCCGCCAGTCCGAGGTCGAACGAAGTGAATAAATTGAAAACAGAGATTAACATTGTTGTCAGTATGCTTCAGCAGGCTCTCAGCTAAATTTCATCAGATTCTGACTACTTACTATTTTTAGTAAGTGTGCAATTCAGGGCCTTTTCTCAGCATTTTTGAAGTTTTAACAGTCACACTGCATTCAAAACATATCAAGCTGCTCGCGTGCAAAATTTGAGCTGAAACAGACAACTTTCTATTTTTAGCAGTTCAGCTTCCGGAGCAAATTTCAGGGCTTAGATGCAGAGTTTTTCAACGCATGTCTGGAGATTCCTTCTGGGTTTTCAGAGATCTTCGCAACGATATAACATGCAAAGTGAGATAACAACTTTCAGAGTTCAGCCTTCAGAGGCTATTTCTAGGATTTGCATGTCAGGGTTTCCTTTGCATGTCTGATGATTCCTTGTGGGTTCTTCGAGACCTACGCAGTGGTATGACATGCAAATGGAGATAATCACTCAGTGAGGAACTTACTATTTTTAGCAGGTGCATCTCGGCAGCCGCTTCCCAGTATTTCAGAATCACGAGCTGATCGCAATGCATCAAAAACGAGAACAAATGGAGACCATTTGATAGGCATGCAGAACAAATTAGGGTTTCCAGCTTCGGAGCTTGAAAAGAAGGGTTAAAAGTCAGAATTTTCGAAAACCGAGGTATACCACCGCGATCAGCATCCTTCAGGCTATCTGCTGGTAAAATTTGAAGTCAAACGGAGCACTTACTATTTATAGTAAGTCATTTTTGAAGCAGGCGAAAAATAGCAAGTCAGTTGCATTCGCCAATGTCAGCAAGCAGGTCACGTGGTGAGGAGCACGTCATTCAAATTTCAAAGCAAACGGAGTTGCGGAGATATCAGAAGCAAGTAGTTACTATTTATAGCAAACCAACTTCAGAAATGGGCTAAAAATAGCAGGCCAACCCGAAATAGCAGTGGCAACAGGGTAACGAGGTCGTGAGGATCCAGTGTTTGAAATTTCAGAATGATCTAAGCTTCGGAGATTCAAGAATTGAGAGACTTACTATTTATAGTAAGGCACAAGAGAAGTTGGCGAAGACGAAGAAAAAGTGACTAAGTTTGGAACTTTATCCTTCACCACCATCAAAATGCGCCCACTTCAGCTGGAGACCTTGAGAAAAATGCAAAATGTTGAACTTCCTGTAGGAACTTGAAAATGCGCCCTCAAGGATGAAGAGAAAAAAAATAAAAAATTTAAGTTTGAAAGATATCCTCCAGCACAGGTGAAATGCGCCCACTCCAGCATGAGACAAGAGAAAAAAATTTCTAAGGCAAAAGTTCATCCTGCTCCTATGGCAAAATGCGCCCTCCAACAAAAAGTCAAAGAGGTCAAAGTTTTTCATCCTGCACACATAGCAAAATGCGCCCACCTTGAAGCATGAAAGTTTTAAAAAAAAAAAAATTCTAAGTATAAAATTCGTCCTCCACCACCCCTCAAATGCGCCCATCCTTCACCAAGTAAGAAATGCGCCCAACAAGCAAGAAGGTCAAAGAGGTCAACGAAGTTTATCCTTCACCCTTGCCTAAATGCGCCCATATTTCAAGCTTCATCCACCTCACTATGTGAAATGCGCCCATGAAGCTAAGAGGTCAACAAGTCAAAGCAAATCAAAAAAAAATTTAAGTAAGAAAAACTCGTCCTTCACATGTGGCAATATGCGCCCATCCTTTGGCCTAGTTCATATGCGCCCAAGAGGTCAACAAGTCAAAGTTCTAATCCTCCATACATGCTTAGATGCGCCCAAGCAAGGCCAAGTGAAGACAAAATCTAGGAAGCTGAAAAGTTACAAGAGGGCGTGGTAAACATTAATCCTCCACACATGCTAATATGTGCCAGAGGTAAAGGGTGAATAAAATATGCTAGGCGTTGAAGGTGGTGAGGTAAAATGCAAGGCGTGGTGAAAACAAAGTTGATCTTAGGTGTTAAAAATGAAGATGGAGAATATTGGCTAGGCGTTGGAAATGTGTTTTCTTTCCTCAAGTGTCATATGCGCCCAAGTGTGTAAGGTGGAGACTTGAATAAAAATTTCCTAAGGCATGATGAAATTTAATATTCCCCTTCAAGTGTGGTGTGTGCCTAGACTTGAGAGATGATATTGCTAAGTAATGAAGAATAAAGCATGCTAGGCGTTGGAATTTAAGTGTGATGTGCTTTCAAGGAAAATTTCCCAAATGGATTGATGAAATAAAATTTTCTCACCATAGGCAAGATGAATGAAATTAAATAAAATTTCCTAGGGGAAAATTTTTCAAAATGTTAAGTGATTCAAAATTTTCTAAGGCACAAAATTTTCTTCCTTAAGAAAATACGCCTAGAATTGCAAGATGATGAAATTTCCTGAGATGAGTAAAATTTGTCGAAGATGAAGATGTTGGCATTGCAGGATGGATTTAAAAATATTTTCAGGTCAGAGCAACAGGATGTTCGCAGAGATGAAGAATGGGATTAAAATTGTTGAAAATATTTTTAAAGGTTCAAAAATCAAGAAAATTAAATGAACCCGTTCGTTGTACACCCATAGGTCCGACAAGTTTTGAAAGAAATTTTCTTCTGGGTATTGAAGATTATCGATGAGGAATGGATTTTAGTGTCTCCTGCACTTCGCCAAGGCTTTCAGGATGGACATTTTTGATGGGCACTCAAATAATGAATTTCCTAAGGGAAATTTGGAAAATTTTCTAGGGCAAGGAATAAAACGTGTTTTCAAGGTAAAATTTGCCTTGGTGGATGAATTTGAAGGTGATTGCCTAGATAATTTTTGATCAAATTCCTGATAAAAAATTTTCTTCTCGAGTCTGAGTTAGATGAAATATCAGAGTGAGGTATGCCCAGGCGGAATGCAAGATAGGTTGGAAATTTGGCTAAGGAATGAAGAATTTGAATGCGAAACTGGCTAGTGAAGACAATGAACGCTCGGAAGTTAGAGCGTGAAAATCCTGGTAAGTAAGTTGAATTTATATTATGAAATGTTCTAATTCCCTTCTCCTTGCTTGTTTTGCAGGAGAAACGTCGAGACCAAGCGGTGATGAAGAAAATACTCCGAGACTACATTTCAACCTTGAAGGAAGAAAAGTTGTGAAAAATGGCTAAGTGTTGAGACTTAAGAAGAAACGTTTTCAAAACTCAGGATGGAGAAAAGAATGGAAGCTCGAGCAAAGTTGAAGAACAACGTCAAGAAGAAGATCAAGAACAGTGTGAACGCGTCTCTGGATTGGAATCTTCTAGAAGGATGATGGACATTAATGGCTCATTTATTACCCCACTCCTCTTGGTCGCGGTTTTTAGGGTGAATCTTGTTTAGGGCTGAGGTGGCACAATCCGGGCCATCCAGCCGATTGTAATCTGAGCCGTCCATTGGACTTGGCCAACTATAAAAGGGGGAGTTCCCCTCATTTGTAACTCAGTAGAATTAGAGGGTAGAAGTTAGACGATAGACATAGAGTAGAGGGACAACTTAGAAATAGCTTAGTATAGATTGATAGTGTAGTTGAAGAAGAAGGAAAGTTTTCCTTTGAAAACTTTTGCAAGAAATTGTTGTGTAAAACTTTCATAATAAAAGATCTTTTCATTGATGGTGAAATTCGTCTTTGTTATGGATAGCTAGCGAGGTTTCTTCATCCCTTCTACTTCAAGTAGCGTAGAGTAGCGTAAATTTCATTTTCATGCAAGTAGATGTTAGTTGTGGAATGTGGTGTTTGATCTAAGCAACTTCGTCTATCCATACCACTAGTGTGTTTGCTAATGGTGAATGCGCCTTGTGTGGTCAACTGGAAACGTTATGGGCCTAACTTCAATCACAGTTTGAATGATGGTATGCGTCGTTGTGATGGTATCTTCATGTCAAGTGGTGGTTTGAACATCTTTAGTCATCTCCCTTGAAGATTGCACCGACTCTGTGGAAGCTGTCCGACGCGAGGCAAAGCGAGGTCCGGTTGAAAGTTTGCTGAAGTTGAGCTCCATATCCCACATTTAGAATAGATTTAGACTCTCTTAACCTTACCCCATTTTAATTTAGTACTTTCTGGTTAGAATAGGAAACCCGCGCTTCATAGACAAATCTTTCGAGCATTTGAATTCCTTTCTCCACTGCCGAACAATTCCGTAAGTCCCCTTTGAAATACCAGCAAATCACATCGAGCCAACTGAGCCTATTCGCACTAAAAAAACCTTGGAGTTGAACGCACAAACTCTCTCGCAATCTTAGCGTGCGGATTACTTTGATCAAGAGAGAATAGGGTAGCCGTTGGCGACTTTATTCTGCGTTGGTGCGGTCACGACAAACACATCAACACCATTCACATTGTTGTTCACAGTTGTTTTAGAAGTCGCGGGGCTCTCTGTAATGTCCCCATTTTCGATGTCCTCTTTCAGATTGGTCTAGTTCTGACATACTATTTTTAGTAACTGCTATTTTAAGTAATTAGTCCAACAGGCAGAGTAGTGTAGGGTTTCCTGTTTGGGCAATGTGTGGAAGTTGCCCAATGAGCTTTAATGCCTTGTGCCGTTCCTTACTGTGGGGTTTTTCGATTTTTCAGGCATGGCTTTCTATTTTTAGCAGGGGACCAGTCCAGTGGCTTACTGTTTACAATGAGCTTATTGGCCTATCAATTATCTTTCCAGCTTGTGTATTTGATGCTTTTACTATTTTTAGTACTTACTAAAAATATTAAGTCTATTTTTAGAAGCTAGTCCCGGTTAGGCTACTCAACAACATTATTTCAATTGAGGCTCTTGGTTGCTAAGGTTGGAATATTTAAATATTTGCTTTCCTCTTTGAAAATGAATTAAAATAAGGTTACTTTATAATTGAAAATTGAGGTTCAGAGGGGACATCAAAAAGTACCTTGGTGCCTAAGTGTTAACTTTAAGTCATTTTAGAAGGTTACAAAAGTGCAAATAATTTCCTTATGAGTAGACCCCTTGGCCCAGTTGCACAACATTGTTTTAAAAGAGGGGCAATGTATTTCAAATGGATGCCTAGAAAAGAGGTTTATTTATCACTTTTAAAGGCCAATGTTATGCCTCATAAGGTGGGATGCTTAGTTTGGGCTAAAAGTTAATTTTAAATTAAAAATCAAAAGTGGGATTTTGGATGCAGAAAGTTGTACACCCCTCTTGGGGTAATTTCATAATATTTTATAAAGTGAAATGAGAGGGAAAGTATTCAAACTCAAATGCAAGTTGCCCTAATTCTTCCCTCACTTTATAAGTTTGAGTTTTGGCTTTCATTTGGTTATGTGGATTACAGTTGCATAAGGAGATGCTACTGGATTTACTCCAGAAGGTATGAACGTGAGTGTTGAGGATGAAAACCCTTGACATCTTGGACTGGTTTCGGTAGTGCAAGATCTGCCCTAGCCGGTGAAGGCACGGTTCCATCTAGGGACCACATTCTGAGCTTCAAAGTTGTAGTTTTAATTCATCAGAATGAAGATTTTCGAGTATTTTTGATGGTGATCAAATTGGTGTGAATTTTTTGAGTATTTTGAGGAGGTTTCAGAAGTTTCTGGGCACTTTCATCACAGGGTCTGAACCTGGTATTTCACTCATATCTCTTATTTGGTTTGTGTTCGTGATTTGGGTGTTGGCTATTTGTATGTTCCTCTCCAAGGCGTTCCAGAACATATATTCACACATATTTATTGGTGGGGGAAATGATTTATTAGAGCAAAATCGCCCTTCTTCATGCTAGAGCCATATCTTGGTTATTTCCAGAATTCTGGTCTAATGTATTAAGGACTGTTACACTGATTTGTTTGGGTCTGATTGAATGGGTTTAGGCACTGGTTTGTAAGGACTTGATGGTCTATCTCTTTGGTAAAGAACATTGCACGTTGGAGTCTTCATATTTCTGCTGTATGCTCATACTTCCAGGTCTGATTTGTAATTTCTGAGTATTTTAAAGTGCTGGTAAAGTCTGATAATTTTCTGTTATGTTTCCTGATCAATATATAGCTGAATATTACTATTGGAAGCTAGTCTATCAATGTTATTTCCTTTGCATATATGTTATCTTTCATTTGCATGTTGAATCAATGAATGGCACATGAAACTCAATGCAAACCATAGTTTACATAATCGCCGATTAATCTCCGAGTGGACGATTAATCGCCAGATTTCAGGCAAAACGATTATTTTCTGCCTTTACTCGCCAAATGCTACAGTGCTTTCGTTTCATGCGTTTTTTTCTGCGTTTCTTCTACTTTAACCCTCGATTTTACCTTCGTTTTTGGCGTGATTTGAAGCTTCTATTTCCGCGCACTGGTTGCTATGGGCATCGCGATTTGCAGCAACGCACCTGTTTTTCTCACGTTTTGGAAGAGTCTCTTCATCAAACCCTCAAATTTGCATATGACACTCTAAATTTTCAGACACCCACGAATTTCCACTGTGTCCTTGCACGATTGTGACTGCAATCGGCATCACAAATTGCAAGAATAGCTCGCGGCATCGCATGAGTTACATGATATAAGTTTAAAATTTTTATAAAGTCTATAAATTATAAAATTTCTAATACTATATAAAATTTGTATAGTTTAAATATATTATAGATATATTTATTATTATGTATTCTATTTTAAATTTATATATTATAAAATCTTAAAATATTATAAATATTTTATAATATTATATTATAAAATATTTTAATATATATACTATACAATCATAGATTATATTTATTATTATATATTATATTTTATACATTATAGAACTTTAAAATATTATAAATATTTTGTATATTATTAAAATTTTAAATATTATAAAATATTTTAATATATAGTATATATAGTATATACTATAAGTATAGATTATCATTATGAAATATGAATATATTGATATATATAAGAATAAAAATATAGTTAGTTTATTATATATTAAGTTATATATTATATTTTAATGCCTTTTAAGTTGCCGAGTATTGCCGAGTATTTGCCGAGTATTTTCCGAGTATTTGCCGAGTCAAAAATTTTGGGCTTGCCGAGTACTCTCCGAATCCGAGTATGTAAACTATGATGCAAACTATCATAAAAAAAACCAAATCAGCATAGCAGTGAAAACAATCAGTATAACAAAAAAAAAAATCAGGGGTCATACATTACACTCTCATATATTCCTTGTGTTGGTTTTTCCCATTGAGCTAGGTGTAGTTAGTGTGAGAAGTCAATTTCATAGCCTGAATGAGGCTTAATTTCATAGACTGTTGTATTTAGTATTTTGATTTTCATGTTTGAAATTTGAGACTTCTGGATACATGTTTGAGACATTTGGATATTGATAGACTATGGTTTTATTGATGTTTTTTTATAATACTTTAATGCCATTTATTGTGTTGTTATACTACTGCTCTTGTGATTTATTTACATATTGATATTGTTGTTATCAATTATTGACATCTCTCTCTCTATAATATATTGGAAAAATTCATATATATATATACCGCCGTCCCCTACTGTCCCCTAAAAATGGCCCCCTAGAAAACATCCCGGAAATGCGTTCCCTACCGTCCCCCCGTCCCCATCCCCAAAACGTTGTGGATCATAGTTTTATTCTCCTTCCTTAGGTGCCAACTGACAAATTAATTTAATTTAATTTATTTTTTCCCTCCTTATTTCTCCAAAAGGGGCCACCCACCAAAATAAAAAATATAAAAGTATTTTGGGCACCAAAATTCATAATTAAATATTGTTTTCTTCCTCCCCTTGGGTGCCAATATTAACAAATAATAAAATATTATTTTTATTTGATTTTTCCCTAGTTTGCTCTCAGAAGGGACATTATATTAGCTCAACATAAACATGTCAAATAATGATATATCCGTTGTCATAAAGTGCTGATAAAGATTAACAATGCTGATACAATATAAACTTTTGTAATATCCCCAAATATTGTCAAATATTATGTAATTCAGTGAAATGAAGTTATCAACAAGAGATATACCTTAAACAAATACAAATGGTGAAGGCTGTAGGTCTGATGTCCTCTGCAACTTAGGGCTAGAAAGTGAAGGATTTCACTCAAAAATAACCATCATTTCATTCCCAAACACCACAAACACTTTCTACATGGAAAGAGCACTTCAAACCTCAAACTCCCCCAAAGCTCTAGAAATATGCTACAATAGTTTGGTGTCAAAGTTTCAGAATTGTACAGGTCTGTCATACATGAAATCAGCAAGTTGATTGCTAAAAAATCGCAAAGAATGCATACCCAGTTCATCAAAGGACAATGTGGTCTATTGTAAATAGTTCATGAGAGGACAACTTGTTAGCATTAGCCAATAATCAAAGACAACCATTTGTGGTAAACTCCTTCCCATCTTTTGATCACCCATATCTTGATGTGGGCAAGGTGAGAGCATACGGTGGTAAGGTTACAATGCTACACTACTGAATGAACCACTCGTTCAGTGGGGTGAGTATGAAAACTTCAAACATGAAAGAAGCATCCACTTCTTCAGTGGGAATTACAAATTGCAAGAAAGCACTTGGCAGCAAGCCGACCAATCAAAATAGATCCTCCGCTTATTCAGTGGGTATAGCATAAAAGTAAAGATAGCTCAATCACTTATTCAGTGAGAGCACCACTTATTTAGTGGGGTAAGAAATAATATGAAAGTAAAAAAGCTCAATCACTTATTCAGCGAGAGCACCATTTATTCAGTGGGGTAAGTAGCAAATTAAGTACAAGAGCAATCACCAATGGTACTATCAAAGGTGTTACAATGAGCTCAACATTAAATGTTCTAGAATAACACCAGCCATTGTTATACTACGAAAGAAATGAGAATTTGAAGCACAACTCCCCACAATGTTATCTCAACATGAATATAAACCATTCCCCAACAAAATAACAATAGTACCTCATTGAGAGGGCCTCCGGGGATCTGTAAAGGGTTTGATATGCTGCTGCAATAGGTCTGATATGACTGACAACAAACTGTAAACTTCAACCAGCAAGTCCCAATTTCACCAAATCATCAAGGAATTCAACCAAAGTGCTCGCAATGTAAAGAACTAGTCTTTGCGCCTCCCAATCATCAGAAACAGTGAGGTCAAATGCATATTTGGTACCCAAACGATTGTGAACATGCAATACCATCAGCAAGTTCCCTCATTCCAACATGTACAACTCATCTTGAGGGGCAACCAGCTCCATAAAATCTAATGCTCAACCAAAATTTCTGCTATTTGGCACAAGGGGGCACCCTAGGATGAGAAACCAATTGGATCAATACCCACAAAAGATTAGGCGAGCCACCAACTAGTGCAAGCAAACATATGGTATGGCCTAGGGTTGGAATGAAGCAACCAACTAATTGAAACTTCAAGGAATCCACTCCAAAATGCTTCCAATCACTGCCACACAAACTCACACCAAAAAGCAAGGCTAAAACCCATCATAGCAATCAAACCAAAACTTGATTACTCTGCTTGTAAGCTCCATGGCAATTACTGAATGCAATCACACTCCACCATCTAAGGATTATCTTTCAAATCCAAAACCAGCAACCTAAATAAGGTTTTCATCCTCCAAAGATTTATGAAAGGACACTCTGGTTTAAATCTGGTAGCATAACTTTATCTCC